>JAQJVL010000094.1:896754-1357572 GCA_035578905.1 Stictocephala bisonia | reverse complement strand
ATTACCAGTTTGATTCCCAAATATGTTTTTTTGCCATAGCTAAAAAATTAGTCAAGTTAGAGAAATTCTGTTTTTACTAAAATATTTTAAATTATAATTTACATCTTTCCTGAAGGTTTAATCAAAATCGTTAGAGCAGTTTTTGAGAAAACTCCATTTTTGTATGTTTTTACCAATAAAAAACTAAAATTTCAAAAAAGTTAAAAAAAAATTGTAGATATTGACTAAATACACATACATACCAAATTTTATAAAAATTGGTCCATCCGTTTGTTCTCCAGGGAAGTGCACATACACACGGACAGACATCAATATGGACAGACATAAAAAAGTTTTAAAAATAAACACACACTTTTTTCGGTTCAGGGGACCCTAAAATGGAGTTTTAGACCAAATTAAAAAATATTTTATTTACAATCACAATACTTTCTATATGCTAACGCATAAGGGAGAAAGTAAAAAGCCAATTGACGATTACTGAAAACACTGAGTGAGTATGGTCGCGTGATCGTCAACTCTTGTTCGAGCGGGGCCTACGTAAGTCTGCGAAGGCCCCGGTTCGAGCCATATATACGGCAGGCCTTTTTATGCCTATACGTTTTTGAGTTCCTAATAATTTTACTGTATAAAACCTATTTGTAGAAACATAAATGTTCAGCTTATCTGAAATCATTTTGCTGTTTTAATGAACTGTGGCCTTATGAACAGTGAATGAAAAATGGCCTTAATGAACTGTGAACCACCGTAGTAGTGTTAATGGCCTTAATGAACTGTGAACCACCGTAGTAGTTTTAATGGCCTTAATGAACTGTGAACCACCGTAGTAGCGTTAACGGCCTTAATGAACTGTGAACCACCGTAGTAGCGTTAAAGGCCTTAATGAACTGTGAACCACCGTAGTAAAGTTAACGGCCTTAATGAACTGTGAACCACCGTAGTAGCGTTAACGGCCTTAATGAACTGTGAACCACCGTAGTAGCGTTAACGGCCTTAATGAACTGTGAACCACCGTAGTAGCGTTAACGGCCTTAATGAACTGTGAACCACCGTAGTAGCGTTAACGGCCTTAATGAACTGTGAACCACCGTAGTAGCGTTAACGGCCTTAATGAACTGTGAACCACCGTAGTAGCGTTAACGGCCTTAATGAACTGTGAACCACCGTAGTAGCGTTAACGGCCTTAATGAACTGTGAACCACCGTAGTAGCGTTAACGGCCTTAATGAACTGTGAACCACCGTAGTAGCGTTAACGGCCTTAATGAACTGTGAACCACCGTAGTAGCGTTAACGGCCTTAATGAACTGTGAACCGCCGTAGTAGCGTTAACGGCCTTAATGAACTGTGAACCGCCGTAGTAGCGTTAACGGCCTTAATGAACTGTGAACCGCCGTAGTAGCGTTAACGGCCTTAATGAACTGTGAACCGCCGTAGTAGCGTTAACGGCCTTAATGAACTGTGAACCGCCGTAGTAGCGTTAACGGCCTTAATGAACTGTGAACCACCGTAGTAGCGTTAACGGCCTTAATGAACTGTGAACCACCGTAGTAGCGTTAACGGCCTTATTGAACTGTGAACCACCGTAGTAGCGTTAACGGCCTTATTGAACTGTGAACCACCGTAGTAGCGCTAACGGTCTTAATGAACTGTGAACCACCGTAGTAGCGCTAACGGCCTTAATGAACTGTGAACCACCGTAGTAGCGTTAACGGCCTTAATGAACTGTGAACCACCTTAGTAGCGTTAACGGCCTTAATGAACTGTGAACCACCGTAGTAGCGTTAACGGCCTTAATGAACTGTGAACCACCGTAGTAGCGTTAACGGCCTTAATGAACTGTGAACCACCATAGTAGCGTTAACGGCCTTAATGAACTGTGAACCACCGTAGTAGCGTTAACGGCCTTAATGAACTGTGAACCACCATAGTAGTTTTATTACTATATCGTGAGACATTATTTGGCTGCCTCCATAAATCTAAATTATTTATTTATTGAGTGACTAGGTTCTACAGTACAAAGTAGTCTGTGTCTTAAGATATTTGGCGTATATTGTAGAGCTAGATCAACTTACGCACTCTCCGCTTTATATTTTCTAATAGTGAATCTTCCCACACCTGTGCAAAAGCGACTCACCATAGGAAAATCCTTACCAATAAAGTTACTTCGGTGTATTACAGTCTTATGTTCTGATACCAAAAACCAGTTTGACCGTCGAACATATGACATATTCCAAGTTGAAGTCCAAGAACCAGTTTGACCGTCAAACATATGACATATTCCAAGTTGAAGTCCAAGAAGTGTTGACTAACAGTTAATTGAAATCAAAATGTCGGATTGGATGGAAAAGATCTTTCCGAAACTCCCCACACAGTATCTATTTGCGTAAAATTTCATGAGGGGGAGTTATATAATGCAGTATCGGAACCTGTGATACAAAAGGTTCCTTGAAGGAATAATTGACAATTCTCATTGCCCTCGTTAGTTGGACTAAACATCGAACTTTCGAACAATATTCCAAACATCTTAAGAGATGGTCCAGGACGTTGTTTTGGTTCTCAAATACGTTTAAAATGGGGAATTAATACCCTGATACAGCGAATACTCATTGTATTTAGCATGTTGTCGAGACGGATATTTAATCTTAGAATAATCTTAGAAAGTGTATAGTGCCGTGACTACGTACAATTTAGACGCATTAGTAATGGGCTTGTGGCCTAAATTCCAAAGGAGATTGTTCGAACACTCCTAAACAAACCGGTAACAGCCTCGGCTATGGGCTATTTGTCAACTAAAGCCCAAAGTTGGCATAGTGTTAGCGTGACGTTTCAATTACTTATATACAAGAAGGTTAAACTGTAGTTTTTAAAAGAGCGCTGAAGATGCGTTCCACCAACAACGTTCATAATTACACGTAATATGTGTCAAATACGTGTTACTTACTTTAAATTAATAATTTACTAACCAAATGTACCTATTATAAATATTCCCTTCACGCCGTTCCCACTTGCGACCATAGTAGTTGCGTCTTTCATGTTATTTAGGCCCTAATCATTATGTACTCAAACGTAAACAAATTGATTAAAAGTTATCATGTAATAAATCAAAGCACACAGAAATGAAATAATTTAAATTTAAAGAAAAGTAATATTAAGTAGCTAAATGGCCGTAATTCACGACGGTATAAAAATGTTGTATATAGATAGTAAAAGAGACCTTAGTTTGTCTTTAAAAATACACAAGCTATTTAAAATTATAAGCTGCAAAAAGAATACTCTTATTTTTAAAGAGTAAATCCTTACAAAAGAGTAAAAAATCATGACAATATATGATAAACCAACTAAAATACATGAGCTGTGGAAAGTATTCAGTTGCAAATTTGTCATTACCGACTAAAAAAAATAAAATATAAATTATGTCTGTGCCAAATAGCCGTAGCAGTGTTCGTTGGTTGGTTTTTATAAACGAAAAGGGAACGCTAAGTGAATTCAAAAGATCCAAATAGCCTAAAACTTCCCACCACATAGAATTATGGGTCAAATTCTTTTAACTGCCCCCTCAAATCGAACTTTTTTCTATAGAAATATATTAATTGAAAGTAATAAAATATTTAGCCTAAACTAAACTAACCTAACCTGACATGACCTAACCTACCATAACATAACCTAACCTAACATAAACTTGAACATAAATCGGCGTGCGTGTAGTGGAGAAAGGAGCGTGATCAGATTTTCAGTTATCGCAATCAGATTAGATTGCGAATATATCTGATTGTGATTGCTGAAATGGCTCCAAATACCGGATTACCTAAGTTATTTTGGTAGTTATTGCAATGGGAAATAGTTCGAGCTAAAGGAATCTGACCTAATTATGATACAAAGTGCTACACAAACGGTGCTCTAACGGTAAGTAGGCGTTACCGACAGACAGACTGAAATTAAAGCTAGTTTTGAATTCTCCGGTGTTAGAACGTGTAAATGTGTGAAAAAAATTATTCTACGCATAACAAAACCATTATACGTATTTATGTTAAACATAACATATAAGTTATTATCATTTAAGCCTTCTTCAGTAGACAGAATATTACACATCCAATCATTATTATTCAAGCTCCAAATGTGCCTTATTATACAGGATGGTAAGTTCGTACCCCTCACTTTTTTCTACAATTTTCATTTAAAGTTTTTTTTAGTTACTCCAATTATTTTGAAGTATCCTGGAATATTGGGAATAACCTGATGTCCAAGAAATATGAGTCAAGTTCCGAATTCTTTATGAGAAGATGGTCATGTGACGTTTGTTAACATCGCCTTTTCACCCTGAAAACAATGGCGTATTTTGAAAACAAATGGTTGTACGTTTCCAATACGGTATTTTGTTTAACACTGTCATTTTACTGATAACAGCTGTGCAAATAAAGTACAAAAGGACAGTAACTTTTTTTAGTTTGAAGTTTAGTTTAAGTTTATGGTGATTGAACGGTTTTGTTACGTGGTTTTCTTGTTATTTACATCACTACCCTAAATTTCGTTTTATTTTTAAGAAGTTATTATTGAAAAATTTTACTTTTTACGAAGTAAAAACACTTGATATAGTTGTTTATATCAATTATCCAACATGTTTTTATGTTGACATAAAGTATTAGCCTACTCAACTTGTAGCATATTTAACCCATTGATATCTTGAAAACAATGCAACAATTTTGAATTTTAAATACAACATTGTGTTCTGGGCGAAAAGAAAATGTTAATAGACATGTTGCATGCTTATCTACCCATAAAGAATCCGGAACTTGACTCCTATATCTTGGACCTCAGGTCACTCCCAATATTCCAGAATACTTCCAAAGTTAGAGCATGTACCCATATAATGAATGGCATAATTGAAAAAAAATCTGTCTATGTAAATTGTAGAAAAAAGTGAGGGAAAGTAAATGTTTTGTGTAGGGTTGGCCTGTTGAGTTTAAATGCTTAATCTGTTGTGGTTTGAGAAATATGCCACCATAGACTGTATGAACACCGTGTAAGTGGGTTTTTTCTTTATCTTCACAACCCACTTTATCTTATTTTCTGTTGTTTGTAACGGTTTGTCTGGGAATGCAGGTTTTTTGGCAAAGCTCAGTACAGTTAGAGTCACGCCAATTTTCTGTTGACACCGTCCTCCACTCTCCTCGCCCCCCGCTGACAGTACTTAGGCTAACCTGAGAAAGCCGAGTGCCGTTACCTGAGCTGAACCGTTACCTTTCTGTCTTCACCATCATCTCCATTACAACATAATATATGGATCTACGAATAACTTCCATGCTTTGGAACAAAGTAAATTCACAATAAATGAGATTCCAGTACAATAGGTTTTTAATTAATCCAGTCGAGGTATAGGATTTGATATTGATGAATAGTAACAATAAATGGTGTTATTAGAGTTCGTTTTAAATCGACTGTGGATGAAAACCTTGGAACTTTTATTTTTAATGAGCCGATCATCAAGATATGGACAAATATATCGAATGACTGTATTGGGTGTGAATTAATAATTAACTAGGGGACACCCCTGCACGCTTCACGTGCCAACCCCGTCACTCGCTGCACTCGTTACACCTCTGCCTCCGGCCTCGGCTGTTAATTTTTATTATAAATAATAGGTTAATTGTATAACGTAAAATCACAATATTACATTTATTTACAATATCCCACTCATTACTTGCGTTGCTACCAACTTTTAAGTATAAACACCCAATGATATTACTGAGCCTATTTCAAACGTGTTCATAAATCCTTCCCTGGTTTATCATTACGAAATATCTAACCTCCTCACTATTACAAACACCACTGTTTACATTCCAACAGCTGTTAAAATTGTTTAGAAATCAATATTTACATTTGAACATCTGTTCTGTTCATTTAACTCTCTCCTTATGTTATTCTTATGGTCAAAAAACGTATTTTGAGGGCTTCCCATACCCTTCAGGGTGACCTTATTGCACAACTACGAACAGAGGCAAATTTGTTGACACCTCAACCGTTTAAATTGGTCAAGAAATAAGGGAGGAGTTGCGTTGACAAAAAACGACTTCACGTATTATATACTTTATACTATAAGGATGTAGTCTTTGCTACAAAAGCCGACTTTTCAGATTACTGTATTAATTAATTAAGAGCCTGGTGACAATGGTCAGCCGGTGATTATCAGCTGATCCTTTCAAAATCTGTTTCTCTCTCCAGTTTATTTAGGAGCAGAGATAGAAAAACATTTAATGTAAGCAAGAAGTAAAAATATGTTAAATCATGATCCAAAAAATATTCTTTATCATTAAAAAGTAAATTATTAAAGAATTTAGAAGTTGATTGTTATACACAGCTGCCTTGCATGTATCAATACGTAAATAGTAACAATGTACATGTAAATTCGTCCAATACTAAGTGCATTTATTTAACCACTAATAAAGACCCTCAATTAGAATAATTAGTTTTTATATTCTGTGCTCAGCTCCAATTAGAAGGAAACTGTAAATATCTAGGATTGATTTTTGACAGTTATCTTTCGTGGAAACCTTATATCGAGTTTCTTTGCTCTACGTACAATCAAGATTTTCTGTGTACAAAAATTTATTTCTCATGAGATTAATATACTCCTCCCTCTTTGAATCAAGACTTCAATATGGTATCGTTCTATGTGGTTCTACATCCCAGACCTATTTCTTGAGAATTTTCCGCCTGCAAAAGAGAGGAATTCGAATAATGGCAGACGTACAATTTTCAGGTCATTAAAATGTCTAAATTTACCATCCATTTATATTTATTAAACACTAATATATTTTACAGATCGAAGACAAAGGCAATCATACAAACAGACAGACTGGAGCTCTCCACCAATATTTCCCAAAACCTTGGTCCTAAATTATTCAATAACCTGCGGAATGATATTAAAAGAGCAACAGAGTTTAATAAATTTAAAAATTCACTGAGGTGGTTTCTTTTAGAGAGAGCGTTTTACTAGGTCGGTCTAGAGTTTTATTTTATAGTTTTGTTTATTAATATAATTGACTTATAGCTTTAACAAAGATATAATATGTTTACTGTATGTTCAGTAGTGCTATATATCTAAGTAAGTTGACATATGTAATACAATTTGTAAACTTGCCTCCTACATTAAAATATTTTGATTTGCTCTTTATTTATGTATATTATGAAGTTGAAAATGTCATGTGTTATGGTTTAAATCGCTCAATAATATAATAGGCACTCTCTCTTAAAAACCCTTAACGAGAATTTAACCTTTCGAGGAAATTATTAAAATCAAATTTGAATATAATACGGCAATTCATAATGTTCTAGAAATTTTACGATGAAATAGGATAGTTTTTAGTAACAAAGAGATCAAACGCTCTCAATTAATATTCTAAATAAAGGTAATTAATTGTTAAGATATCGTAAAACCCTCGTTTGAGAGTTAAATTGATTTTTTCGTTTATAAAATGTATCTATTTTTTTATTTTTTTAATATGTGAAAGGAAATTCCTAATTTTCTTGTATTTGCTAATGAGTTTTTACAGCCAACAATGGTACGGGAAGGCATTATAAATAAGGAATATATTAACAATAAAAACCTTTTCAATCATGAAATAAGTACATTACAAATATATTTGATAAAATTAGTAAACAAGTAATATAAGGAAAAACTGAAAGATCAAAATACCTTAATACAAAAAAACCCAAAAAATACTTTATTGTATATCTCGTTTGTTGTTTACAATATTGGACTATTCAATTAACAGTGTAAAACAGCTGATAGCCACATGACGTCACGTGGCTATGATCTATTGCGCATATACTTGGTGTCAGATACCGTTATATGGATCTACCGTCTGTCTTTTCTAGTCGCCGTGCGTTGTAAAGGTTTGGTACGGTATTTACTTCAGAACTACTAGAGATGGCCAGCCTAACCATACTCTAGATGTAGAACTAACCAAAGATTAATAAACATTTAACATATCCCTAAAAAAATTCTCAAATTCCATTTATTATCTAATAATATTATGTTATGGTCACCCATTAAAAAGAAAATTCTAAAAAATACTTTTTTATAAAACAGACTTATAAACAATATTTACAGCTTTGTTTCCTGTTGTGAAAATTGTAGGTTCCTTCCGCTGATCATATTGCACAACTACGAACAGAGGCAAATTTGTTGACGCATCGACTAAGGAGTTGCGTTGACAAAAAACGGCTTCACGTATATTATGAGGATTATAGATAGTATATATAAGGATTGAGCTGTGGTTAAGAAATTCGATAAGGAATTCCTCCTTGCAACTGGACAGCCTGCATGCAAGCGAGGCTACACAGCTGGGACCACAAACGGAACATACCGGCCGGGCGGCCTTGTCTACTGCAAGTGGCACACTCTGCAGGGCTCAACTTTCTCTCCCCGACACAGACAATTAGCTTACAACTATCTGGTAGTTACAACGGCCATGGACTACTGTGGGGTCGAGGTCTTCCATAAATACATCGAGTAAATTAATTTGGTTGTGAATTATCTAATCAACATTTCCGCGTTCCTGTTTTATTTTATTGTCTTTATCTCCTTTGACCGCCCAGTCGTGATCATTCGGAATCCTTCACCTTTCGATTACCCATTACAATAATTAAATCGTGACTTGCTTAGTCTGTAGTCCATATTTCCTCGCTCGTAAATAGGTTGCTCAATATTTTTTGTCGCTGAGAGTAAACTTTCTTCGTGTAACATAGATATCGCTTAGTGAAGATAATCAATGGCCTTTAGAGAACCATTGTAAAATACGTTATTTCGCTCCTTTGTTGCTTAACAAAAAACGTCTGCTAACAAACTCTTCTGTAGATTGTCGTCCTTTCTTGTTGTTTGAAAGTTGTTTGTTTGGCATTGGATTGTTCATGAGTGGTGAATGTTGTAGTGATTCCAACGCTTCAAGTGTTTTAGAACAAACACATTGTTTCGACAGGTCTTCTTCAGGTGTTACTTAATACCTTAGTCTACATTTAAACATACGGGTGGTCCCAGGATGACAGAGAGTCTCGTTGAGACATACTGGTACATGATGTCGTATGTAAAGGGTGGCAGAGTCTCGTTGAGACATACTGGTACATGATGTCGTATGTAAAGGGTGACAACTCCAACCTCCAATGAATGATTTTCTCATTCTTAATCTTACTGCTATTAATTCAAAAACTACCACAAATAGAGAATGTTTGTGCTCGTAATTTGGTTAGTTACTTAGTTCTGACACTACTGGTTGAAACTGCATTAAATGTACACATGGGATTACCCGTACCGAGGATTTAAGGCAGTAAGTTTTTTGCAGCTCTTGTTTGATCTATTCCTTCTTGTACAACTAGACGTGGAATGGAGAGTAATCAGTCGTCACTGCGCTTACGAAGCGGTAAACCATGTAACGGCTTTCTTGCGTCGCGCGTCACTGCTTCCCATCGTCTATCGGTGAAAGCGGTTACCGAGTAAATGATGTAAACACGTTACCTGGAGTAGGCTAAATCCACTGCGATAAATGAAGAGGACAGAGCGTTTTGTCGAACAATAAAATACAGTGAAATATATTGTAAAATGTAATCTTTTTTAATGTTAGAACAGTTTCAATATTTTATAGTCGTGAGATTTTCGCAAAATGAGGTCCAGTCTTACTGGTTGTCTGTATGGTTAAATAAGTTTGGGGTGTCCATGTTGGATGGTAGTAAAGGTTCAGATGTTGTGTAGGGAGAGAACTGAATGTCAGACTTGTCAGTTAGCTCAAAATCTGACCAATATTACGTGGTTCGGATTCCACGTAAAGCTGTAGGTCCCATAGTTGCACTGGCTATTGGGCTATTAATAATAATAATATATTTATTTCCGTGACAATTTCACTATAATTGTATTGGTAAACGTCAAGCTTAATGTTAATGTTAAAATTTTGCTTTCACACTTACAAACAAAGACCCTTTCAAACATAAATTTCTTACATTTTACATTTACAAACTAAATCTGGTAATCCCGAAACACAAAACTTCTTTTTCTGAAAGACACCTCTTACAGGCTGGAATACGTCTATTTAATAATTTACCAGACCACCTAAAACAAGAACAAAAATTGGTCAAGTTCAAACGAATTTTGAAAGATAAACTAGTAGAGACAGCTATGTATAATGTTAATGAGTTTGTTTCTATCTTTAGTGTACCGGTAAGGTAAACATGTTCCTTAGTTTTAGTGAAATTAAGTTATTTTGAGTTATTTTAGTATTGTAATGACAATTAGTATTGTATATAAGTGACAAATGCCCATGTACAATTTTGTATTCTTGGCATAATAAAGAAACTAAAGAAAAGAAACATTCACTCTCTCATTCATTCGAATTTTTCCACCTCTCGCACTACGTCAGTCATACGCTTCTGTGATCTCTCAGTCCTGTGCCATAAACTCGTCTGTTCTGTAAAATGCTTGTGCAACCAGTAACGCTGGCCATAGTGATCAGAGATTATTGTGTTGATCACAGACACCCTAGTATCAGTTAGATTTGTGATGACTTTGTCGATAGCTGTTGCTGAGTGATCCGTGACTAGTCGGAGAGTTGATTGACCAGGCTAGGCCGAATGATTTTAACATGTCATCAAGCCGCCTCGTCATAGAACTGTTAATATTGAGTGCGTCGATATTAAAGTCATCCGCGATTACAAAATTTCTGCGCTTTCCCGCCAGATCAGTCAACAGCTTTTCGAATTTTGAAAAAAAAGATTCTATATTACTGCTGGGAGATCTGTACAGCCCGATAATTGGCAGTTGAGATTTGTTTGTTTCGACTTTTACCTCAGCCACTTCAAAATCTTTATCCGTGGGTTCAGACCGGTTACATGGGGTAAAAGTCATTGCATTTTTTACGAATATTGCTACCCCTCCTCCTTTGGCGGAAGTACGGCAGTAAAAATCTCACAATTGAAAGTTTTTAATTTTGAACTGATTGACATTGCTGTTGTTGAACCCGTGTTCCGTAACCACAAGCAAGTCCACGTTTAGTTCTTCACATAGGAGAGAAAGCTCATCTCCTTTGTTTGTTGCGATTTGTGCGTTTTGGTGAAAAGTGATTTGGTTTTTAAATGTTGAATGCTTTTTTATTTTTTTTAAATCGGTCAGTTTTTTGGGTGGGCTCGAGTTGGATTCCCTAAAAAACTATTTCTTAGGTTTACTATAGGGTCGGCAGTCTTTGATGTCACTTTTGCAACATCAGCGTACGTTTCGTGTGGCAGGATGAAGGGTTCCGCAGCGTTGGAGTCCTTGTTGTTGGTCCTTGGAGGAGTTTGCGTAGTTCTTGGTGGAGTCAGTGGAGCAGCGATATTTGTGGAGAAGGTGTCTGCTCTCTAGAGGGCCTTTACGACCAGTCTGGCTAGCTGCCACTTGCCTTGCCTCCGCAGGTGCATACCATGCCTCGTGAAATGCCCACGTTGTAGCCTGCCCATATCCAGGACCACGATTTCTTATCTTGCAGGCAACTCTTCAATGTATGCGTTCACGAGTACTGTCCTCTGGTTTATTTCGTGACTGGCAGGGAGGTCATGGCGATGAGGCAGAGTGGCGAGGATCAACTTTTAAAAATAGTCCTTTCTGAGCTAAGTCAAACTCAGATAATAACAATGACTACACCCGTTCACCTACACTCATCACACTTATTCACCCCTCATATTCACCCATGTCTCTACGATCGGTGCGAATGTTAATAATAATGAACAATAATACAGTATGTGCAAATGTTGTAATTGGTCGCTAGTACTATCAGTTCTTAATCCTACATTTGTATGAGTCTGTTGCGAGTTTAAAAGTCAATTTATTGTAAATCTATCAATTTAATCTATAATCAATTCGGTCACAAGAAATTTCTAGAGCTAGGAAAAATATAAATAGCTTTACTAGATTCAAAGAAATGTAAAAAAGAAATATATATCTGGGCTCCGCCCCACTGGCTCTTAAAACACCCGATGACTTTTTATACAACTGTAGTGTATATATGTATATAGTGTAATAATGCATACAACAGCTGTTTATTTTCACAATGTTTATGCTGGTGTAAACATTGCGTTATTTTTGTGTGGTTGTAAAACCGTCTTTTTGTTAAATAATAAAAAACAGCTGTTTGTGAAAACGTGGATCTACACAAACAGTTGTCTTGTACAAATATTAAATATCTTATTATTATTATTATCATCAGCTGATGTTTATTATTGTAATATTTGCTAATAAAATGGTTAATTATTATAGCAACAGCGCCGAGCGCCCAGACTAACAATTGTTGTTCAATATGTACCTAGGTGTTCAATAAACACATACTCCATGCAGTTTACAATGAAACAACCGCCTGGTGAAACTAACCATGAGACTCGGCAGTCTGGAACGACTGTATAAACCTAGTTAAAAGTTATGATGGTAATTACAAAGTTTAGAATTGTTCGAATTATTCATGAAAGTTACTTCCAGAGTTCTTACAATATGCCTAATAACAAACATAAAATAATCAACATAAAACAAAATATCAACATAACATCAAATACGCTTCCTCGTATTCGTACTCCTTGATGTTTTTGTACAGTTATGAAATGCTTGTAGCTTACCGATTTCTGACCCCTACCAGCATTTCCTTTCTCTCACAACTGTCTGAACTCAGTGGTCGTGACCGAATTTCGGTCCGTCGGTCAGTCAGGTCAGACACGACTCACGGTAGTCGGGTCACGTGACCATCCCCTCCACTCATTTTAGTTTTGGATCTTACACTTTCCTTGTTCAATGTCGTTTGTTGCAAAGAGCTATTGTATGTATGCATTGTATTTGTTGTTTTTCATTTTGTGGTTACACTTGGCACTTGGCCAATTTTGAACCATTTAAACCGTAGATATTGTAAATTGGTTCTTGTTTTAGAATATGGGCCACCACTCAAAAACAATCCTATTGAAACCGGACACTTACAAGTAGGTGTGTCGTGCCATAGGGGAAACAGAGGTCGCTTTCTTATGACCGCAGCGAACGTCTCAGTGAAAGTTACCACTAATGTAAATCTTTATACATTTGTAGTAATAATTACTCCGTTTGTCCTTTAAGATTTGTGGGGGAATAAGCGGAAGGGCAATGTTGTTGATCCTGCCGCCAACACACCCATGCAGCGCACTATTGGGGCTACCCAAATCAGAAAATACAATAGTGAGTGAGTGAGTACACAAGAAGGGTCAGTTGTCCAAATTGTAGGACCTGCCACGAGCAATTTGGAATGTTATGAATATTGATTAGTTCTTGGTAGGGATTCATAAAAAATAAATTACATTTTTGTCAAGATGGTTATAATCTGCGTGGTTATAAAATCAATGATAGTTCATTGATTTTATAACCACGCAGATAGATTTCTCATCTAATGTTTAATTTGTTGTCTCAAATTATCATCTGTATTTGTGGTCCATTGTGGAGCGCTAGTGTAGTAAAATGTAATACCACAGTAATAATGTTGTAATGCAGTTTAAACCAGCTGTGGTGGCAGACCTCACCTGAGTAATAAAATTACTATGGCACAAGTGTTCCTATTAGATGCAATTTCTTGTAGTAAGCAATAATATAATCAAGTTTTAGTATAAATACACGTCCTTTCAGCTTTACAGGCCTTTGCATGGTAATAGTATACGCCCAACATGGACTGTTCATATCACTTTACCGTAGTCGTGCATTAAAACAGTTCTCTAAATGTTCTTCTCTTTTTTACCTGTTACTTACTCTTACCATTAATAAAAATAATTGCTGTTATTGATTAATGCTGTTACTAAAGCAACAGTAATGCTGTAATTCCCTTTATTATTTTTCTTAGTTAACGATATACTTTCCGTTAGTTTCAGAGACCGTATGGTAGTTTTTAGTCACAGCTACTGACAAAGAGTAGTCTTGACATTGTCAATACGTGAAGGCACGGATTAGTTGAAGTGCCTTCAAGTATTGCCGGCAACACGCTCTACGTCGGCGTGTGTCGCATGCGGCTGTTCATGTGCGGCGCATCCCAGGTCCATTGACTTGATTTTATCCCTCAGAGATAATTAATTGAAATAACACTAATTGGTATGAATTATTTTTGATAAGATTTGACAATATGTTAATGTAAAAAGCCATTAATGATGTTTTAATATTACATACTGAATAAATTTGTCTCAAGTCCATTAAAAAAAGAAAACGGAAAGTAATTTTAATTTGAAAATATAAGTTTTGTTGTATATGCATATAATATTTCATTGTATATTAAAAAAGTTTAAGAAACTACATGTTTTAGTATATTTTATCTTATTTAGGTCTAATATATTTTTTAATTTAAAAAATGTATGCATGTCCTCAATAAGGATTTCTATGGTTTAAAAACAGCTTTCTTTTGAAATCATTTTTCAAAACTAGTGTTACTTATATTTTGATATTTAAATCAAAAATCAAGAATATTTTATTTCCACACAGTTCTGGTACACTAGTACTTATCTACTAATCAACATATAGTGTGAAACAATAGGCCTCAAAGGCAAGCCTGTTTTGAGGTTCTTTCGTGTTTATACATATTAACCTGCTGTCATCAGTAGAAGACAAAAATATTTAACTAAATAATGAACCAGTATGATTGCATTACCTTGCAAAACAAAAATCAGTGGACTATAATTTGACAATCTAAGACAATAATTTGTGGTTTCATACTTTTAAACCATTATGCACATACTTTTTATGGCTGTCAAAAACAAGACATAAATAAATATACAACAGAACAACAATAACAATAAAATATAAATATAAAACAACTAATATTACAAAGATGTAATACAATAACAAATACAATACTGTGAATAATCCAATAATTTATATGCACATATGAATGCCCAAGAATGTTTTTCACAGATTTTCTATGTTGTTGACAGTAAACAGCCACTACCATTTTTAAATTTATTGAAATTTCTTGTATTTTTTAAAACATTCGGTTATAAAAAGTTAATAATGGTCTAGGGACATCAATATTTTCCTTGCTTCTCAATTTATTCCTATATAAATTCACATTCATACTTGGAATGTTACCACTCCGTTTGTAGAATGCTGCCTTAACTTTGAAAATGAAAAGATGTCTCAATGGTAGAATTTGTAAATTAAGATATATTGGCCATGAATGTTCATAGACTCTTTTCTTGGTCATTACTCTTATTATATATGTTTGCTGAATTATTAATGGCACAAGGTTGCTGAGATAGGTACCTCCCCAACATACCAATGCATACTCTTACCTACTTTGAGCCAATGAGAAGTAAACAGATCTTAAAACCTCAGGCGAGCAAAAATCTCTCAAAACATACATAGTTCTTACAACATTATTAAGCTTATTTTTCAGATTTGTGATTTGTACACCCCAATTCATTTTCCTGTCTATATATAATCCCAAATATTTAATATAGTCACAAGCAGTAATTTTTACTTTTATTGCACTTCCTTAACCTACACTGTACGTGGTGTCAATGAGCTATGCAAGGATAAGTTATACTCAACAAACCTGAATTTTCTCCTCTTAGAGAGAAATTTATGTGGAAGGTTTTTTCAGGGCTTTGCAACAATTTGTTTTCAGTAAACCACCATTTAAAACAGTGGTTCTCAACCTGGGGGGCGCGCCCCCCTGGGGGGCGTGAGAGAATTTCAGGGGAGGCGTGAGGGTACAGAGAAAAAAATATATATTTTGTTAAAAAACCAAAACTTTCAAAACCATCAAATAAACTTTTGTATTTAAATATATCTGGATTTTTATTTTGCATCCCAGCTTTTGCTAACGTAGAGTTAGCATCGTCAGTTTCATAATTTCACTATTCTAACTTGAACCAACCAATTATTGACTGGAGGGGAGGCGTGAGCTATCTTCAGTGTTCAAAGGGGGGGGGGCGCCAGTGCTAAAAGGTTGAGAACCGCTGATTTAAAAGATGCTAAATCAGAATTTATATCCAGCTCAATTTGGATACAACCCTCAGCAACACATGTGAGAGCTGTATCATCAGCAAATGAAGTGACACAGCCTTTAAATTTTCCAACACACAAATCATTAATAAATATTAAAAACAAAATTGAGCCTAAAACAGAACCTTGTGGCACCCCACATTTTAGAACTCCAGTATTACTACTGAAATGTTGAATTTTTACACATTGCATTCTGTTTTGAAGATAACTCTGGAACCACTTAAGTATTTTACCCCGAAAACCATATTTATATAACTTATCCAACAGTACATCATGATTTACACAATCAAATACTTTCTTTATGTCCAAAAATAAACAACTAACTTTTTGACCCAAATTCATATTATTTATAACATTATTTATAAAATGTAATAATGCAGTCTCTGTACTTATAACTGATTGAAAACCGAATTGACTTTTGCTAAAGAAGTGTATTTTTTCCAGAAACGTTTACATAATTTTTTTAACAGCTTTCTCAAACAGTTTTGAAAAAGTATTTAATAAGGAAATTGGACAATAATTATTATAGTCTTGCTTTGATCCTTTTTTAAAGATAGGAACCACTATGGCTGTTTTGAATGCATCAGGGAAAACTCCTGTAGACAGACTTTTTTCCCCCTTGCCAATGACTATCAAAAATCTTTCCTGCTTCCAAACTATAAAAGCTATCAGGTTTTTTTTTCTTGCGGATTTAACTTATCAACAACATACATAAAATAGTTATTGAATACATTAGCAATCTGCAACTTATCTTTAATTAAAACATTATTCACATTGAAAATTAAATGTGGATAATTTTTGCTACTCTACCTGTAATATTATTTATTATTGACCAGGTCTTCTTAGCATCTCCTGCACAGTCCTTAAACAACTTTTTATAATAATCATGTTTTAATTCTCTTATCTCATAGTTTAACTTATTCCTAAATTTTATATAATGATTGTAAAGCTTAGCATTTTGAGGGTGTAGTTTACATTTTTTAATTTCTCTGACTATTGGGCTATTAATAAATAGTCCTTTTTGAGCTAAGTCGAACTCGGATAGTAGCAATGACTAAACTCGTTCATCTACACTCATCACACTCATTCAATCCCTCATATTCGCCCATATCTCTACGATCGGCATCTTAGAAATGAATAATGAATTATAAGGCTGATTTCTCTTGCTTATTTTTTTACACACTGATTCAGTAATCCAGCATTTAAATTTTTTATCTTTAATGTTTTTATTTTGAAAAATTTTATTTTCATTAACACGCTCACATAAAGTAGATATATATATATATATATATAGATATATATATAAATCATATGCATAATTTATGTCGCTTGAAATAAACACATTTGACCAATCCTGCCTTTCAAGCAAACAATTTAATTTATTATAATCAATACGTGAGTAAGGACATTTGGTGCCACTTTCCTCTTTCATTTGTGTCTGAAACCAGATAACTGCCATACAGTGATCTGTTATCTGAGCATCAACAATCACATACCCAATCATATCAATACTGACATTATTTGTCCTAATTAACATATGGTCTAGACATGAAACACCTGTACCTGTTATTCTAGTTGGTTCATTAATTAAGGAGCTGAAACCATTACCACTGCACGTGTATGGGATCTTCCCATAGAAGCACGGCATAAAGGAGTTGGAAAAAAAGTTTCCTGACACTGAAAAGTTCAATCTTGTGACATGCAAGGGTGTATTTCCTTACAGTTATATCGGTTCAATGGAGATACTTCTTGCACCTCAACTTCCACCCAAGCACGCTTTCTAAAAACTCAAACTCGAAGAGATTTCTAGCGATGACTGCGAGCACACTAAACTTGTCTGCCGAACTTTTGACACCAAATACTTAGGGGAATAACTTATAAATTGAAGCTATAATATAAATTGAAAATGTTTATATTTTGAATGCTAAATAAATTTAAAATTAACAAATGGTCCAAAGAATTGGCACACACTTTCCCCCATATTAAACACTAAAAAATTAAAACTTTGAAAAATACCAGTTTGTTCTAAAATATGTTGTTTTGCCACATATTTAAAAAAAACTAGTTAAGTTAGAGACATGCGGTTTTTACTCATATATTTTAAATTGTAATTTGTATATTTCTTGAAAATTTAATTAAAATCATTACAGCCGTTTTTGATAAAATTCCATTTTTCAATTTGTTTGGTAAAAGAAATAAAAAAATTAAATTTCAATAAATGAAAAACGTTCTGGAGATATTGACTAAATATATCTACATACCAAATTTTATAAAAATCGATCATCCGTTTGTTCTCCAGCGAAGAGCATATACACACAGACAGACGTACATAAGGACAGATATCAACAGTTTTTACCAGTTTTTTTGGGTTTAGGGGACCCTATAATGAATTTTTAGACCAACTTGTAAAAAAAATGTTTGGACGATCACAATACTTTCTCTATGCTAACGCATATGGGAGAAAGTAAAAAGCCTGTGAATGGCCTTTCCTGGTGTAACCTAATCTGCCCCTCATTTACGCAGATATGAATTGTAACTTACCTTAGTACTGATTGAACAAAATTAGTCGGCGCGCGGCAGTGTTCCTACTAATCATATCAACGGCAAATATTACAATAGTAAATATAAATTAAATTAACTTGTAATAATAGATATTTTTAACACTTCTTCAACAAGACTGTTTGAGTGGGCTCATGTTTTCACAAAAGAGACCCTCTTCACTCCTCACCCATGTTCAGCGGTCACTGGTTGTGTGCTCAGACTAATTGGTCAGTCAGTAATCCAAAAAATACAGTACAACAGAGGTTATTCACTAGTAAAGCAATGCTTATCAGGTGATTAGATTTTTGTATCAGCTGGTATAGCCCAAATTTGTGTTCAGGTTATCCTCAATGCATATGGTTTCAGTGGTTTGGTATGTCATGGTAACCAGTACAGAAGTCAACAGTAACATTATAGTTACCCAGGTATATGTCACAAAGCCAGCCAGAACTATAAATATTAAATTGGATTTAGGATATAATTTTTCATAGAATAGCATTATTCATTGTTACTAAATCGATGAGATATGGGTGAATAAGTAGATGAAGAGAGTGTTACTAAGTTTGAATGTTCCTTAGAAAGAGCCATTTATTAACAAGTTCACTACATCTTGTTAGTAATAAAAATATTTCTTCACAAAACTACGGTGTGTGCCACCGGTGGTACATGGCATGAGCCACCTATGGCGCACACTTCAATGGCAATAATACTTGTTCTAAACTGCAGCTGGGTTTTATTTGAGTGTTGTATATATCTTAAACGTGTCTTATACTAAATATGGACCATATATGTCCACTGGTGGAGCATGTTTGAGCGAATTATTACCAGGATTTAAATCAATAATGTAATAATAGTTCAAAAAAGGATTTTATTTTATAATAGGTAAGCCACAAGAAATAAGATTGTCGTACTGAAAATAGTTTGTCTGATAATATAACAAGATTGAAACTAATTGTGTTTAAACAGTCAAGGCATATTGTAGGATTCCCATCACAAACATTGCAAAATTGTTTTTTCAGGCACACTCGATTTTTATTATTATCATTCAACTTATTATGAATAACGATCATATCTAAATTATATTGTACAAACATTACTGAAATTGTTGTTTTTAGCATAGTACACTACATAAAACTACACTTATTTTATTGTTCAAAGATTACTAGTGTGTTTCAACAGTGGGGTGGCACACATCGTGGTGAATGTGTTCGACCCAATAGCCAAAACAACTGAAGGACCTATTTATATACAGGGTGTAACTGAAATATTTGGACAAACTTCAGAAGGTTGATCCAGGGGTCAAAACAAATCAAAAAATACTTATAAACATATGCCGTAATATGCACAGTTTTCTGTCCGTCTGTGCTTTTTACATTATAATTTTTTTCTCGGCATCCATTAAAGACAGAGTGTTGACATTTGGTACACATGCTATAATATTTAATATTATTTTATTACAGGAAAACATTTTAATTCGTCCGAAAAATTCAAAATTGCAGCTAGTTAAAAACTTTGACGTTAAATTCCATGAAAACTACACCCTGGATAAAAAACACAAAAGTGATAAATTGTAGAAAATTTAATTATAAACATAATTATACCTTATTTATTGAAATCAAATTATAAATGCATAATTTGTTTTCAATAAATAAGGCATCGTTAGTTTTATAATTAAATTTCCTACAATTTAATTATCTTTGCCGTTTTTTATACAGGGTGTAGTTTTTTACGGAATTTAACATGAAAGTTTTTAACTAGCCGCCATTTTGAAATTCTCCCACAAACTTTTTTTAATTTTTTCTGTAATAGAATATTACTAGTCTAGCATATTTGCAAAATTTCAACACTACCTTTTATGGTTGCTGATAAAAAATATAATGTAAAAAACACAGACAGACAAAAAATGGTGTATGCTAGGAACTTACATAGTATTGCTCTGTTGTTCAGGTAACTGGTTGCCTGATACTTATTCCCTGTACAACATCCAGACCCTGACTACAACCCAACACTGACACCCCAAAGTTCTCTAGTAGTATCTACGTAGATGGCAACCATTAAGCAGATATCAAGTCAAAATTAAAGGGCGGAACATAAAAAATATCACTTGCAATCTCCACAGCACTTTGTCGCCAAGTTGCTGTATTACAACACTGTGCCGCTAGTGCCAACTCATTATCTTGGAGGCTCGAATGATTATTATTGAGCAAGCAGTTATGGGAGGCGTTTTTAGGTAATATTAACGAAAGTGAAAAATGCAGAAGTGAATTAGGCCTAGTGTGCTGTTAAACATAATACAATTATAACCTATTTAGTTTCAGTTTATTTTTTTATGTGTTTGATTTCTTCATTTATTTTTTATATCAACTATATTTTCATATAGCGTGCATAACATATGTTTTGTTATGTTATAGCACTATGCATGCTGGCTGCATCAGCAGTATTCCCGCTGACATGGTCAGAGCCTGACGTGGTGCGGACCTGTGGTCAAACAGCAGGCCAGTACCTGTTGGGAGACTGCTCACTACGTTGGGCCTATCTGCTCGCCATAATAGGCTGCTTGGATGCCATCATCTTGGCTACTCTTGCCTTTATACTGGCTACTCGGCATGTAAAACTTCAGCCAGAGCCCACCTACGGGACCAACGGCAGTCTGTACAAAGGTAATAGTAATGTCATTGACTATAGAAATAAGAAGCCTTTCTGTTTTCTGTTGAACAGAAAAGAAGACTTTCTGTTGAAGTTTTTCTGTTTTCACAGGTAGGTAGGTTTTCAATCTTCCTCTCCCTAGCAAAGGGTGAAATTACCAATAGCTGAGCTAATAGCCAACAAGTTGTGCGAACACTTATTATGAACCAATCACTGTTAGCTGCATCAGCACAGACATGGATCTACAGTAAATGAAAGCCTCTAACAGTCTGTTTGTTTCTTCAATCAATACGATAATTTATTATCTCTGTTTATTGAAATAGAGTACGAATAACTGTGAGTCATCATAATCATAAATTGAAAGTTTCCTGAAGTGAAATAATAACTAACTTCCAACTATCCCAAGAATGTATTGACATATTGGCAATTTGCTTGGTTGGGTCTATATGTAAGATTTGGAAAGAATAGTCAAAGAGAAGATGGGACAGCCTTCCAATTGGTGTGAATATAGGACCAAAGGCAGGGCTGTTACGTACACGTGCCTTAATGGGACCCACTAACCCATCTTACAAGCCCTCAAGTTCATGAAAAAAGGAAACATCTTTTATTATAATCTTTAAATATTTTTACAATTCATGATTGTTACATAAAACAAAAAAATAGGGTATAATAATGTAATCAACTCCCTGGGGGATGGGGGTTTGGATTTCCATGTTTTTCAAGGGTTGGCTAGATCTTGTACAGATAAGTCATTGTTTCCGGGGACGCTGTAGATTCAAATAGTATATACCCTTTAAGTCAACGAAGTATGACCTGAAAATATTTTCACTTGCTTATTCCTTAGACCTTCTACACTAGCAATATGTCTGTTTATTGTGGAAAACAACCAGTTGGCCCAATTCCCATAACGTAATGCATCTTTTGACGTTGTGACTAGATTAACCGATCATATCTATGGCAGTGGAAGAAATTTAACTGCGGACTACTAGTTTAACAGTGTTGAACTAGTTGAAGAACTAAAACAAAAAAGCTTGTCATATGTGGGAACCATAAAAAAACCAAAATGGTATTCCGGTTGAGTTAAAAATTTTCAAAAATAGACAAGAAGGATCAAGTTTGTTTGCTTTTAGGGACAATAGTACTCTTGTATCTTACATTCCAAAAAAAAAAAAATAGAAATGTTTTGTTAATATGCACAATGCATTTTAACGATGAATTAGATTATGGTATAGAAAAACCAGAAATTGCAATGCATTATAGCAGAAAATGTTTGGTGTAGACTTTAAAGACAAAATATGCACGTCATATGTGGCCAGAAACACTTGAAGATACATATGGTGGTATTTTTTGCAATGTTGAATGTTGCTGGGATAAATGCTATGGTTGTATCTCATGGAAATGAACTTCCAACAAAGAAAAGACGTCTAGTCTATTTCTTAGAAATTTAGCTGTTTACGGATCATCTAACAATTATAGCAGGAACGATAATGAGAGGAATTTCATTTGATGAGAAACAGAACAACCAGAAGATGCAATGGATGAAGGGCCAAATAAACTGCAAAAGCAACAGACATGTTTTATGTAATACTAAAAAGAAAAGCCGCCTGAGTACTGACGCAAGTAAACAATGCAAACAACCAACTTGTCCAGAGCACAGTGTTATGATTTGTGTGAGCTGCTATCCAAGAATGAATAAAGACGATCAAGAAGAATCTCATTATAATGATTATGACAACTAAAATGTTTTAACTTTCTTGCTTTGAATTTAAAAAATCTAGTTTTTATAAGTTTTAATTTCTTATCATTATTACAAATTGTTTATCAATAAACTGAATGATGAACATAATAATTATCATTATTTCAAAATAAATGTATTAAAACCATTATGTTCTCTTAATAATTTACTATTTCATTCTTGTTAAAGTAAAAATAGTTAAAAGTAATTATATGTACATAAACCATGGAACAATGCACTCCATACAAAAAATTGATGAAGAAGTATCATCCTGATACGTTGCGACCACTCCCGTTAAAATAGTTTTCCACAAAATTGCATGGTTTTGCTATACAAATTTTGTAGTTGTTTTTTATTCAAAATGATATATTTCTTAAAAATAAACTTTATGTGGGATAAAATAATACAAAAACAATGAAAATAATATTCTATTATAAACCCTAAAATGTGGTGAAAAGAAAAATTATCAATATGATACATTGCGACCACTAATGTAGCTTTTTGATTGTGATCAGCAGAGGGTTAAACAAATATCATTTTTTATAACAATACATTTAGAATCTAAGTTAGATTTGTAATATCTAAATTAAATAGTAATAACTATTAATGTTACTATCTAAAACAAGCCACGTCCGGATTAACTTTTTTTTGGCTCCAATTTTAAATTTTTATTGGGGTTTTCGACCACGAGAAATCGATTACCAGCGGTCTCAACCCTGGGAAAATTCTGATTTTTGTCCGAGAAGCTCCTAGACTTCCCGTGTATCACAACGAGGCTGCACAGTAGACTGTGACGTCACATCTCACAGTGGCGAAATCAGCTGATTTATTTATTCTATTAAATACTGGTAACTAAATATAGTAATTGCATACATATTCAGCTAAATAATAAGCAAGTTATTTATGACATCAGCTGGAATTGTAATTATGGGAATTAGAACAGTATTTTAGTGTTCATTTTTGAGATTTTTTAGCACATGTAATGTCATGGGAGTCAGTGTAATGCCTACCGTCTTCTTTTCTAGGTACCGTGGTTTTTGTAAGTTTTGCTATAGCTACTTAGTATAATGTTATTTATTTTGCATTTTGTATAATACGGTTAACCCTTATAAAATCAGCGTTGTATGCCCGAACTAACGTACCGTTTTATCGACTTACAGCAGAAAGTGGG
The DNA here is from genome assembly GCA_035578905.1 of Stictocephala bisonia. NCBI lineage: Eukaryota > Metazoa > Arthropoda > Insecta > Hemiptera > Membracidae > Stictocephala > Stictocephala bisonia. The sequence continues at coordinate 1,333,472 of JAQJVL010000094.1, read as the reverse complement.
GTATCAGAATATAGGTATTTATCTACTAAATCACACTATACCATTACATTTTCGAAGAGACAACATTTAAGGGTTCTCCCCCTCCTAAATAAAAAATGCTCAAAAAGCCAAAATTGGATGCTGTTAAGCTACACCCAAATATCAAATTAAAAGTATTCTTCTCTTACTTACTGACATAACATCAGATGTGAGAAAAGGCTATGTTTATGAGCTCCACTGTCACAAAAACCAAAATTCAAGGTCATAGGCCTACTGCTTAAGAATCCTGGTGAGGCCGTAGGCCAATCTTCCTCACAAAGCGACATGCAGAGATCCAGAAACGGGACTGTAGAAGAGTGCCTCAGTGAGGCCGCAGGCCAAACTTTCCCTCGCGAGGCCGTAGCAGAGCATCTTGGCGAGGCCAAGCTCCCTCACGAGGCCACAAGCCGAATTCCACAAAAGGGCTAAAGGTAAACGCAGAAGACCTCCGAAATTAAATCTTATTAATAACCTACAAGCTAGAACAACAACAAACGATCCTCAGGACCCTCTGGGAGATATGGATGCTATCTCTTCAGTTTGCAAGATGCAACTGAGCAAAGCTCTGTCTTCTGGTACTAACTCCTATACTGTGAACATACACCTTAAGTATATACTATTCATTATTCATCTCTAAGACGCCGATCGTAGAGATATGGGCGAATATGAGGGGTAAATGAGTGTAGATGAAAGAGTGTAGTCATTGTTGCTATCTGATTTCGACTTAGCTCAGAAAGGACTATTAATTAATAGCGCAATAGCCAGGGCAACTATGGGACCCAAGGTTTTACGTAGAATCCGAACCACGTAGTGTTGGTATGATTTTTAGCTAACTGACAAGTCTGAACTCTGTTCTCTTCCCGACACAACATCTGAACCCTGACTACCATTCAACATGGACACCCCAGACTTCTCTAGTAGTGTCCACGTTGATGGCAACCACCGGTATTAAGAAAACCGAGGATGGAACCTATCTCCCAAACACATTATCCCCAAGTAGCTGGGTTACAGTACCGCGCCACCAGTGCCAACTAATTATGAGTATTATAAAGTTTAAAAAATTTCTTGTATTTGGTACATGTACCTTGATTAAGATAACTAAAAATTAAATTAAGAAATACTTATTGAGTTAGTTTGAAATCACATATTTAAAAATGTTTTTATTTTAATTTTGTTTGCTTACTTGTATTGTTCTTTTAAAAGTTTTTTGTGAGTGAGGATGACTTTCCTTAATTGTGTGCTTTGTATTTCTATGCATGACTACTTGATTAACAGAATTAGGGTTTCCATAATGCTGTTTAGTTACTTTGTCTTTTTCTGTTTATCTTAGTTTTTTTTTTTTTTTAATACTAAAACAAAATATAGTTCTTGATTGTTTAAAACATCAAACTAGTGGAACGTTTTCTTACACACAATTCTAGTTTCGTGAGTGACTTCTACATGTACTGAACTTTAAATCCAAACATCGAATTATGCTTGCTGCTGATGGCTACTTAATCCTTTGCCATTTACTTGTTAACTAAAGTAAAGACGACTTATTATATTATATACATTTACTTGTTGTTACTTTGTTTTGATTAACCTTTTTAACCCAGTCTCAAATTCTCTGTGCAAGCAACTATGTTACAGACTGCACGTGAGCAATGCAGAGCTAATCAAAAGTGAGAGATTAAGTAAAGAACATACTATGAATAATAATCTTTCAATTTTTAAAGCGAAAACTGCCAATAAAATCAATCATTGTCGGTATGGTACAATAAAATATGTTGTTTTAATTCTACAATAACTATTGAGTTCCACTTGGCAAGTCATGTATTGGGCTTTTATTACTGTTTTTATTTATTAACTTTTTGAGAATAAGGCAGTCTTAGCTAACCAGGGTTTTTATTTCTGAATGACATAAAAATGAAACACTTTTACAGTAAGTATTGGGTACAGTAGAGAACAGGTTCTTCGGAATATCCCCGCATATGTTAAAGATTATCTACCAAGTCTAGAACTAACTAAACTTAAAAACAAACTACCTTTGATATTGGTCAAATGGTTTTGACCTAAAAGGAAATGACAAGTGCTATCACTTTAATTATCAATTAAACTGACCTAACCTTCTGTTATTTATATTAGATTAGGATAAAACATATAATTTGCCGTGTTACTTGCTTATATATTTACATATAAACTTTCTACTTTGTTTGACGATTAATCATTACTAAAAAAATGCGATGAAATTCCGAATAAGACCCAGATAACAAAGTGGAAAAGAAAATTTGTGGAGAACATAAGAAGGCCTTTGCTCTTTAGTGTTGGGTAAGATAAAGGTGAATAACTTAGGAAAGGAGTTGGGTGTAAAAGTGTGAGATGATGTTTGATATGACCAAAAGTGAGTCTATGATTATTTAACAATATTCAAGATTTTTATTGTCATAAGACACATAACAAAAGTCAAGATTTTTACAATAAATTTAACAATACTTTGTTCAAAAATTAAAAAAAAAATTATACAAGTACAATGTATAAAAAAAATTAAAATAGACATTAAATACAATTCAATATAAAATGGCTAGAACAATAAAATTAGATGAAAAACGATTCAAGATAAATTAATGTAAGACTACATCACAGTAACAAATGAGAACACTTATGACAGGTGAGATATTACTCTTTTCAGACAAGAAGAGAGTAACGACTTTAAATAAAATAAATGGTATGTTGGGAGGGGGGGGAAAGGAAGGAATCAAAAGGTTATATAACAGTTGTCAATATTACATATCATGTTACATTTTAAATGTATTACATGGTGATGTTCCAGGAGAAGTGAACGGTGGTTTCATGGGGGATGCTCACTCCGTAGCTGGGTCCCGTAAGTCTCTAAACCTCCATCCCGTGCTACTGATGCCCCAGCCTGGTGATGCCGACCGCTACTCAGAGTTCTCCAATCGAACTGGACGTTCCAAGGCATCTGCCTTCCGACCAGAATATGGCACCTCCATGCACAACTTTCAACTTTGACTACTGAACCAAAGTCAGTTTGTTATCAACGCCACTTGAGATTTGATCAAGATTGCGAGTTAATAAGTCAACCCAAATTAACACACTTTTAAACTTATTCATTTTGTTTAATGTTGTTATAACACAAATTGTGAGATTATTTTTAATGACAGGTGTTGATTACAGATTATTCGAATGTAGAAAACTAGTTTATGTAAGACCTGAAACACTGACATTTATATCATGTTATGCTTACTAATTATCAAATATTACGAATTAATAAACATATTTATTCTTGGCGGCTTACTTATACATGTATTGCTGATTACAATAAAATGTACTATTTTGTACAAATTAATATTTTGAACTTAATTCTTAAATAAAATGTTTGTTGAATTTTAATAGTCAATATGATTAATTCTAAAAATATCAATTAAAAATCTTACACAATACATGGTCAAGTCTTTGTTTCATATTTTACTGTTTCCTTTGTAAATATTATTAAGTGTAAAGCATTTATGATCAAAAATGTATTATTGTATATAACAATTTTTTTCATTTAATTATTTGTAATGATAATTAGTTGAATAGTTAAATTTATTCAGATCGATTTGTAACAGATTTATAGTGTATATTTTTTAATATTCACTGTATAATTATGGTAGTGAAGATTTTGTATAATAAATAAATGTATTATCTTTTAAAGGTAGTTATTTTTAAACCATTTATACAATTATTTGGAAATACTTTAAAATCTTTTTGAGGAAAAAACCTATTTCCTTGATAATTATTTACTACTAGGGAACACCCCAGCACGCTTCTAAACCAACCCCGTTACCTCAGCCGTCAGCCTCGGTCTGACTTTTGACTACAAATCAAAGTAGGTTCGCTATATCAAGTAAAACAATAAATAATGCGTAAATTATTTTCAAAACCTTATTCACTGCACTTGCGTAGCTACCTATTTATTTCTATAAACACTCCATGTTCTATAATTTAGTCTGCATCGAAAGTGTATGTATACTTAAGTCTATACAAACTAACCCTTTCTAATATTACAAAAGCCCTATAACTTACTGAACAGTATAAACATCATTATTTACATTCCAACAGCTGTTAAAATGTTTTAAAAATCATTGTTACCAACTGAACAGCTGTTGCTTTTCGATTAATTTAAACACCTCCATGTTATTCTTATCACTGAAAACCATATTTTGAAGGCTTTCTGTGCCTTTTAGGGTGAAAATATTGAACAATGAAGACCCTATTGCACAGTTGTTCAAAACACAGTGACTACTGAAATACGACTACTATTTCTTAAATTTAGTGCATATATTGAAAAATTAGCTGATAAGTGCCGGGAAAGAGTGTAACGTTACCACGTTCGAGTGTAATCATGACCCACCCGCCCTCCCATACACATACAGTGGTCAAATTTGTAACGTATAGTAGTTACAAATAGGGGCAAGTTTTTTGACACCTCAGTCATTATAATTGTTCCAAAAATGTGGGAGAAGTTAAACTAACAAAAAATTGCTTCATGCATTATATATAAGGATATTTTTTCAATAAATATAGTGAATAAATATAATCAGAAGAAATTTTATTACTCTAATAACATCTGTAAAACAATCAATATTGAATTTGTATACATATGAAAGATGTTTTGTCATTAGGGAGCTTCTTCTTTAACACATTTGTTGTAAAAACTGAACCCTATGATTTGAAAACTGGTACATTCTGTTATAAATATTTTTGCAGCTTTGTCCTTATGCAGCACATCTTATGGCTTTTGAAAAGTACTGGGCTTGTCCATGAGCCCCCACAGGATGGGTCACAATATAACTGCAAGGTTTACCCATCAGCATGTCCGTTGCTGTCGAAATTTTCGAGGGTTAAAACCCCTGTCAGGGACCAAATAGTACTTTATCATGGTCTAAATTTGCTAGATAGCTGGGCAACTCCTGGAATAGCAAATTCCATATTTTTTTCATGAACTATTAAACCTATGGCATTTATAATGAACATGTTTAAATCTAGTACTCATTACTTTCTACAGGCATTTATTAAATTTAGTTGTTTGACATACAAAGTTCTTTTCTAAATTAATGGAGCTTGATAGTGATAAAATTCAATGATAAAAATCTTGGTAATAATAAAATTCCAAGATTTTAAAGTAATGCCTAATCTCTCGAACTGACTTTCATACAAATATTCAGTTCAGTTGTTTATATAACTTCCCACAGAAGAATAGCATGTAATGTGACCTTCAATTAGGATAGAATAGATAATTCTTGCTAAAGGTAAGCGCACACAGATCGTCATCGGACGGATGGCTCGCATGAGACGAATTTGACCATTAGATTTGAAGCAGTATTTTAAATTTGAGTGGGCAAACTGAGGTGTGGATTAGAAAAAATTGTCAAGGGTTATGTTTGTTATAACTGACACACTTTATAACAGTACGAAATTAAACTACAATTACATTCCATCAATCTAAGTTTACAAAAGAGAGAATAATTTGTGACAATTGAAAATTAAAACGTAACTAAAAAGAAAATCCAATCCTAGGAGTAGAAGGTTCTTTTAATTATTTGATACAGCCAAGTACAATTACTATTGTATTTCAATACTATTCAGTAAAATTGGAGGAATAATATACACTAACCCTACGGTAACACTAGAATGACAGCCACACGTCGAGCTTACTTTTTCACCCTTAATATGTGAATAGAATAAGGCAAAACTATTTCAATTGAGAATCTAGAACAAACTCTGTTAACAATATTGATGATTTTAATGTTAGCCAACTTATTAGGCTGTCTAACAAATGAAACACATATCCCCTACAGTTAATAGTGCAAACCTTAACCCTAGATCGTAAGCATCAGGTGACACAATGTGTGCTCCCTACTGCTAGGTCCTTTTTCGGCGCTGCGCAAGCTTTTTTTGTAAAAATACTAAATACGCTCCAAACGTAAATGTTATCATATCGTTTTTTTTTTTCTCAAGAACTGTACTTTCACATACTACCATCAACACTTAGAAAAAGAATTTGTAAATAATTACTGTCATGAAAAGATAGAAAACATTATAATTTAAATTTTGTACATAAATTATAACTTATAACACTCCTTAGGAGCACTAAAAACTTTTTCTAAATAATTCCAAGATAACCAAATTGTTTATTATTTAGTGCACTATAATAATATGTTGTTACATTTTAGATAAACTAGTAGTTTTTTTTTGAAGTGTTTGTTTATATAAAATGAAAAAATGTGCAAAGATACAGTATGATAACTGTAGGTAATCAAATAGTAACAATTCAAAAGAAATCACCATTGAATAGACAAGAAAAAGTTGTTTAGGAAAATAGTCATATTGTACCCATACACAAATTTTTATATTTTTAGTTTATTGGGAAAAATAAAAATGTTACCACGGAACAAAATTTTCTGTGAAAAATTACATAACAATCTAAAAATAAGGGGTATGTATGTATAATTTTTTGCTACATGTACTGTATTAGTACAATCTATTTGCTACAAGAAAATGTAAAATATATGAAAATATTCCAAAAAGTATAAAACTTATAACACCATAAGTCAGCGTGTGCAAATTGTGTAAACACTAGAAAAATAGCACATATTGTATATTGTAACATTATAAAAAATATAAAATAATTGTTGGGAATTTTTAGAACAGTAACACTTGATAGAACACATATTTCTGAATAGAAATATAACAAATGTATTACAGTAGTGCTATAAATAAGGTTTTCACGCTCTATTATAACGTACTAGGTTATATTGTTTAATAAATAAATAAAATAAACAATCTATTTAGATTGCATAGAAATATTACATACTATTTTTTAAAGATTATTATAAGTAGGCTACATTAATACCCTATCCGTACACACGTTGTTTGCTGAAATTGGATAAAAAATTAATGTTTAGGCTAGTACCTACATAAGTATCAATTTCACTTCTTCTGATTATTTTAGACACTAAAAAAACACTATAACACATTGTACTATGACTACACTAAACACAACACATAATTTTATCCATTCAAATAGTAATATATAACACTAACAGTAAATAAAACACTCACAAAGAAAATCAGACGTTCAACTAGTAAAAATGGCTATGTCTACTCTGGCCATGTCTACTCAGACAAAAAATATTTTCACTTTCGCAGCCAAAGGGTTAATAATTTAACAATGTTTTTTATTGCACTAAAAGGAGGAAGTCATGGAAATACTGTTTGATGATTAAAATGTGGACACACTTTTAACATTAACAATGGTAGAAAATATCAAATTTTACTAAATTCAAAAATTGTAAAACTATTTAAAAAACAATATAAACTAATTAATCGATAACTTTCCAATATAAAAACATTCGTACATTATTTAAACATTTAAAAGTTTCAGAGCTGTTAGTTTGACCCCTTCGAAGTCACATAATTTAAAATCAATATATTTAAGTGAAACCGATTATCATTTAGCAAAACAATACAGATTCATACTAAAATACCACCGTACGTGTATGGGTGGGTGGGTCAATACCTCCGTATGTGTATGGGTGGGTGAGTGGGTCAATACCACCGTACATGTATGGGTGGGTCAATACCACCGTACGTGTATGGGTGGGTGGGTCAATACCACCGTACGTGTATGGTTAGGGGCAGGTACAGACTTCACGGCGATTAGGTGGATGTATTTACATACGAAACAAATTCAAGCATATATTTAGGCTGTATTATACATAAACATGTAATCATAAAATAAAACCAATGCGTTGACGGGCTCTGCTTCTTCCAGTAAAGTGCAAACTAGTCACGTGAACATTGCCAACCTACTTTACGAAATTTGCTTGAAGCGGCACTGATCAACTCAACAACTCTCTATCTATCTAGCTAATTTTTTTATTTATATCATAAATAAATTATTGGCTAAACTTTTATAAACAGCATAAATTATGCCATACCTCGCTTTTGGGAAATCATTTAAACATGGGTACACAAAACTTTTCTTTAAATACCCAATGCAGCTAAGGGAATGAAATTTGTTTTGTTGGATAGATTATTTCATTCTCTACAGACTGACATTTGGTACACCTTATTCTATCTTCTGGTTATTCTTCAGTAATATGTCAAACATCGGCAATTTTACTCCTTCCAGACCTCCGCCGGGCGGGAGTTTCAAGTTGCACGTTCTAATTTTATTTCCTACATTTATAAAATGGCATAACAAAATTATTTAAAAACTGATATGTATAGAACAGAACATTCTGCGTCGATTGGTACAAACTTTGTAGTGATTGCTTGATAATAAACATATGTTTTATTGATTTTAATGCAAGAGCATAAATTATGCCGTTCCTCGCTCTTAGAAGGGGTTTTGTGAACACCATAAATTATGTTGTTCCTCACGATCTAGGGTTAAAATGGATGTATATATATATCTGCATTTATTTATTTCACCTTTATAATCACAATGAGGAACGTGCATGCTTTCAATTTTGGTAAATGTCAGTCAACATTCCATTTTTCTAACAATAAATATGGATGAATTTAAGCAATGGAAAGGTTTAAATTCACACAAGACACATTTAAATTCATTGTGCAATTTTTTCATTAAAATGGTAAAATAAACTTCTGTATATTACTGGTATATTAAAGTCATATTACTGTAAAATTCGTCCCAGAAGTCAATATTCCATTAAATTCAAATTAGTTTTGGGAGCAATCACTTTATACACTTTCCAGATAAACTAAAAACATTCAATTTGAACGGATGTGTTATGTCATGTACCCCTAGCCATCGGTACCCTGGAAAGCAGAGCCATGCGTGGATTGGACCCCTTTGAAGTGTATCTATAAGTCATTGTGAACTGATGTGTCATAAGCATTTTTTTGTTTTGTGTGTTGATGATACTAATATAAATCTCATTTATGTGTATATGTTGATATTTTTGTATTGAAATGTAAACTACAATATTCACAAGTATATTTCAGTATAATCCAGGCTGCCAATGATATAGCTTAATACAGATTTAGTAATTTAGGGGTTCTTTATGAAATTATGAAAATTGTTCAACAGTTATGTTTTGCCCTATTAAAAAATTGATGATCAAACATGAGATAAGATTATGGTAAACTACTCTCACTGTAGAAAATTAAAGAACACAGTGGGAGTAATTAATTTAATGGGGAAATTAAATACTACGAGAGGTAGTAGATTGTTTATTTATTGGAAACCAAATAATGTCACCAATCCTAACTACCAATAAAATATCAATAGGTTATCAAAAGCAAACTTATTCTCAATTAGTCACTGACTACCAGTTTCCAGGCCAAATTGTAACAACTCAAATTGTTAACTTTAGTTAAATGAACTTTCTCTGTTTTAAGCAAAATTTCCCTGACCCAAAATGGGACATGATTACAAATACATGTACTAAATTTAATCAATAACATTATCTACAATAATGTAGCTAAATATCAGTAATTTACAATATAATTATTAACGATAATTAAATTCAATACTCTTACAATTATTCTTTTTTGACTAGTTTATATAATACATGGTTGAATTGAAAAAATAAATAAATAAAATTATGCTTCAGTAAATAATGTGAACCTTTTATTATACTTTCAAGCTATGAAAAATTGTGACAATTTTCAGTGTCTTGAAGGTGAAATTTTACACAAAACAAAACTAGCAAAAATTGTAGGTCTAAGACATATTAACAAGTACTAATCAGACAATTAATTCGGCAAGTTTTTAACTTGTAGCAACATAAAACTAGTTGCATACGTGGATATACAAACATGGCAAAATTAATTTAATAATTGTTTCAATTTAAATTATTAAATGGGATGTAAAATAAACATTTGGTACTAAAAAAGTAAAATATTCTTTGTACAGCACCCAAGTATATAGTGAGCATTACAAAATTTCAACTATTTGATGTTCTTGTTAGGTTTTTCCAGGTTTTATTTCAAATTCCCTGATTTCCCTGACTTTTCAAGGTTATTTTAATCCCTGAATTTTTCATGTTTTTCCTGTTGCTGGACACCCTGTTAAACTTGCTTCCAAAACAAATCCCTACACTCAAGCCAGGATGGTTGGCGTCTCGCCTTGCCAGGAGCCAATGGCCTAGAGACTTTTGTTGTGTTGACAACACAACATAGCAACACGTAATTTCGTGTTATGCTTACTTGAATAGATGCACATCTATTAATTTCAATATTTTGATGGGTATACCAGAATAGTCGCTCTTTGCTAAAAAAGCCACTTAGGATCCCAGAAAGCTGCTAGATCTAGCGACAATGTCTAAATTGGCAACACTGCACAAGTCCTTAGATGGAGTCCCAGATACTCCACTTAGTAGTAACGGTAGTATGTCATCGCAATGTTTCCTAGTCTACCACTTTTCTCATATTCAGTAATGCATGGGTATAGCTAGCATCACACCGTGAAATCTCACCGATTTCATGTTACCTAAATTTGTTTATATACTGAAATACTATTTATATTCACTCAACTTTGTTTTGTAGCCAGAATGAAAAAATTTGTTTTACTTAGTAGGCTGTGCCAGACAGCAACTCTACTTCATCACAATGTAGTTGTAAAGTAACAAGTCTGCAAGCAGAGGTAGTTCGAACAGACAAACAACGGACCATGTCAATGGCACAAGTAGCTCAGATTCTGCAATAAATACAACAGAAATAACATCTAACCAACAGAAAGCTTAAACTTGAAAGAAGAAACGAGGATTCAATAGAATTTTCACACCATTAAAAGAAATTTACAAAACAATCATATATTTATGGTTTCTCATACACAAACTTATAAACATTTGTTAGATTAATAATTGAAAACTGATGATAATGACAATGATCCACTGCATTGGCCATCTGAAAGTAAACAATATTTTCATTAGAAAAAATTTGCTGCTTTTAAAAGGAACGTAATTTTTTTTGTCTCTGGAGCATTATGCTCTAAACTGCAAATCAAGTACACAATATGAAACATATATCTCGAGTTATCCAACAAATATGTAATTGAAAGAATAATGGTTTATATTCTGTAGACATTAATATTTTGACAGATATTTTAATACAGTATGTGCGCTGAAGGTCCGGCTTCCTTACTAGTCATATAAAAACATCGACTCGACTCTTACGAGGTGTTCACTGACAGATCATAAAGGATGACTGTTAACGGTGTATTTGTATTTTGGTATCTTTCACTATTAGACTGGTAATTAAAATAAAAAAATATCAAACATGTTAAGTGTTGGAAAGTTAAACTATTAAAACGTATATTAATATTAACAATAATGTATGTCGTAAAACATTATTAGTACGATAATAACTTTAATTGAAATAAAGTAACTATAAACTATAGACTTAGTGCTTCTTCTTGTCACTTAGAAAAATGTTTCTGCGATTTTCAGTTTTGTTAAAATACATCTAACTTTTAATTAAAATCTCGTTTGAATTTTGTTAAATCATTTCTGTTTGACATTTTTATTTAAAGGACATTTTTATAACGAAATGAAAGAGACAACTATTCACTAAATTATTAGTAGGTAATACTTATACATCAATAACTTCAACTGTAATTATTTGTATAGTTTCTAATAATGATTTAACAGACGCAAGCTAATTTAAATGGTTTCCAAATATTTATTACACTACAGTAGTTTTAGTTAGTTTATTACACCACTAAATAATTGTTTTCCGCACACGTAAGTACTGTAAAAATTCTGAACACCCTTAAACCATAAGCAAACATCGCACGCAGTTTGGAAACGTACTTAAGGTGGAACCGTAGGTAAACATTAACTCATCTTACTTTATAAGCAAGAATGGGAAAAACTCCTTGCGTGGGAAAGTCTGGGAGTAGCAAATGTTTCCAGGACTGCAGGCATATCGGGCCCTCCACCCGTCTCCTGCCTATCACCGCTCGGCGAGTCGAGGCCGGACCTTTGCCACGCGGTCTGTACAATTGTAAGCCCTACAGTAGTAAAAATTGTAGGCTGCTGTGCTGTGGGAAATGACTTGTCTGTACATGGCCAGCTATCAACGACCTGTGTCAGAAACATCGTAGATCGTTGATAATTACACGTTATTTTGGTTGTATGTAATCAGTTCCATAAATGCATATGCACATACACTTTTTTTATTTTAAGGTTCATTTTCAGTATCAAAGACTAAAAAATTGTCATCACACAGCTATTGTGAAATAAAATAATTGTTGTACATTAATATCACTTTTACAAAACTTTTTATAAAAATCATAAAATAATAAAACTACTCAATGTTTCAGAAAGCAAAGAAATAACTTTTAAGTTGCACTGTAAAATTGTACAGTATAAATTGTTGATTCATAAATGCTTAAAAATAATGACTGCAAATTTAATGTAATGACTTGATACGGTTTCAGTCTTTATTTCTTCCAATAAAAATTATATGCCATATTTGTAACTTAAAATGAATTTTCTTATATAAACAGTATTAGAAAGAAACTATGATTTATACACTGTAGATTCCACTACATTACATTAAATATAACCTCTGTTTATTGAATATTCAAGAGTATAACAACAGTACATAGACGAAGAAAATATTTTACACACACACATATATATATGTAGCATATGGTTTTTTATCAACTACCATTTTTTTAAATTTAAAATTATATAAAAGCTGTGTTGTATACTTGGAAAAACTCCAAAAGTCACTAGATATTAATACATATAAAAATGTTAAATGATCTACGGTCACAGAGTTAATCAAATCCATCAAGCCATTTTTATGATCCCCAAATGATGGCATCCAATCCATCATTAGGGGATGATGTTTACATCCACAGAAAATCTTTAAAACTATACGTATCATTTGGGAAGTTCTAAACAAGCTACAAACCTGGTAGCTGGATTGTCACAAATTTGTGATCTCCCAGCTATGGCAGCTACCACACATTTTATATAGGTTTAAGGAATGATATTCTTGCATTTGCACCATAGATTTCTCTATAAACAGCTGGACTGATCGCTCCTTGAATCCGTGAGATCATGGTCGGAAACAGCAAAGCACTCAAACGAATAACAGAAGATTCTCATTAGCTGGACCAATTTGACTTCAATATTCTTAGAATGTTCATATTATAAGTTTTAATCACCTACCACATAATAATAGTGTATACAATGTATAATGAAGAAGTGAATTACCTTGGCCAATTGTATCACTGCTATGAGGATTTAGTATAATTGGCTGCAATGTAGTGATAAAGCACAACTAATAGAAACAGAGACACTCCAAGTATATTAGCAAAGACTGAAAGCTGAATGTCTGTGATCATTCTGAAACAAAATCAAACAAATTTATACAGACATTTTCAAATACATTAAATATGATTCATTACATTACTAAATAATTTTCACAACTAAACAGTACTTTTACTTACCAACAAATTATTGTTAAAGCTACTCTATCACAACTTAGGATATTCTTGTACTTTAAAATAATAATCGAGTGAGGCAGAAAAGAAGCAGTGGTAGAGGCTAGGGATGAGATTCATCAAGCTTGGCATACCAGTTGGGGTGAGAGTGCTGATAGACGATGGATTCATCGGCGATCTCGAGGCCTGGATCGGCTGGAGCCATGGTGGTTGATTTCTACCAATGCTAGCTACTTATGGGTCACGGATACTTCAGGTATCTGCACCGAATGAGGAAGGTCAGGTCACCTCAGGGCATGTACTGCCTGGAGGACAAGGATGATGTTCATCACTCGTTCTTCGTTGGGTGATTCGCTGGGAAGAGAAGAGCACTTGTCTCAGCGATAAGATAATGTTATGGCAGACAACATAGTGGAGGCAATGCTGCAAAGCGAAAAAGCATGGAGAACTGTTGCGTCCTACGCTCACAAAGTAATACAGGCCAAAAATTAGAAATGGAGAGGGGTCAGCTTTCCAAAAGGGTTCTGGTTTGGATCACCGTGGCCCTTATCAGTAGGTATTCCCTTAATTGAAGATTATGTATTCTTAAGGGCAAGTCCCACACTCAGTGTCAAGACATTTTCTCTTCATAAAAAAAAAATAATGCTAAGTGTTTATGGGTAAGCTCCTTTCATCAAAGTTATGAGTTAGAATCTAGCTTATGCAAAGGTGCACTTCAGTTTCAAAATGTCTATTCTATATGGTGGCCTACCTAGATTATTGCAATGTTTTTATTTCAAAAATATTACAAAGAAACATGAACAAATTTCAAATCTCATTTTGAAACTTTAACAACTGTACTGTATACTGTACTTTGGCATAATAGAGTACACAAAATAATATTACTATTCTAAATGCAAATAAAAAAATTAAAAATGTTAAAATATGAGCATGCTATCTAATCCAAGGTTAGCATTTTTCTAGGTTAATGTGGAATTTGTTTGGAGGAATCAATAGCTGTGCTAAATCAATAATGGCACATCAAGCTCTATGGCTGTTCCGTGCCTAATGTTGCAAGGACTTCACACTGCCGTTATGTCATTAATTAACTTACTAGATGTTTAATAAGTTACACAATATTACGCCTTTTAACATATTTTACCTTCCTTCTTTAAAGGCTTAACTTAACTCAGGTTATATAATCCTTTAACTGTAAGGATACATGATTCTTGTAAGGAAGTTTTAAATTATTAATTAAAATGATAAAAGTTAATATATGTTTAGTGAATTCAGATTGTTTGCTTATGTGCCAGCAATCCCTCATAATACTGAATAGGGACAAAACGATGACACGTATTTTCTATTAAAAGGATACAAAAACATTATTAAACGAAAATACGACAGATGAGAACTGCTTAGCCCAATAACTGGCAGTGGTAACACTTTGTATAGCTGGCCGTCAGCTTACCTGCCACTTGACCAATTGATAGTAATTCTGTACTAGCCCACAACAGGAACTTTGTCTGCCGTCATCCAGGTTCCGTCCAATGTGCTCGCAACATCCGTGGTTAGATAAATTTGCAATTACAATACATAATACTGCTAAAAATATTATTTAGTTGAAACTGGTCAAAACGCCTCAATTAAGCAAGCTGATATCGCCAACATAATAAATTTTGATAAATACATCCCACATACCAAAGTACCGGGTAACAAAACTTTTTTTTAATGTTCCAAAGTGATGTGATAAATCATTAGAACAAAACAACACAATATACATTTTTAGTTACACATTTTCGAAGTTGCAGCAAAACACTGAATATCCAGCACTGCCATTTAGACAGAAGGAACTTTTGCTGTATATTCCGCGTTCACCAGTTTTTGGGTTAAGATACCTATAGACGCTCAGTTGTTTCCAGCGGTGCGGTATGTTAATTTTCACTAACTCAATAATAGCTGAATTAAAAGCCTTGGAAGCAGCATTAACTATAGTACAAAGCCCCGCAGCAGAATGCTTTCAATCTTTCTGCGACGGTGTATGAAAAACAAAAACTTTCTGCAAGTACTATATTATGGTACCAATAGTGTAAAATATCAACTGGAAAAAACATCAGTTATGCTGTATATTTTCCAATTATAGAATATAGCCTAAAGATGTTTACTTAAATAATATGATAGAAAACACTGTTTTAAATTAAAATCTTTTAAAAGGCACTTTTTAATTCATTATTTTATTTTTGCAACTTATTTTAAAACACAACTATGAAAGTTGAAATAAAGTAATTAATTAGACAGTTTAAATTGTTTTACTTTTAATATTTCGAGAGCAAACAAATTGGGTGAAGATAAGCTTATATCCTTAGTCTCCTTAAATTATGGTCACATTCAAAGAATCGTAATAATTGTGATTATTTATTAACCTAAACAAAGAAATTTTCTCTGGAGATAATAAATAGTAAAATAATAATTGTTTAAAAAGATGTTTCTAAAAGGAGAGGAATGCAGGTGGCTTCCCTTACTTTATAAGTAAGTCAAGGTCGTTGTGAGCAAAAAACTGAAAACAATATTTGAGACCAACTCATTGCTAGTGAGCGATTCTATACAATTGAATTATACATTTTATTTGGTATTTGTATTCATTCACTCAAGTATTGATCTTGCTCTTTGTCTAAAAAATAATTATTTTGTTTGATAAATATCCTTCATTCAAAGTATTGTGATTAAATTATGAGATAATATAAATATAAGGTTTTATTTTACTTATTACTACCAATGCCAAAGAAAAGAACGTATGTTATTAAAATATTTTCATTTCAACAAGAATGAGGTGCGTCTTCAAGTCACTTAGGATCGTATAATGCTATTAAAATATTTTCATTTCACCATATTGTTCCAAGAATTAGCTGCGTCTTCTAGCATTGATTTTACTATACTAAAATCAATGCTTCTAAGCACGTAAATAATCACCCAGAATCGTGTAAACCTACTGTTTTTACGCAAAATTATATAAATTACCTTCCCGAATTTTTAATGTAAAAGTAAAATATTAAATTAAGGGATACAAACTATGTTTATTTATGTTTTATTCAAGTTTATTTGACCAAGATTATAACGAAAACAGCTAATTCATTGACGACAGATGCAACTGTCAATTATTTTAGTATGCACTTATTCTTTTTTGTTCTCTTTTACCTAACCTGGTGCAGAAGCTGTCGGACTGTACTGGATTGAAAAAATAACTAATATTTCCGTTGGTTGCAGACGTGTTCATCACAAAACATCCTGGATTATGTCATAAATAATGTGTTTTAAGATTTTTAGGAAGTATTTTCTCTGATCCTTTACTACGAACAATGCTTGATCGTAGTATATATCAATCAATGATAAACAATGTAGCTGAATTGAAGTTTGAAGTTATCATTACTCAAACACGATATACAATATACAATGATCCGATTGTAATTAATTGGAAAGCAGCAGCATCGGAGAAATGGGTAGTTCACGAACGATCGAATCAAATGAACTGCTTAGTGAACAAGTTCGTGCATTATGATTTGAACTAGTTCAGTAAAAATTGAACATCAGAGCTGGGAAGAAACACTAAGAAAATTGTTAAATGTAATTATTTATTTTTATCAATATTAGTAACAAAATCTGACATTTGAAGAAGGTTGGTTGAACAAATTTACAAGTATAAATAATTAAAAAATGTCTATGAAACAAAAATAACAAAACTATAAATAACTCCAACCGCCGCTTGTACAAGTCTTTGTTCGTTTCGTCAATTTGAACTAGTTCATTTACCTAGTTCATTACAGTTAACGATTCAGTCGTGTACTAGTCCTGCAATTGAATTACCTTTACCCATCTATAAGAGTGGTGTAGTATGGTTTGCGTTTATGCGAACTTGGGCTGTGACCGGTACCTGACTTTCGTCTCACTGCATTTAGCTGTTGTTCATTACGTAAAATCGCAAATGCCATCTGTCATTCTGAATCAGTCAGGACATAGTTTGTTATTTAATTGCACTACAAATACGGTTCTAATTAATTATTTACAAAAAAATAGATATCATTCTGCATAAATTAGTGTTTTAATTTTGGGGTACGTCTCTTTCGTTCTGCAACAATGTCGCCCTGTCGCACGTTATTCTGCTTGGGTTTACAAAGAAGAACATCTTGAAGTTGTACAACGAAAGGTAATGGTATAAGCCATAAACCCAAGTAATTCCCAGAAGGAAAATGTAAAACAGGGCAAGTCTTTCAACCAACTTACACCATGAATAGAGATTTAAGGAGGGGGACTGCCCCTGCATTGTTTGATCAGAGCAAAACTGCCAAGATTTTTCCTGATAATTTGTGAGAATAAAGTACAAGGCATTCATATCTCTATGGAGTCATGAAAATTGCATATTTTAACAGAGCATATCTTTGCCCTTGAATAAGAGCTGTAACCAGGTGAAAAGGAGCATTCATCACAGTTAAGGCTGGGACCATAAAACCCCCCCCCAACATTAAGATGTTATGCCTCATGATGTCAAGTTTTCCCGACAGCGTTTCAAATTAAGTGTCCAAGATGGTATAATAAACTGATAGAGCTAAATAATTGCAAGAAAACAAATAGTTCTGGCCACCATGTACATGTAACTCGACCCATACACTCTCGGTGAAAATTTCCAGACAGTCTCATACATAAGACCAAGTCTGTGACAGCAAGCTGAACACCACTCTCTCTGCTGCAGTTGATGTCATACTTCCTATCAGCTTTGTAAAAAATAAATTCAGCTTGAATAAAAGAGGCTGAAATTTGGGTAGCACCTATAATCAAATCACCTTCGGTAGCCTTGAATGAGTGCAGCTAGTGTCACTATAATAAAAACTACTAAAACTCACACATATGCATATCTTCATATAAAAAAGCGAAACTGAAGAGAAAGTGAATGGAATGTATGCACACAAATTTTACATGCCATTTGTTTTTTTCTGTTTACATCATGTTGAAAGTAAAATCTTTCTAAAAACGACAAGCAACTAGTTATTTCTATCATACAGACGAGAGAATTAACAAGAATCCCAATTGCTAGACGCGAAGGGCTAGCAAAATATTTCACTGAGCAAAATATTTCACTGAGCAAAATATACTACAATACAAGTTTTGCATGTAAGAGTTAATGAACTGTGCGGTTTGGATATGTAGACTATGTATAATGGGTATTAAAATAAATAATAATAAATCTTATGTTATTTTTGTTTATTTTATCAATTCACTGGCTAATTTACTTTTTTTTAAATAGGCCTACTGACATGCGAAAAGCGGTTTTCACATTTGTAACTTATGGCCTGTTTTAATGACTTTCATACCTAACTCACTAAACAAATATAAATTGAAAAATTGGTTGTTACTCAAATATTTGGATCATTGTGTACATTGTAATAAAGTATAAATTACTTTTCCATATAATTTTTTTTCTTTATTTAAGATATTTTTTGTAAAATTGATGTTGAGTTCATATTTCCACTGTAAAAATGTTTTGAGTGGTTCACAAAAATTGATAGTTCAACATCGGGAATAAATTTTAAATTCTTGTTACATTTTAGCCTAAGAGCTTAACAAACTATTTTGATATATTATAGGCTCATACTTTACTAAAATCAGCAAAAAGTGTGTAGACATGAGTGACCAAAGTAGTGTTAGGTTTATTTATTTACTCTCAATAGCAAATCTACAGTTTATATAATAATACACAAGTAAAACCTATAAATAAAAAAATAAGATAGCGACCATGAAACAGATGGCAAGTCACTGGATTTTCAAAAATAATAAGAAGAACTATCAAACAAAAATGTATCAACAATAATAACCTATGGTAAATTATGAATATGGAACAAACATGCATAGTTCAGGAACCCAGCTACTAAGCTATGTAGACCTACGTTAAAAAACCAACACAAGCTAACCTAATTACACTCAACATGATTAAACAGCCAAGGTTTCTACCATTGAACAAATCAGGTGATATATTAGACTTCAAAGACATTTCAACGTCCAAATCTTCTTCTTGGCTGACAACACAATCATTCTTGTTAAACATATCTGCAGATGGATTGCAGAGAGACTTAGTAGATGATTTCCTTCGCACTACAACTTGAACAATATTTTGTCCGTTTTCAAAATCAAATTCTTGTGCAATCGAAATTTCTGCACTTTCTTCTACAAGAATTGGTTTCTTCAGAGGCAAGTGTACTTTACGAGATACTGTAACCTCCTCTTGTTGATAAGACCTTAGTGACAATTTGTATTCTTTCTCAATATCATCTTTACATTTAAACACATTTTTTGGAGTAAGATTATATTGTTCAACATGTACCAAATCAATTGGAACTGATCTTGTAGACATTCTTAATCCTGAAATCTTTATGTAATAAATATCAATAAAACCTTTATTTTCTTTCAGTTAACGTTAATTTAAATTAATATTTTACATTTAAATTATTTTCATCCCTTACTTTAAATGATGTAAATATTCATAAAAACCATTGTATAAATGACATTGTCTTTTTCTAGCCTATACAAAAATATTTGAATCTTTTTGTTATGTATACAGAAAAAATCATGTAGGTCCGAAAGAAATGTTTCGTCTCATTTTTTTTTAAATTTATTAAGAATGCCTGAGAATAGTTCTACAAACAAAACCTTTATATTTTATTACACAATGTGTATGACTGTGTTGGTTCATGTATTTCATATATGCAGTTGGAAATAAAACATTAAATGGCAAGTCCTTTGAATATTATTTAGTTTTCAATTTTTATAAAATAATTAAAAGTTATCGTTTGATACAAACAAAAAACGGGGCTGCCCTTTGAAAACGTTTATATCTTATTGCTAAAAGATGTTGAAGATATTCATAATTTTTATCTTATGATATGATTTAGAAGTTTCTAAATTTTATCTAGTTAAACAAATATATGATTATACTTTATATTATATGTACTGTTGTACATTACGTTTGGTTGTCATATAACTGCAACAATGTGCAAAAACTAAATAAACGCTGTTTCAACGGTAGCTCTAGCCTATTCTTCAAATATTTATTACAAATAGGCCAGTTTTAGTAAAATGTCCATGTTTTGCATATTAACAATTTATCAACGTTTCTACCTTTATCCAATGGTATAACAATTGCGTAAATTACGGCAACACACATTTTATAATAAATGAAATATTGGCTGTCCGTAATATCACCTGAATTTCAGGCATGTTGTCAGTTTCAGATCGCTAGTCATCACCCGATTTTCAGGCGATGCCAGAGGATCAGGATTAAAAAATAAAAAACAAAACTTAGAAAATTGTCAATTGTTATTAGCATTGTTGACCATTATGTTTTTTTCTCGATAATAGTTCATGTACTGTGATAAAATTGTTAGTTTTTGAAGTATTACACATAGGCCTATATCGATAAAATGGTACCATCACTGAATGGATCTCTGTATTTTACTAAATTGTTTGTAAATTTGAGATGGATAACACCTAAGTTATGAAAAGGGAATTGGTTAAGTAAACAGTAGGCTTAGACTAATCATAACCAGTTGAATATAATGTTCTTATACGAATCTCATAAGAATTATGACAACTTTATAATTGAATGTGTTTCTAATAATGATAATTCTTATGCGATGCTTCATACATAGTCTATGTTAAAACTTATTAAACATCATTTAACTTACATCTAAAAATCATGTTACAAATATAGTACCTGTAGAGTATTACAGTATTAATAAAGTTGAACAATTAAATAAATATTGCAATACAATAAAACAATTATATTCAAATTTGTTTATCTAACCTCAGACCGGTCAGAGAAAATACTAAACTTAACTTGGATGACGTGACATGGAAAGGATGTTTACGTGTTAAAAAAAACTTATAATGTGAAAACAGCTGTGCTTTAAACATTGGAAAAGGAGTTATAAAACCAGAATATTTATATTAAAGTATATGTTTATTTACTAAAGATAACTACAAATAAACTGAACAAATATCTTGTTATGTTTGTCATTTCTTTTTATTCTTAAGACGTCGAACGTCAATTATTCGAAGTAAATTGTATTCTTCTACGTCCTTGGATCTAATTAATTTATCAAACAATGTAGTTATAATTAGAAAGCCAGCTAATGTAAGCAGAGACCAAGCAGCGGACCATTAGCAAGTGTTGCTATCAATGAATTGTAAATATGTAAATAGTTTTAAACAATCTAATATCTAATGTATATAAGCTAATCCATTTTAGATATTTTAATGAAGCAGTAATTGACTCTATTAAATCAAGATTTCAAACTAAAACAGATAATTTGTTTGACAATAAGCAAGTTAGTCCTCTGATGTAAACTTTAAAATCGTTTCTTCCCAACTTCAATGCTACTTTTAATAGTTGCTTCCCACTCAAATCCAAGTTAGTATCAAATAGTCACAGAGGCCTACTTCTAGGATCAAAACTATTAGGTCCGATTTGTAGACTCCTGATTTAGCCCAATTAAAGAACATTTATACTTATACGGCCTATTTAAAAGTTATACATTTCAACGGACAAGGCATTTTACAAATAACAGACAAACAATCTCAATCCACTCTGTGGTAATCCACAGCCGACCCACCATGCAAAGCTAAGACGTCTCATTCGGAAATCCCGACCAGTTCACGTGGAAAAAGGGCACGAGCCCAGATGACAACTTAAGAAGCTGGAGGGGAGAAAAAGAGAACGAGGATCGAAGGACCAGAGGCTACCTACTCAGAAATGTGTCTGTGAATAAGCTGGCAATTGCCAGGGAAGAACACCCAGACGTCAAACCGACTAAAGCAGAAGCCAGCAGCAAGGGAGAACTGTCCAGGCGTGCCATTCATGGTGAGAATGTCAGGATAAGCAGCTGTCATCTTAAATGCGGGGTTCTGGTGGTAGCCTGCACCAACGCCGGTACCAAAGAGTGGCTGGAAAATCAAGTGAAGGATCTGAATCCCTTTCGGAGGATCACGCTGATACGTGCCACATCCAAAATCTTGGTTAAAGCAGTGAAGGTAACAGTCCTTCTCCCAATAACAATTAGGTCAATGAACAAGAAGTACGTGATGCTGGGCCTCAAGCGGCAGGACGGGCTTGACATGGATTACTTGGTGGTTGTTGGGGGAAACTAAAAGCCCAACGGCCAATTCCTGATTTTGGTCATTGATGAAGACTTCCTACAAAAGCTGAAGTCTCTCGCGATGCGTCCATTTTTGGGCTGCGATAGGGTTTATTTCAAGCGGTGTGGAGACCCAACAACGTATGGATATGATTTAGGTGCTCCAAATCGACCTTAGGCATTGCAAAGCAGCAACGGCCTGGCTTTACCAGAAGATCCTTGTCGATGACATAGGAGTGGCTCTCATCCAAGGGTCATGGACCGTCGGAAGCAGAGTTATGGGGATGAGCACCTTAAAAGGTAAATTGATATATGTCTCTGTTCCGGAGATTGCGGTGTGACATAGGTGTACGGGAAAACAGATGGCGGAAACTTCAGAATACTGTTTTCTTCCGTGTATCTGCCATAATACTCGGCAGAAGCACCGCCGTCCAGGAAAATGAGACGTATGGTTGAGAACGGGACGAGCCAGATGCTGCCCCTACAGACGACTTAAATTGCATGAAAGCTTACTTTTGTTTGACGTTGCTTGCAACAAAGGGCATATTAGCAAACTACGATTCGGCTATTAAATTACAGTTCTTGATCAGAACTATTACATAAGTCACTGTCGGTGCCATCACCACCATGACTAGAATATGATTCAGAGTAGTTTATATTAATTATTAAAGCCCGATTGCTATGTCCACCATATTTTCCTTTTTCCGGTAGTAGTTTTCTATTTTCATGACATGATTCATGCAAGTTTACTAAATAATTTCAAAAGTTTTGTCGATTAAATCTGATACAAATTGACAAACTTCATTAACTTTAAATGTCCTATTATATTTTGTAACATCATTTTAAATATATGCCCACCTCAGTTCGATCACATTCAGTTTGCAATCAAGCGACGGGTAACCAAATTAATTTGCTATCTTTCCCAGAATAATTTATTTAATATTAATATAATATATTAATATTAGGTAGTAGAGAGGACTGTCTGTTCAGGTTAGGTGGTAGAGAGGACTGTCTATTCCTATCCTCGCCTTAGAAATAAAGTCGTTTTCATTTCATTTTATTTTATTATTTCGTCGAGCAATTTTTCAAGCAACCAAAACACTTTAAATTTAAATGTACATTTGAAGGAAAACAATTAACAACAAAAATACAGATGAAGGAAAACAATTAACAACAAAAATAATTGTAAGTTGGAACGATGAGCTCAAATAAGGACTGCTTAATTTAATACTGAAACTCGAGGATGAAGGCTATCTGGTAATAATTAATATGAACGAAAGTTACAAAAATGGATATCTGTAACCGATAAGATAAGAAGCAATTATGCACTTTTGTATCTAAAACAGGTTTAACGCTTGACAAAAATGGATCCACTACAAACTGTACACTGTGTACAGCCTCCGCTGATTACGCCAGCCGGTGAGCCGTAAAATGTTAAACTTGAAACTGCAAATAAAAATACTTCGAAGGTTTATTATGACCATTCGTATAGTGCATTGAGTTTAGTCAGTAGTTCTCTTTACTTTAGTGAAAAAAATTATTTCTGCAATAGAACAAACTAAGGAAGCCTGGAAACAAATTAATAATGTAGTAACAGTTAATTATTGAATCATGAAATTTCAGTATACTAGACCTAATAGCACTAGTTACAATTGGTGAAAAAAATTTTAAAAAAATCTCCCAATCTTTTTTTAAAATTACAATTCAAAGTCACTAGTTTCTAAAAATTGCGTGAAAATTCGTGGTTTTAGTTGTAACTCATATAAAATTTAACACGTAAAATAAGAACTAAAACCTGTTGGTATTTTTATAAAGCAGATTAAACCCTGAACATGAATATGTGATTAGATATATGTTATCGTTTGTTTTGTCAATACAGTAGTGCCGCAAATTCAGGGGTCTATAATAAAAAATCCCATAGTAGCTAACAGCATTATAGGGTTGTTCCATAGTAACAAAAGCCTGTCTGACGGCCCCTTTCCACAGGGAAGGATTATCCCGGCCAACCTTATTGTAAAATTTCACTTGCAATTCCACAAACACTATTACAATGTTTGTTCAATGAATAGTCATTATTCGTAACAATATTTTCGTCTGCACAGCCCTTAAAAATACAATTCTAACTTTAATGGCATATTAGGTAAAGAAATTTGTCTAATAAGAGTAGTAGATTGGGTGATTTATTACACGTTGAAATATAATAAGTGAATGGGGAGAGAGTATTTTTGTTACGGCAGTAATTTAATTTCGTTTACCTTTATACTACGTGTAAAGTATTTATTTGGGGACAAAGTGTTTGGAAGATTGTAGGCGATAGGTTCCATGCTCGGTCCTCTTAATACTGACATGGAATCCGCTCAATGGTTTCCATCGACGTGGACACTACTGGAGAAGTCTAGGGTGTTCATTTTGGGTGGTAGTCAATGTTCAGATTTTCTGTATGGAAGAGAACTGAGTGTCAGCTTGTCAGTTATCTGAAAATCGGACCAACACTACGTGGTTCGGATTCCACGTAAAGCTGTAGGTCTCATAATTTATCTATTGGGATATTAATAAAAGGTCCTTTCTGAGCTAAGTCGAACTCAGATAGTAGCAATGACTACACTCATCACACTCATTCACCCCCTCATATTCGCCCGAATCTCTACGATCGGCGTCTTAGAAGTGAATAATGAATACGTAAATACAAATATAATAGTTTATTTGCTTTAAATATCATATGAAGACATGAGTAAATGATATGATATTTACGACGGACGTAAGATAAAACATTTATTTAGAAAATATCATAGCAACAAAAATTTCCTGTTATGTATATAATTGATTAGAAGAAAGTAGCCAAAATGATAAAGTATGTTTTGTTTTCTGATTGAATGAAGAACATTATACAGGGCGAGTTTATGTCAGTTGCCTCTAACTTGTTTACACAGTTTGTAAACTATTTGCTTTTTGAACATGCAATTAAATTTACAGAAACCCTCACTACATTTACAGTGTTTCGGTGTTATTTTAGGGATCACATGGGTTCCATGATCTAGGAGTTACCTTCAAAATTTTAAAAAGAAACGTGATCATGTGTGCAATCAGAATTTCAAAAGGATACGTCGTTCTGTAGTTTTTAATTATTTTGATATTTTATTTAATTGGCCATCGCATACGTATTTTTCTAATTAGAACTGATTTGTCATGGCTAAAACAAAACCATATTTGTGTTTTTATTGTTTTCTAGGGCGTTTTCTAGTTTGTTTTAGCCATAGCAAATTACTTATCATTGCGAGAATACATAGGCGATGAGCAATTAAATAAAAAACAAAATATTTAATAACTAATACATTTGAATTCCGTTTGCACTGTCGTTTTCAGTTTGAAATGACGATGTTAAATTACGTACTACATGACCACGTTCCAATTTAAATTTTTGAAGCTAACTCCTAGATCTTGGACCCCATGTGATCCCTAATAGTTTTAAAACACTCTAACTTTAGTGTAGGTTAGTATTAATTTAATGAGCAAATATTTTATGAACTGAGGACACAAGTTGAGGGGAATAAAACTCCCCCTGCAGCCTATGAGTATATTGCAGTATTTTAACTTTAGAATTCCATCGTTAGTTTAAAAATTGAATTCTTGAAAGATAAAAAAGAGAACAACGATATAACAATCAGTCAATTACAAAAGATGCAATAGTTGGAATTACACTTAATTTCAGAAATAACAACCCTAATTGCATAATAAAAACCTAACCTATTCGGGACAATACATTGGTATACTTAAATATTCAACAGCACAAAAATTAAAAGAAATTGAAATTACAACAAATGAAATCGCATGATAGGGTTCCATATGGAACGAAATGTATTGTAAAATGTATGCTGCTGAAGTGGAGAAGAAAGGTTTATAGATTGACAAGTAATGTCTAATATGTAGACAGACACATGAGTCATAAAATGGTCCATGACTAATAGGATGACGACACTAAGTATTATCTTATTCTATTGTATTTCCCCGTGATCTTGAGATTCGATTCAACAGAGTAAGGGCGCTTAAATAACCCCCGCACGTAGGCTAGCATGGGGCGGCAACGAGGTTTTCAATATTTTACAGACTTTTCATAATGGAATGGCCTGTAACATATATGTACCAACATTAGTTGATCAATTTAATTTGTAATTATACTCTATTTCTCTGAGTATTATTTATTTTAGCTAGTACATTAGGTAGATGTCGGAACTATTTTCCAGCGATGTCGGCCGCGGACTACCTGTTACTCGGCGTCGCTGCCGGCGCGGCGTGTCACTCCGCCCTCCCCCTCTTTCCGTAATCACACTCGCACTCTCTCTCTCTCTCTTTCAGTTTCGGAAGGCTCCGTTGTCGACACTGTCAGTCGCGCTTCGCCCGTCCTTTTTGTTCGTTATATACGTGTATCTTGTCGCAACGCACAACACGATGGCCGAGGAACAAGAAACCAAGACCACCGCTGAGGAAACTCCCAAGCCAACCGAAGATGGTACTGTCAAGACTGAAGAGGCAGAAAAAACACCGGAGGAACCTCCGAAAGAGATGCGTGCTGTGGTCCTGACTGGTTTCGGCGGTTTGAAGTCGGTAAAAGTGCTGAAAAAGCCGGAGCCTACTGTTGCTGAAGGAGAACTTCTAATTAGAGTCAAAGCTTGGTAAGTGATATATTGGTTATGTAACGAAATAAGCTATTTTGCTCCCAATCGTATTTTAAGGCTGCCATATGGAAAGCTCATTTACCTGTCGATTGCAGGAGGTTTTGTTCGAACTTGTTCTTACTTGTTAACGTGTATTTTCATGTCATAAAATTTAAATTCCTGGTTTAGTTTAACAATTATTTTCAATCAGTTACATTCACTTTTGTGTTGTACCAAATGAAGTTTTTGAGAAATTAAATTGGTCTTACAAAACTTTGCAATGCCTGTTTTAATTTAATATTTTATTATATTTTGATACAATTGATAATCAACTATACAAATTCGTTTGTCTATGAATTAAAATTAATATTTTATTTTATACTGATATCTGTTGCAATTTTACATTAGTTATACCATTCAGTCACTGTTTTGTGTCTGTTTAAAAAGATATTTCAAGCTAATATTGTAAAATAAAATTTATGTGTAAAAGTGAAACATAACAACTGTTTTTATTTTTGGCTGCTCTAGAGTGTATTTATCGATGTTATGATAACGATAAGTTATTTTGTAGAAAACGTTCATTAGTTTCACAGTTTCATTATTTTTACGGTCCTTTGTAATAAAACGCAACAATGCTGCCATATGGTTGCCGGAGAAGCTCATCAACAGGTGTGGAAGAGCCATTCTCTCCCCCGCGTCCCGTCCAACCCACCCCCGTCTACTCAAATTCGATTCCGTCCCTCCGTTGTTGAGTTAGCCAGCCTCACGTCGGTTGACTAGGGCGTGGCAGATCGATATGAGCGAGGGGAGAATCAAAATGACATCATTTCTCGTGAGGGTTGTTGAAACACCCTTTATAATCACTGTTTAACACTTCCTCCCGTCTTAAGAATGAGCGGTAACCGAACTGCATCTCCCAAGTGTTGTCTCTCTCATTAGTATCAAATTGCTGATTCGGCCTGCCATTGATTCAGCCATATGCTATCGATACTGATTTTATATATTTTATTTACTACTACAAACCATTTAGTACAAACATGTTTTTTGTAATATTTAATAATTTAAAGTGTCTGATTTTACAAGATCGTTCATTTAAGAACTCAATACACATTACATTTTGCAAAATTAAAACTTTTAAGATTTATTTATTATGAATGGTTTGTTTTGTAAACTAGTATTATATTATACAATTCAAACAAATTTAATCCTTTATTTTTGGTAGATTTAAATATTAAAACATAATATAAACGGTATATGAATTGTTGAATCCCTCCCTCATAACAAGTTCCATATGGATATGACGGAATGCGCCGTCCTCAACATCAAATGCTGTCCTGTATTCTAATTTTCTTCGTAAGTTTATTGGTGCATACAGTTTTTTTTACCTTCATTAAACTACTTTTATTAATTTTAAGGACTGGTATGATTTTATTTTTAAGTTGTCCTAATGTTTGAGATATCACTGTGTAGGCTATAGCGTGTTATATAAGTAAAACATTTGACAATATAAATTTAACTTTTAAAGAATGTCTTATTATTTTTGAAACTTCTTAAAATTACTATTATTTTTTTTAATTTTGGGAACTCTGATGCAATATTATTTGTTTTTACAAGCTGTCTTAATGTTTGAGATATCACCACAAAGTTATGTCTCTTAATTAAGTATAAAATTAGACAGTTTTAATTTATCATGTATAAAGCCCATTACAGCCTAGCAGTGTTAGAGATAATTATTATATTTTATTTATTTTTTATACGATTTTTATTCGCAATTGTTATTATCCATAGTTAAATAATTATTAGAAATAGTAATTACGAGTTGAAATACCTTTAAAAAGTGTGTGAACAAGGTCTACCCAAGACATACCAAAGGTTCCTTGGTCGATCATGTAACAATGCCGACGCCCTTCCCCAAGTTCTGTTACGTAACCAGTTTACCTGTATTTGTAGGTGCAAACTGTAATCGACACGGCCCAAAGAAGTGAGTCGTTTTCACTGGAATGCGTACTTCCGGCGATTGTCCTCTTCCGGAAGTTGGCCATCGCTTCCCGCGGAAACAGAATTCGACCAGCTGTTCGCGGACCAATCCGGTCCAGTTGTCCAGTTCTACTGTCCTAGTAAGCCAATGAGGTTCAAGGGCTGTTATTATTTAATCGGATTTCTACTATTATTTTAAAACATCTGTCTTGGATGGTTGCACTTTTAGGTTATTTTTTTTAGATTTTTGAGTACAAAAGGCCTACATCTACACTTTGATGGGAACAAAAGTAAGAAAAAATACGGAATATTTTTTTTTTTTAATAAATCGATTATTTGCTCGATATTTGTTAATATTCCTTACAACAGTTTAAAAAACGATATTACATAAACTTTACAGATGTTTAGATGGAACTTGTTGTGTTATTTATACTCGCTCAATTTTTTTCCATTAAAAAAAGCTATTTTCATGTGTTGCAACAGTTTATAACGTCGTTGATTCAGTTTGTAAAGTCGCCTCTAGCAGCGTAGTGCTGTAACCCAGCTACTTGGGGACAAAGTGTTGTGCAGATTCTAGGCTAAAGGTTCTGTACTCTGTCCTCTTAACACCTACACTAACCATTACACGGGGTCCGCTTAATGGTTGCCATCGACGTGGACACTACTAGAGGAGTCTGCAGTGTTGAGTGGTAGTCAGTATCCGGGTATACAAGAGGAGAGAACTGGGTATCAGCTTTGATTATATACACCTACAATAGATATTCCATCTAATAGGAATATTTGTGCCTGTAATTTTGTTAGTTATTGGGGCCCGCAACTACAGCTGGTTTAAATTGCATTACATTTACATGGGACTACACTAGCGCTCCACAATGGACCACAACAACAGCTGATATTTTGAGACTCAAAATTTAAAATTGGATAGGAAATCTATTTGTGTATAAAATCAATGGTGTCAGGCTTGTCAATTAGCTTAAAATCAGATTAATACTTCATGGTTAGGATTCCAAGTAAAACTGAAGGGCCCTTAGTTGCCTTGGCTATTTGGCTATTAATAAAAAATGCCCTTTCTGAGGAACAGTCGAAGTCAGTAACCGTACTACACAGACCATCCACACTCATCCTACACTCATCCACACTCATATAATCATTCATACTTACTATATAATGCGCAAAACGTTTCGCAATTAATTGTTGCTAATAAAGTAGTTTCATTCGGAACTCAACATAGAATTTAATTTGTGATAAAATTAAAATCAGTATAATGAAAGTTGCTTACTGAATAAATGCTTGAGAATTGTAATATTTTCAACATTATACAAAAGAAACCAAAGCCCAATGTCACAGGTGATGAGGAATAATTATCAAAATGATAAAAGCAAGCTAACCACGAGCTAACGGCAGTTATTTATTTGGTTTTAACTGAATAATATCTATAACTAGTGCAATGTTTGAATTTTCAAGTAGGACCTACTACAAAATAATTAAATTAAATTGTAAATTTAAGTTTATGTAGTTTCAGTAATTGTAGGTAGAATAAGAATTTATCCTTGATATTGGTTTTAAAGACATCGATTATATAGAACACTTAGATAAAATCTGGAGTTTTCAAACGTTGTTATAGATTTAAATTAAAATTCGTTGTTAATGCTTTTTTACCTTCCTGTACTCCTTTTCAATGTTTAAATAACTAAATTTCTTTAATTTTATCATCGTCTCTAAACAATAAGAGACTTGTAAAAGTTTCTCGTTAAATGAAGAGTGTAATGTAAATTGTAAATTGGAAGACAGTTTATGTTGATACCGTTCTCAATCACGACTCAATTGATTGATACTCATCCATCGGTGCATGACTCACTGTGGTTTATGACGACCACTGTATCGGTTCAGTGTGTCAAGTAATAACCGGTTCGAACTCCTCAACTTTGTAGGTCTATCAGTAAATCTCAAATGATAAAATAACGTAACGATTTCCTGTTGACAAATTAGTTTATAATTTATATAGTACAATTCATTAAACAATTAACTTTTGAATCAGTTTATCTCTGACCACTTAGATAAATAGTTTTGACGTAATTAATTTGTGACGTCATCTAACTCCGTGTATTTAATACCACTTAAGTGTCTGCAGAGACTGTCGACCATGTTGGTTTTAATTCCATAAGAACAATGTTATTTTCATACCGGACATACAATCTCGCGTATCCAAATTAAACAGTTATTTTTTAGTTAATTTTTTCAAACAAATTGCATTTGATCAAGAATTAAATTGCGCGTTGGAATTGCTTTGCGAATTTTTAATTAGTTTTATAGAAACAAAATTTCGTTTTAATTGTTTATTTCCACCTATTTTTCAAAACTCGGCGTATGTATTCAACATATGAAGAAAAAAACAATGCGAAGTATGATAACGTTTAAAATGATGTCTCATACACAACTTTTGGTCAATAAATAAGGAAAAAACATGGATTTGCACATAACATTGTTGTTATGGGATTAAAACCAACATGGCCGACAGCCTCTGCAGACTCTTAAATACAGCTTGTATTCAGAGTGTAGTGAGGCTTTTCTAGTCATGATTGAATATTTAGTAAGTTATTCATATTCATTTTATATCTTGTTATATACTCGGAATGTCCCCGCATATTGTAAAGATTGTCTACTAAATCTGAGTACATTTGATATTGGTCACGTGGTTTTGACCAACAAAAACATAATAAGCCTATCTCTTTAATT
Source organism: Stictocephala bisonia (assembly GCA_035578905.1). Classification (NCBI taxonomy): domain Eukaryota; kingdom Metazoa; phylum Arthropoda; class Insecta; order Hemiptera; family Membracidae; genus Stictocephala; species Stictocephala bisonia. Next base: position 1,301,466 of record JAQJVL010000094.1, on the reverse strand, counting down.
ATATAGTTTTTAATTAGCATAATACGTGTTGGCACAAATACAGTTCAAGTGAACGTCACACAACACAAATATATTATAATACAATTACAAAATGCACAAATATTATGGTGATTTGCATAATATTGCTTTTTAATTATTATGGGTTATTATATAGCTTTTTAATTAGCATAAAACGTGTTGGTACATATACAGTACAAGTAAACGTCACACAACACAAATGTATTACAATATAAGTACAAAGTGAACAAATATATTACAATACAAGTACAAAATGCACAAATATTATGGTGATCGATTTTGGTGAACCACGCTCACCTTCCTCAGACCAGAGGGATTCTTTTGTGAATCCCTCTCTCTTGTCTGAGGAAGGTGAACGTGGTTTGCCGAAATCGATCACCATAATATTTTTGCATTTTGTACTTGTATTGTTAAGCACTTCCACCATGGGTTGTTAGGTTATGTTTGGTTAGGTTAGGATGAAATAATAAGTTGACGTGTTACTTGCTTTTATATATCTATATAATATAAAAGGCAAAGCCCTCACTGATTGACTCACTCATCACTAATTCTCCAACTTCCCATGTAGGTAGAGAGCTGAAATTTTGTACAGTGTTTCTTTAGAACTTAAATAGGACACCTAAAGTATTTTCATCTTGATAAAGTACTCCTAAGGGGTATAAAGCACCCTTAAATGATTGGTCCATAAGGATAACATTGGGTTGATTTTAGTAAATTAATAACAGCTGTTTTGTAAATAAATAAATAAACATGTCTATTTTGAATGTTTGACATTATACTATTTAATATTTTACTATGAGTTTAATCTTCAGCTGTTAAACAAAAATAAATGAAACTTGAAATAGGCTAAATAGGTGGCAAAGCAATTAGTGTGAGTGAGATACTGTACCGAAATGTAATATTGTAATTTTACGTTATATAGTTAATATACCGATTTTTGTATTGAATAGTTACATGCCGAGGCCGAAGGCCGAGGTGTATCAATTGCAGCGAGCATCGGGGTTGGCATGCGAAGCATGCAGGGGTGTCCCCTAGTATATATATATATATATATATATATATATATATATATATATACTATAAACCTCCATACATACCTTTATACCTACATGCGAACTTTCTACTTCGTTTGACGATTAATCGTTGCTAAACATTCCGAAAAAGCCAGTAGATTCACGTCCACAACATACCACGCTACTTGAACACCCCATATATTTATTACAAAGATGTTCGTAGTAGCTAGATATTCTTAGTTTAATCTTATTGAAAATGAGAATAAAAAGTAAATAGATCTTTGATCTCAAACCAATTGATTTTAATATCGAACTGGCACGAACCACGTTTTTTATTACTTATTTTATAGAAGTTATTTTTGTGTGTGTATACAAGGTTAAAGGCAAAATATCTTCACATATATCCATTTTACAAGTGTATAAAATCCATAACAGCAATTATTCATTTTAAACAAAATACCTTCTACAGAATGTGATGCTTTTTCTTGTGTCGCGGAAGTTATTGAAATGTTGAATAAGTAAAAAATGGACGAATCCACCATTTCTAGCATATCATATAACTTGGGGAAAGAGTGGAAACTTCGTATGATTGTGGTTATTGAATAGAGTTTCATGTATTATTTTATTTTCGTTGGAAAATTTCCATTGCACTTTTAGTTGTAATCACTGAAGTGCAAAAAGAGTTCTTTTTATAGTTGCTCGATAAAAAACTGATTATATTTTAAAACTTTCCATTGCAAATTGCTTTTTTAAGATAACAGTGTTGCATTGCAAATAGTTTTGGCATCCTTACCAGTCATATAAACGGGAAATAGATTTACATGGTCAATGCGGCTAAAATTGCAGTAATGTAAATGAATATTACGAAATTCGAAACACATGTTTTACTTGGAGGTTCTGTATTACCGCTATTCAGATGCCAAAAAGGCACCAATTGTTAGCTCATTTTTTTAGTGTACAGTATCTTATTTTTGTCAATGTATGAAGTGTTACTTTCTTTTAAAACCAGATCAATTCTAACACAGAACACATAGATTTTAACAAAGGATTGGGACTCATACATTAAAATATATTATAAACAAGATTGAATTTAAGCCTGAGTGATTGACGTAAAAATACTAAATATAAAAATTATTTTCAGCGTATATTATTTTCGATCTGTAGGCTTACGGTTTATAGATCGAAAATGGTTTATGCTACAACTAGTAAATGATTGGTATACAGAGTTCCAAAAGAATTGCTCTTGACACCGATTATAGTTCGAATAAAATAACTTTGGTACTGGCGGAACGGCCTCGCGCCACTGGTCTGAAGACAAAACTCTGAGCTTTAATTTGCTGTCAAATGTAAAATAAGTAAGCAATAATTTTCAAACTAATTGTATAGTGTACACCATTTTATATTCTTTAAGGAAAAATTATGCTGGAGATTTTTCTAGAGCTAATTTGCTTTTTAAAGTGATATTTGTATTTAAAAACACGTTTTTATGAGTGAAATTACGCGTGAGTCGTCTTTAACCTGTTACTGTTGCGAGAATAATAATAATGAAATAATGTCTTGTGGATGGATGACAGTTTGATTCATTGTGATTATTTTGGTATAAGTCTCATTTAATAATTCAAACAGGTTAGTGAGAAATTAATTTTTTTGTAAACCTTTGCAAACTCGGTAATGACAAACGCTAGACAAAATCTGTTTAAACCTAAATTAATTGTGTTATTTAAGTGACACTTAAATCTTACTCTCGTATTAAATAGAATTTTCTTGAACTAGGAAGAAAGATTCAGGAGTTTCCAAAACTAGATTGTCAACAAGGCGGCGGTGATACCACACGCACAATGTACAGTCACTGGCTCAGCTCTGGCCTCTTCCATTGCAAACAAATCTTGTCAATTACCAATAGAACATTACCTACAATTTGAAAGAGCCTAAATATTAGAATTGCAATAAACACTGATAATTATATATACACTGAATCCTATAGCATTATTGTCATATCTAAATAAAAAAATTGTAATATCACTAAAACTAAATAACTGTAATCAAAATAAACTAGTGGTTATACTATAGTAAGCACTGTTAAATCGATAAAGAAATGAACACGAACACACCTCAAAGTCAAAAGTCAACTAACTTACCTTATTTATTACTGGAGAAACATTTCTTATCTGAAAATATCGTCGATCGGAATTCGTTTTACGCTTGGGCTGAATATTCAGTCTACACTTTCCCTTGAGCAGAGTATACCTTACGCGTCCGACACAGCCTCGATGTAAACGAACTATGAGTTTACTTCATCAACTCTTAATTATTTTTCCACATGTTTTATTAGTACCACAGTATTATTTTAGTAATACATAAATAACACAGTTAATGTTTGCTCAATTAAATTTTGTCTAGCGTTTTTCGTTTCAGAGTTTGCAAGGGTTTACAAAAAAATTAATTTCTCATTAACCTGTTAAAATTATTAAATGAGACTTATACCAAACTAATCACAATAAATCAAACTGTCATCCATCCACAAGACATTATTTTATTATTATTATTCTCTCAACAGTGACAGGTTAAAGACGACTCACGCGCAATTTCACTCATAAAAACGTGTTTTTAAATACAAATATCACTTTAAAAAGCAAATTAGCTCTAGAAAAATCTCCAGCATAATTTTTCCTTAAAGAATATAAAATGGTGTACACTATACAATTAGTTTGAAAATTATTGCTTACTTACTTTACATTTGACAGCAAGTTAAAGCTCAGAGTTTTGTCATTTCAGACCAGTGGCGTGAGGCCGTTCCGCCAGTACCAAAGTTATTTTATTCGAACTATAATGGAGAATATAATACTGTATTGTCATCTGAACGTTTCTAGCGCTGACAGGCTAAATATTACATAGATCTAGACAGACTCATGCACCACCTACCAGGTAACCCGGACACACCTATTTCAAGTTGATGGAGTAACACATCAATGAGAGTTATCGGTGTTAGAATGTGACGTTACTCCTTCTGTTACAAACCAAATACAGTTGTTTACTTTCCTTTAATTATAAATTCCGTACAAAATCACAGCTGTTTCACGGTGGTGGCTGACTGAACATATGTTCATTAGTGAATGTCACATGGTAAACACAGTTACAATACCAAGGACATATTCAGACCAAGGTCGACCTTTATATGTATGTTGCTTGAGGTTTGCAAACATACGTTTTGTATCAGTAGTATTTTGTGATTACACAATGGCGCCCCCCTTCTACACGACGAACATATACGTTTTGGCTCTCCTTCCTACACAACGAATAGATAAGGCTTTGACCCACCCTCCTACACAACGAGTACATCCGATTTTGGCTCTCCTTCCTTCACAACCAGTACATTCGATTTTGGATCTTCCTTCCGCCTAACGAGCATATTTGGTATGGCTCTTCTTCCTACACACCGAGTACATCCGGTTTGGTTCTCCTTCCTACACAACGAGTACATCCTGTTTGGTTCTCCTTCCCACACAACGAGTACATTCGTTTTTGGAACTCCCTCCTACACAACGAGTACATCCGATTTTGGCTCTCCTTCCTAAACAACGAGTACATTCGATTTTGGATCTATCTTCCACGTAACGAGCATATTCGGTATGGTTCTCCTTCCTACACAACGAGTACATTCGGTTTGGCTCTCCTTCCTACATAACTAGTACATTCGTTTTTGGAACTCCCTCCTACACAACGAGTACATTCGTTTTTGGCTATCCTTCGTACACAAGGAGTACATTCGGCTTTGGGTCTCCTTCTTATACAAAGAGTGCATCCGGTTTTAGATCTCCTAACTACACAACGAGTACGTTGGTTTAGCTCTCCTTCCTACATAACAATTATATTCTGTTTTGGATCTCCTTCCCTTACAACGAGTAGATTCGGTTTGGCTCTCGCCTCCTATACAATGAATAAATTTGTTTGCCCTCACATCTACATAACGCATACATTCGGTTTTGGCCTGTCTTCATACAGAATAAACGCACTCGAGGATTGAAATCAATTTTTATATTTGTTAATAATTTCTGAAATCTTTAAATGTAAGCGATTGTCATTTAAAGATATGCTTTGATCATTTAGACTAGCCGATATGTGGTTTGTGTACTAATCAAGTAACTCCCGGCGGAGACCATCGTAGTGGTCATTGATCGATGGCGAGTCAACACGGACATCCAGTAGTAGAACTGATTAGGGGATATCAGATATCGATAAATTTGCTGTAATCAGTCGATATTTATATTTAGTATCATCATCGATTATAAGGGTACTAAATGCAAATTATAATAATAATTTATTTAAAATAAAGCCACCAATAATCGAATGAATCGACATTCCTAGACTATTACTGGAGTTTTTATAGGAGAAAACAATTTAAAAAAATTAATGTTTAACATTTACAAACTTGAATAGTTATGTTTTTAAATTTTGTTCATAAAGTAATGCGTCGAAATAGATTTGATTAATAAATGTATTTAATGCAAATTCTTGATTATGTTTTGAATACTTAAACTCTACTGGAGTGATGGAATATTAATTTTGTAATTGGTCTAACATTTAGTTGACAAGTAAGTTTCCTTCAACCTGATTATTCATAATATATTTAATGGTTTATTTATTTTTAATAAAGTGTTTTTTTGTTTTTTAAAAACAATTAAAAATTAACATACCGTGACTGAGCACCGATATACTACTCCACTTAAACACATTGAAGACGATGTTGTTCACCTGTCATAGCCTACCTAATTAGAAAAATTCAGTAAAAAAAGTAAATAAATCTTAACTGGTGCAGTTGCTTCGGATATAAAATATTAAATTGGGACAAATAAGACCTAAAAACGTGACTAAGTGCTTATTGTGGTTACAAAATGCACAGTATCCTGGTATAAGAGTAGTAATTGTAAAGTTACATTTAGTTAACATTGGACGGACAATGTAAATATAATATTGAATAATTATCGACCTCTGTTACTTATGCCTGTTTTTTTTAAAGAATGTTCAAAATAAAATCGTCCAAAACGGGTAATACAAAAACAACATTTAGAGTAAATTTGGGGAATATTTAATAGGTTTCCACTTTGCCGTTGGTTTGTTGTGTTACCTCCACCAGCAAATCCTTCTACATCATCCCTCCCGTTGGGTTTTAATAATAGCCATATAAAATTTTAATATAAAAAGAAACCACCAGTAAACGTTGTGCCTTAGACCGTCATTCAACAAATACCCTCAAGATATTCCCAATAGTAAAGCTATATCAATCCAAGGTCCTACAAACAGTCATGGAGGCTTTTCAATGGTATTATATTGAGCAAACTACCCGTAATTGTGTGTAGTGCTTTGGTATCGGGCTTGAAAGAAATGAGCTGACAATTTTATTAAGTCTAGCAATTTTAAGTTAACCAATCGGACAATCGCAAAAAGTTAACAACAAAAAGTCCACTAGTTTTTTTATTGTTATAGTGTTGATGACGTCATCACTTTTTGCCCCACCCATTATGTCATCACTTTTTTTGCTCCCCCTATTGGAGAAGATGGTAATTGACCCTCCCAATCCTCTCAGTGTACTAAATTCGTTATAGTATAACAATGTTACATAGTTAAAGGGCAATAAAAAGTATAAAAACATAAGAAGAGCAATTTTTTATTAAATAAATAATTACAATTATTTATAATTTGTATTCATTATTAAAGATATTATAATTAATTTTTTTATAGTAGTTAGCGTAGTTAAAAATGCAACATAGATTTAGATTTAATACGTAGAATTGCTCAGATTGTTTAGGAGGGGGGGGGGGCATTGTGATTAACCACGGTTTAACTCTCGGGATATTGAGAATGTATTATTCAACTGATTCACTATCGTTTACAGTATTGTAAAATAAAAGTGTGTCAAATAAAATGCGATAGGTAATTTCTATGTTGGAACAAATGAAACTGATGCATATATAATTGACAATTGAATAGGACATAAGATTTGATTGTTATAAGCAAGATATAAATATTAAAGCTTATAAAATATGAAGCTAGATTAGAGTTATTGAAAGAAAAATTGAACTATACATGTGATAAGAACAGAGATAAAAAAATAGGTTTTGTGCGTGGCAGTTTTAAAAATTGTTACATCTTAACGTAGGCCTATGTTTACTGTTGTACTGCAAACTCCATAAACGGGCTTTGGAATAAATTTAGTGTTGCATTTTCAAACCGTGTTTGCATAGAAGTGTTGCATAGAAGTAACCTGGCCCATTGTTATGCAGAAAGTACTTCTACAAAATCTTCTGGAAAATATTTTTTCATAGGGATGTTCAATAAATTTTAAATATTCATCTTTCAAAACTTACTCGAGTTTTTTTCATAATTCAGCAATAATTTGCCATGTTGTACATTATTACTGACCCAACCGCCCCCCCATACACGTATAGTGGTATTAACCAACCCACCCATACAAGAACACTGGTACTGACCCACCCGCCCACCCATACATGTACACAAGTACTAATTATGTGTACATTTATTATATAGTATATAATATATAGTAAGATGATCAATATAGTCTACATTTCTTGTATGAGTGGGCGGGTGAGTCAGCAACACCCCGTGCTTGTATGGGTCGGTGGGTGGGTCAGTAACACCATGCTTGTATAGTTAAGTGGGTGGGTCAATACCACTGAGCCTTTTGGGTGGGCGGGTGGCCCAGTACCACTGTGCTTGTATGGTGTTACTGCACAAGCCCTGCACGCTTCGCATGCCAACCTCATCACTCGCTGCTCTCGTGACTCATCAGCCTTCGGACTTTTAACTACAAATATTATTGTAGAATCCATTCCAACAGCTGTTAAATTTTCATAATCATTATTTACATTTAATCAGCTGTTACTTTTTGACTGATTTAAATCTCTCTCCATTTCAATCTTATGTTTGACATTTTTAGCTATTTGATTGCTTAATATTTATATATATATATAAAAAGAACTACACTTAGCAATCTTTTCTTGATTTTTTAATGTTTAAAATCGATTTCGGTCTCGAAAGACCATATTTGTATTCTATGTTAAACTGATGATGGTCTTTCGAGACCGAAATCGATTTTAAACATTAAAAAATCAAGAAAAGATTGCTAAGTGTAGTTCTTTTTATATATATATCAATCTTATGGCTGAAAAACGTACTTTGAGGGCTTTCCATGCCATTCAGAATACAAATATTGAACAATGAAGACATTGCACAACTACGAATTGGATAATATTTTTAAAAACAAAACGTTTTTGAATTGATAAAGAAATAATGGAGGAGTTACGTTAGCATAAAGCGGCCTCATGTGTACTATGTATAAAGAGTCGTTCTCGATGACATTTCTATATGTTTGTATGCATGTTATCCACGAAACTACACCAAACTGTTTCTAATGTACTTTATATCAGGATTATAAATAATTTATACGATCAGCAGATAAGATGTAACTACTATTTGCGCACTGAAGGTTACTAAATATTAGGCAATTCTGGACGAAATTTAAACAAACCGTTAAAATCACACACACCTATATCTTGAATGTGTATTAAATATAATTTATTTTTAAGTTTCCGATTTTTTAAAAATGTTGACGTAAGTGTAAAATTCACAGCCTAAACATGAAAAATAAAACGTAGGTGCTGTACTTTTATTTGATGTAGAAAATAAACGTGAAATACAAGTTAAATGTGAAAAAAGTGTAACTTATTTAATCTTAAAAAGTTAAATATAGAAGAATACAAAAATGTAATCAGGAAACATTTCATTTTTAATAAATTTGAAAAAGGTTTGGTTATAATGTTTTTCCTGTTTTCCTAGACCATCACATCTCCCTACTCCTGTTCAAGAATCTAAACATTTCTTCTGACTTTATTGTTTAATCTTAAAGCTTTAATGTCCAAATTGTCTGGCGTTTATTTAATTTAAATTAGTTCATTCAATATAATTAAATATAACTAACTATGAGTCCTAACAGTGGGCCCAGAGTTTCGAAACTGTGTTCCTTTTCATTTACTTGAGATATACATTTAAATAATGCAGACAAAAAAACCGTTGGTGGTAACGTGTTGTGGAAGTCCACTCGACCAGTTCATCAGCTACTTCGTGCACGTACGGCTCGTAACTCTCAAGTAAGATGAACCGATGGTGGTAACGTGTAGTGGAAGTACACTCGCCCAGTTCATCAGCTACTTCGTGCACGTACGGCTCGTAACTCTCAAGTAACATGAACCGATGGTGGTAACGTGTAGTGGAAGTACACTCGCTCAGTTCATCAGCTACTTCGTGCACGCACGGCTCGTAACTCTCAAGTAAGATGAACCGATGGTGGTAACGTGTAGTGGAAGTACACTCGACCAGTTCATCAGCTACTTCGTGCACGCACGGCTCGTAACTCTCAAGTAAGATGAACCGTTGGTGGTAACGTGTAGTGGAAGTACACTCACCCAGTTCATCAGCTACTTCGTGCACGCACGGCTCATAACTCTTAAGTAAGATGAACAGTTGGTGGTAACGTGTAGTGGAAGTACACTCGACCAATTCATCAGTTACTGCGTGCATGTACGGCTCGTAACTCTCAAGTAAGATGAACCGTTGGTGGTAACCTGTAGTGGAAGTGCACTCGACCAGTTCATCAGCTACTTCGTGCATGTACGGCTCGTAACTCTCAAGTAAGATGAACCGTTGGTGGTAACCTGTAGGGGAAGTGCACTCGACCAGTTCATCAGCTACTTCGTGCACGCACGGCTCGTAACTCTCAAGTAAGATGAACCGTTGGTGGTAGCGTATAGTGGAAGTACACTCGCCTAGTTCATCAGCTACTTCGTGCACGCACGGCTCGTAACTCTCAAGTAAGATGAACCGTTGGTGGTAACGTGTAGTGGAAGTGCACTCGACCAGTTCATCAGCTACTTCGTGCACGTACGGCTCGTAACTCTCAAATAAGATGAACCGTTGGTGGTAGCGTATCAAGTAAGATGAACCGTTGGTGGTAGCGTATAGTGGAAGTACACTCGCCTAGTTCATCAGCTACTTCGTGTACGCACGGCTCGTAACTCTCAAGTAAGATGAACAGTTGGTGGTAGCGTATAGTGGAAGTACACTCGCCTAGTTCATCAGCTACTTCGTGCGCGCACGGCTCGTAACTCTCAAGTAAGATGAACGGTTGGTGGTAGCGTATAGTGGAAGTACACTCGCCTAGTTCATCATCTACTTCGTGCACGCACGGCTCGTAACTCTCAAGTAAGATGAACCGTTGGTGGTAACGTGTAGTGGAAGTGCACTCGACCAGTTCATCAGCTACTTCGTGCACGTACGGCTCGTAACTCTCAAGTAAGATGAACCGTTGGTGGTAGCGTATCAAGTAAGATGAACCGTTGGTGGTAACGTATAGTGGAAGTACACTCGCCTAGTTCATCATCTACTTCGTGCACGCACGGCTCGTAACTCTCAAGTAAGATGAACCGTTGGTGGTAACGTGTAGTGGAAGTGCACTCGACCAGTTCATCAGCTACTTCGTGCACGCACGGCTCGTAACTCTCAAGTAAGATGAACCGTTGGTGGTAGCGTATAGTGGAACTACACTCGCCTAGTTCATCAGCTACTTCGTGTACGCACGGCTCGTAACTCTCAAGTAAGATGAACCGTTGGTGGTAGCGTATAGTGGAAGTACACTCGCCTAGTTCATCAGCTACTTCGTGCACGCACGGCTCGTAACTCTCAGGTAAGATGAACCGTTGGTGGTAACGTGTAGTGGAAGTGCACTCGACCAGTTCATCAGCTACTTCGTGCACGTACGGCTCGTAACTCTCAAGTAAGATGAACAGTTGGTGGTCACATGTAGGAGAAGTGCACTCAACCAGTACGTCACCTACTTCGTGCACGCACGGCTCGTAACTCTCAAGTAAGATGAAGCGTTGGTGGTATCGTGTGGTGGAAGTGCACACGCCCAGTTTATCAGCTACTTCGTGCACGCACGGCTCGTAACTCTCAAGTAAAATGAACCGTTGGTGGTATCGTGTAGTGGAAGTGCACTCGACCAGTTCATCAGCTACTTCGTGCACGTACGGCTCGTAACTCTCAAGTATGATGAACCGTTGGTGGTAGCGTATAGTGGAAGTTCACTCTCCTAGTTCATCAGCTACTTCGTGCACGCACGGCTCGTAACTTTTAAGTAAGATGGACCGTTGGTGGTAACGTGTAGTGGAAGTACACTCGCCCAGTTCATCAGCTACTTCGTGCACGCACGGCTCGTAACTCTCAAGTAAGATGAACCGATGGTGGTAACGTGTAGTTGAAGTACACTCGACCAGTTCATCAGCTACTTCGTGCACGCACGGCTCGTAACTCTCAAGTAAGATGAACCGTTGGTGGTAACGTGTAGTGGAAGTCCACTCGACCAGTTCATCAGCTACTTCGTGCACGTACGGCTCGTAACTCTCAAGTAAGATGAACCGATGGTGGTAACGTGTAGTGGAAGTACACTCGCCCAGTTCATCAGCTACTTCGTGCACGTACGGCTCGTAACTCTCAAGTAAGATGAACCGATGGTGGTAACGTGTAGTGGAAGTACACTCGCCCAGTTCATCAGCTACTTCGTGCACGCACGGCTCGTAACTCTCAAGTAAGATGAACCGATGGTGGTAACGTGTAGTGGAAGTACACTCGACCAGTTCATCAGCTACTTCGTGCACGCACGGCTCGTAACTCTCAAGTAAGATGAACCGTTGGTGGTAACGTGTAGTGGAAGTGCACCCGTCCAGTTCATCAGCTACTTCGTGCACGTACGGCTCGTAACTCTCAAGTAAGATGAACCGATGGTGGTAACGTATAGTGGAAGTACACTCGCCTAGTTCATCAGCTACTTCGTGTACGCACGGCTCGTAACTCTCAAGTAAGATGAACAGTTGGTGGTAGCGTATAGTGGAAGTACACTCGCCTAGTTCATCAGCTACTTCGTGTACGCACGGCTCGTAACTCTCAAGTAAGATGAACCGTTGGTGGTAACGTGTAGTGGAAGTACACTCGACCAGTTTTTCAGCTACTTCGTGCACGCACGGCTCGTAACTCTCAAGTAAGATGAACCGTTGGTGGTAGCGTATAGTGGAAGTACACTCGCCTAGTTCATCAGCTACTTCGTGCACGCACGGCTCGTAACTCTCAAGTAAGATGAACCGTTGGTGGTAACGTGTAGTGGAAGTACACTCGACCAGTTCACCAGCTACTTCGTGCACGCACGGCTCGTAACTCTCAAGTAAGATGAACCGATGGTGGTAACGTATAGTGGAAGTACACTCGCCTAGTTCATCAGCTACTTCGTGCACGCACGGCTCGTAACTCTCAAGTAAGATGAACCGTTGGTGGTAACGTGTAGTGGAAGTGCACTCGACCAGTTCATCAGCTACTTCGTGCACGCACGGCTCGTAACTCTCAAGTAAGATGAACAGTTGGTGGTCACATGTAGGGGAAGTGTACTCAACCAGTACGTCACCTACTTCGTGCACGCACGGCTCGTAACTCTCAAGTAAGATGAACCGCTGGTGGTAGCGTATCAAGTAAGATGAACCGTTGGTGGTAGCGTATAGTGGAAGTACACTCGCCTAGTTCATCAGCTATTTCGTGTACGCACGGCTCGTAACTCTCAAGTAAGATGAACAGTTGGTGGTCACATGTAGGGGAAGTGTACGCAACCAGTACGTCACCTACTTCGTGCACGCACGGCTCGTAACTCTCAAGTAAGATGAACCGTTGGTGGTAGCGTATCAAGTAAGATGAACCGTTGGTGGTAGCGTATAGTGGAAGTACACTCGCCTAGTTCATCAGCTATTTCGTGTACGCACGGCTCGTAACTCTCAAGTAAGATGAACAGTTGGTGGTCACATGTAGGGGAAGTGTACGCAACCAGTACGTCACCTACTTCGTGCACGCACGGCTCGTAACTCTCAAGTAAGATGAAGCGTTGGTGGTATCGTGTGGTGGAAGTGCACTCGCCCAGTTTATCAGCTACTGCGTGCACGCATAGCTCGTAACTCTCAAGTAAGATGAACAGTTGGTGGTAACGTGAAGTGGAAGTGCACTCGACCAGTTCATCAGCTACTTCGTGCACGTACGGCTCGTAACTCTCAAGTATGATGAACCGTTGGTGGTAGCGTATAGTGGAAGTACACTCGTCTAGTTCATCAGCTACTTCGTGCACGCACGGCTCGTAACTCTCAAGTAAGATGAACCGTTGGTGGTAGCGTATAGTGGAAGTACAGTCGCCTAGTTCATCAGCTACTTCGTGCACGCACGGCTCGTAACTCTCAAGTAAGATGAACCGTTGGTGGTAACGTGTAGTGGAAGTGCACTCGACCAGTTCATCAGCTACTTCGTGCACGTACGGCTCGTAACTCTCAAGTAAGATGAACCGTTGGTGGTAACGTATAGTGGAAGTACAGTCGCCTAGTTCATCAGCTACTTCGTGCACGCACGGCTCGTAACTCTCAAGTAAGATGAACCGTTGGTGGTAACGTGTAGTGGAAGTGCACTCGACCAGTTCATCAGCTACTTCGTGCACGCACGGCTCGTAACTCCCAAGTAAGATGAACCGATGGTGGTAACGTATAGTGGAAGTACACTCGCCTAGTTCATCAGCTACTTCGTGTACGCACGGCTCGTAACTCTCAAGTAAGATGAACAGTTGGTGGTAGCGTATAGTGGAAGTACACTCGCCTAGTTCATCAGCTACTTCGTGCACGCACGGCTCGTAACTCTCAAGTAAGATGAACCGTTGGTGGTAGCGTATAGTGGAAGTACACTCGCCTAGTTCATGAGCTACTTCGTGCACGCACGGCTCGTAACTCTCAAGTAAGATGAACCGTTGGTGGTAACGTGTAGTGGAAGTACACTCGACCAGTTCATCAGCTACTTCGTGCATGCACGGCTCGTAACTCTCAAGTAAGATGAACCGATGGTGGTAACGTATAGTGGAAGTACACTCGCCTAGTTCATCAGCTACTTCGTGTACGCACGGCTCGTAACTCTCAAGTAAGATGAACCGATGTTGGTAACGTATAGTGGAAGTACACTCGCCTCGTTCATCAGCTACTTCGTGTACGCACGGCTCGTAACTCTCAAGTAAGATGAACAGTTGGTGGTAGCGTATAGTGGAAGTACACTCGCCTAGTTCATCAGCTACTTCGTGCACGCACGGCTCGTAACTCTTAAGTAAGATGAACCGTTGGTGGTAACGTGTAGTGGAAGTGCACTCGACCAGTTCATCAGCTACTTCGTGCACGTACGGCTCGTAACTCTCAAGTAAGTTGAACCGTTGGTGGTAGCGTATAGTGGAAGTGCACTCGCTCAGTACGTCAGCTACTGCGTGCACGCATAGCTCGTAACTCTCAAGTAAGATGAACAGTTGGTGGTAACGTGTAGTGGAGGTGCACTCGACCAGTTCATCAGCTACTTCGTGCACGTACGGCCCTTAACTCTCAAGTATGATGAACCGTTGGTGGTAGCGTATAGTGGAAGTACACTCGCCTAGTTCATCAGCTACTTCGTGCACGCACGGCTCGTAACTCCCAAGTAAGATGAACCGATGTTGGTAACGTATAGTGGAAGTACACTCGCCTAGTTCATCAGCTACTTCGTGCACGCACGGCTCGTAACTCTCAAGTAAGATGAACCGTTGGTGGTATCGTGTAGTGGAAGTACACTCGCCTAGTTCATCAGCTACTTCGTGCACGCACGGCTCGTAACTCTCAAGTAAGATGGACCGTTGGTGGTAGCGTATAGTGGAAGTACAATCGCCTAGTTCATCAGCTACTTCGTGCACGCACGGCTCGTAACTCTCAAGTAAGATGAACCGTTGGTGGTAGCGTATAGTGGAAGTACACTCGCCTAGTTCATCAGCTACTTCGTGCACGTACGGCTCGTAACTCAAGTAAGATGAACAGTTGGTGGTATCGTATAGTGGAAGTGCACTCGACCAGTTCATCAGCTACTTCGTGCACGCACGGCTCGTAACTCTCAAGTAAGTTGAACCGTAGTCCTTCCCAATGCATCTCCATTGTATATCACTGCCAGCGACTCAACCACACGAGTTTCTAGCTTTTCGCCTGTATTGCAGCACAGATCTTGGTGTTATGCACTGTTTGTATGTGTGGTCTTGAAACTTTTCAAGTTATTGGAAATCAACCAGACATACATGTACATAACACTAGACTACCTGATGCACAGTTATTCTTTGTTCCAACCTAACATTACATTTTACTACAACTTTATTGTCCAAGGTCACACAGTAGTCTTCCACAAGAAATCAAAAATACTACAAAGTGCATTTTCCAAACTAAAACAGAGGTTGCTTACTTAAGAGAATATAAAAACCTGTTAAAATTGCAACTTTGAATATTCATTGCCCAAGGTAACACCCAATTACACAATATATCCCATACACACTTACACAATATATGCCATACAATTTACACAATCCATACACACTTCACAATATATCTCATACAGACTTACACAATATATCCTATACACACTTACACAATATATCCTATACACACTAACACAATATATCCTATACACGCTTACACAATATATCCTATACACACTTACACAATATATCCCTTACACAATATATCTCATACACACTAACACAATATATCCCATACACTCTTACACAATATATCTCATACAAACTTACACAATTTATCCCACACACACTGACACAATATATCCCACACATACTTACACAATATATCTCATACACTCTTACACAATATATCTCATACAAACTTACACAATTTATCCCACACATACTTACACAATATATCCCTTACAAACTTACACAATATATCCCATACATACTTACACAATATATCCCATACACACTTACACAATATATCCCATACTAACTTACACAGTTTATCCCACACACTGACACATTATATCCCACATACACAGTATATGTCATACACTCATACATATCCCATTTTAATGTGTATTTATGAAACAGACATACACAGGTCAAACTAATATACACACATATCATACAGATTATGGCTTATTTCTTTATCTCAATTTTAACCTTATACATTTGCATCTCTGGATAAGATTTATTCATCACAAGTTCCATAAGATTTATTCATTAATATTTAAGTTTCAATTTTGGTAACCTGGTGGAATTATATTTCCTTTTGATTCAGAAAGTTTACGTTTCAGCACGCTACTATTCTATTTAAGTACGTTTGTATTAAATGGTGAAATATAAAAAAAACGGAATTTCCTTAGAGGATCTTATTTGTTTTCTTTAATGTGTTTCACAACGATCTATAGTATTGCATTTCGTGTGTTTTCTTTGTTTCTTATCCTTCTTGTTTTTGAATGTTCAATGCCTATATTTTAGTTCAAGTGGATATTGTATGGTACCGCCGAATGTTTATGCTTCGTTATCTTATCAAAGGTCAGTCCTGATACTTTATTATTATATATTTCACTATGCTTTTATTGTGGTGCACTTGCATGTGCTGTACTGTACATTATTGAATATTTGTATTATTAGTTTTGTTTTACCATGGAATGAGGTTGGGAAGAAGGGAAGTGTCATGCTCACATCATACGTACAATGAATAATTTATTGTCAGCCAAGCGATAATCAATGTCGAATAGACAACACGTAGTCTCCCAATAATAAATACTCTTTCCCGAATGCGTTTGCTATTTATTTCCTTATGTTATCTAGCAAAGTTTTAGTGCGTAAGTACTTTTTGGACCTAAACTTGGAAAAATTTCCATGACAAAAAATGATATAATTGTAATGGGAAACTCACAGCTGGTTCGTAAAGAAGTCCGAACAAACATGGTTGCGCCACCAAGATCAAGTTGTGGTGTCTGGGACTCAGTCGCAATTAAAGCAATGGACTATTTAATCTACATTCCTCCCCCTCTTACTTGGAGACGCTCCTTAAACCCTCCTCCAGCCATTCCATTGCCACGTCCTGAGTAATGGTAGAAACGTCGCATCACATTGTCATAGCAGACAATTTATTTTTCTGACCTTCTTTGACGTTTGTTGCAAAACCAATAACTGTGTTAAATTAATTATCAGTTAATTAATTCCTTGTAGAGTAATTTTATATTCATTTATAGTTATTATACGTACATAAATGTATCGTTCAGACCGAGTATGTCGAATGATATGTCACTAAAATCTACGGACGCAAAGTAATTCCCCGAATCCCAGCCTCTTGGCAACTAGTGTGGGGACGTAATCATTAGGGTAGGTGGGAGGGCCATATCGTCAATGTGAGAGAGAAGGTAGGGGATTGACAGCGACATACGTGTGAGACTGGATAGAAGGACCGTCAACATCGTACACACGTATTGAGTGTAGATGAACGAATGTAGTCATTGTTACTAACTAAGGTCGACTGTTCCTCAGAATGAGCTATTATTAATAACTAGGGCAACTAAGAGAACTACAGCTTTACGTGGAATCCGAACCACGTAGTGTTGGTATGAATTTCATCAAACTGACAAGCTAGACACTCATTTCTCTTCCCTACATAACATCTGAACCTTGACTACCATCCAACATGGACACCTCAGACCTCTCTAGTAGTGTCCACGTCGATGTCCACCATTGAGCGGACGCCGTGTCGATACTAAGTGGACTGAGCAAATAACCCTATCGCCTACAATATCCACACTTTGTCCCCTAGTAGCTGGGTTACAGCACTGCGCCACCAGTGCCGACAGTACACGAACGTAATGAGGAGGCTCCGTAGCATGCTGTTTCGTTACCATTTCCTAGTCATTTCTAATTTTGCAATAATACAATTATTCACATTTATACCAATGAAGATAGATTAATTAAATAAAAATTCAATAAATTTCAATCAAAAATTTGATATTGCGCATTATAGACAGTTATTTTATTGTAAGTGCAATGAACTTGATTTTTATGAACGGAAAGACTTTCCGTGCGATAAAACTGACAATTATTTTAGTAATTTAGATATTAAGTTAGTGGTTTAGATATATCGACAGTGGAAACGTGTGTTGTTCAGTTTTTAATGTACCCTATTTCGATGCCAAAGATTTTAATGTTTTACTTTCTTAAAAGAAAAAATCTATCGTTTTGGATCATCAAACGGAATTCATTAAACAAATATTGTGACATGCTCAAGATATTTTTATAAAGATATTCTAATGAGTCTTGAGATGTCCTCCTTCATGTTGTATATTTATTTATTAATGGTTGTTTGGTATTGAGTGGGACTGACTTGAACCATTATACTCTGTCGTCCATGGTGCAGTGAGTGGAAACTGAAGGAGGAAGTATCAACTTTAGTTCCTTACAAATGGGGTTCGAGTTTGTAAGATTTGTGTCTGTTCCACATCATCAACCACACCCTCAATCAACTCTTGCATAACACAAATTCATCTGAAGTCCATTTGATTCTGTACTCTATAGAAAAAGTAAATCTTATATCACTGCTATCACCGATATTATTTATAGCTTAAATAACATTGCCCGAATCGATGACCAAATAAATGCTTCAATAAAACAAAACTCTGTGAGTTCATGGATGTTCCTTTAACTATGTCATTGTGTTCGGTCATCGTAACGTCACGAGACTCCGATCCCAGTCAGGACAATCGTTTAAACAATGAACTATACTGTAATCTGAGGTACAATGTGTACTGGAATAAAAACATGGACTCGTGTCCAATTCACAGCTCTACGACAGCAGTTTACGGGGAGCTGACAACTTTATGGCTAGTCACAGGATCCATTACGTTAAGTAGTCTCAGGCCACTGTCTCTGACGTGTTGCGACATCCATAATATATGTCTGTCCTATTGTAATCTATGAGACAATCTATCGATCGAGACTACGCTGGACTACGAGACTAGGTCGTTTAAAGCAGGAGATATTGCATATAAGTTTAGTGACAAATAGGTGATTACAACCAAATACAAGGAATATCGTCATTCGAGGTGGAATGTTTTATTGTGTTTGTTCTTTTTTATCATTGTATAATTAAAACGCGTAATTTGTCAAGTTCCACTGACTACGGGGATTATAGCAAAACAGAGTGGCTTAACACATAATCATTTCGGATGAAAAAATACTTTTTTAACTGCTTTTTGGTCAGTATATCTAGCTTTTAATTTCTGTTCGATTGCACGATGAACTGGCAAGCCTTTTGAAGTACAATGAAAAAGAGAAATGAAGTTAACATTTCTTAGGAAAACGATTACGCCTACGTATAATGTGCTAACAAATTAATCGATGATTTGGCACAATCTTATACTATCTACAAAGTCGCCAATGGCTCTTGATTATATTTAAACAGACGATCGTTTTCTTAATTTCTGTTTACAACATTTCATTATATTGTAGAATTAGAATCACGAGCTGTAGCTAATTTTAAAATATTTAAGATTCTGTTCACTTTTAAGACAAAGACGGTTAAATAATTATTGAGAGCAGCCTTGCTAAGGAACTAAGGTGTCAACTTCCAATAGTATTAATGTGGGACGCAAAACGCCGGGAGGACGACAATGTAGGTTGGGCGGAGACAAACGTTTAATGATGGGAAGAGGGATGCCCAGTTACGTGTATGGACGAATGGGAGGATCGTCAATGTAGGTTGGACGGAAACAGACGTTCATGGGTGAGGAGAGGGATGCCCATTTACCTCTATGGATGGGAGAGAGAGTCGTCAATGTAGGTTGGACGGAGACAGACGTTCATGGGTGGGAAGAGAGATGTCCAGTTACGTGTATGGACGAGTGGGAGGATCGTCAATGTAGGTTGGACGGAGACAGACGTTCATGGGTGGGATGTGGGATGTCCAGTTACCTGAATGGATGGGTGGGAGGGTCATCAGTGTAGGTTGGACGGAGACAGACGTTCATGGGTGGGAAGAGGGATGCCCAGTTACGTGTATGGACGAGTGAGAAGATCGTCAATGTAGATTGGACGGAGACAGACGTTCATGGGTGGGATGTGGGATGTCCAGTTACCTGAATGGATGGGTGGGAGGGTCATCAATGTAGGTTGGACGGAGACAGACGTTCATGGGTGGGGAGAGGGATGCCCAGTTACGTGTATGAACGAGTGGGAGGATCGTCAATGTAGGTTGGACGGAGACAGACGTTCATGGGTGGGATGTGGGATGTTCAGTTACCTGAATGGATGGGTGGGAGGGTCGTCAATGTAGGTTGGACGGAGACAGACGTTCATGGGTGGGATGTGGGATGTCCAATTACCTGAATGGATGGGTGGGAGGGTCATCCATGTAGGTTGGACGGAGACAGACGTTCATGGATGGGATGTGGGATGTCCAGTTACCTGAATGGACGAGTGGGAGGATCGTCAATGTAGGTTGGACGGAGACAGACGTTCATGGGTGGGATGTGGGATGTCCAGTAACCTGAATGGATGGGTGGGAGGGTCATCCATGTAGGTTGGACGGAGACAGACGTTCATGGGTGGGATGTGGGATGTCCAGTTACCTGAATGGATGGGTGGGAGGGTCGTCAATGTAGGTTGGATGGAGACAGACGTTCATGGGTGGGGAGAGGGATGCCCAGTTACGTGTATGGACGAGTGAGAGGATCGTCAATGTAGGTTGGACGGAGACAGACGTTCATGGGTGGGATGTGGGATGTTCAGTTACCTGAATGGATGGGTGGGAGGGTCGTCGGATGTGGGATGTCCAATTACCTGAATGGATGGGTGGGAGGGTCGTCAATGTCCCCGCGTTGAAAAAAAAAAAAAAATAATAAGCGAAGATTTGTCAGTTGTCAAGGATGTATTCAATTTTGCTATGTATACGAAATTTTAATTCGTTCTACTAAATCGTTTATAATAACGTCAAATAACTGGAAAAATATTTAAACTCACTCTTGATTAAGAATGCAATAATGTTAGCTCTAATTATAGTTATTACTTCATAATGCGCTACAAACTGGTCTCGCCAAACGTCTGCGGTAGACTGCAGTTTTACGAACCTATCAGTTGATAAAGGAAGCTTTGATAAAGCGACTGGCCCAGTAATCAGCGACAAGGGCGCCCTTATCAGAGGTTAACATTAACGATGAAGCTCACAGTGCCGCTCGTGTGACAGGTTTATGATCGGTCTCCGGGGATAAGGATGGTGTCCCTGGAAAGATAAATTTATCTAGTCCTCTCTTTACTGTATCAGAAGTCTATAGGCGTGGGAAGAGATAATGGAGTTTTATTTATGGTTTTAGTTATGAGCTTAGAAGATACAATGTTCCTTTTATTAGGTTAACAGATAGATTTTGTTCACAGTTTTATTGCCGCGTTAATTGGTTCGCGTAAATTTGTTGTTTATTTTTATGGGATAGGCAACAATGGTGTAGATTTTTATCCAAGTTTGCTGGAATGTTCGGAGTTACTACTCTCCGTAATCCAATAAAACGAACGAACTAACTGAATTAAATATCTCTTACAGCAATGATTACTGCTTTGCCCAACTTCAACAGATTGTCACGTGGTTAATATAAAATAAAGCGGATATTAATAGCAGTGACAATATTTATTTGAGTGTGTGCCCATCGAGCCCATGCGTGATTTGCGCAGTAGATTTCTCCAATAGTATCTACTGACATACGATGACGCGTATACAAATTAAACGTTATTTTAAAACGGATTTTATCCAAAAAAATTACATTTGATCAAGAATGAAATTGTGCGTTGGAATTGCTTTGCAAATTTCTAATTAGTGTTATTGAAAAAATATCAAAAATATTTAGCTTGAAGTTTTTATTTTTACCTATTTTTTTAAACTAGGAAAATGTATTTAAATTATCTAAATTAAACCCAATGCGTAATATGGTAACGTTTAAAATGGAATCTCATACACAACTGTTGGTCAATAAATAACGAAAAAATATGTATTAGCAAATAACATTGTTCTTATGGGATTAAAACCAATATGGCCAGACACAACAACGCAACCCATGTGAAACCCAATCCTGAAGTCTGACAGGAAACGGCACTTGTAATCTCTTAATTTACACTGCACATTTGGGTAGTGTACACCCATTGTTTTTAAATACACCCAATTAAATCATGGTTTATGAACTGTTATTGAAATATTTAACAGTTCCCTGTAGATGAGGTGCGCAAGGAATTGTAAAATTTCAGTAGTGTATTCTTACATAGGTATGTGAAGAATTCAACAAGTCTTTCAAAGTAGACGTCAATTCCTTGTGCGCTGTTAACGGAGATTGTAGTAAGTGGGCGCTCCGTGTAACTCGCGTGTGATTAACTCTTCCTGGGCGTTCCTTTCATGTCTGCGTTAAATTTATTAAATTATCGTAAATTTAAATCAAGAATTGTTTGTTGATCCTAATATGGTTTTCTTAATTATAAATAATCATTTTCCTTTTAAATTTATAAAAAGATTTCCGTCGACACATCCCTACGCTCTTCTGTTCCATTCAACAGCCAGTATTGTACGAGTATATAATTGAAGCCAATTGTGACACGATGGTCATTCAAACCTCAGGGTGTTACCCCAGAAGGCAACGGATTTAAATTAAAAAATTAATTGCAGTTAAGTGTAAATGAATTACTTTTCACTTTCCTTATCTTGGTCATTCTCATAAAATTACTGGAAGAATGAAAAAAAATTAAGTAATTAAAATTAAATAATTAGCGATGCCTATACATCTAACAATAAGATCTTAAACATCCTTCCGGGGGCACCTTAAACAGTCTGCTTCTTCTAAAGATGTATTCTTGAACTCACATTCATTCAAGCTTTTGGAATAATGTGTTTCAGTATATTTTTGTTCCAGTATTAGTATAGGCCTATATCGATATAGATATATTGACAAGTTGTTCTTACATTGAATCTAATGTTTTCCCCTAATTTATTTCAACAAAAAGCTTACATGTTTTTCATGCAAATAATTACGTTAATTTTTGTACGTTTTAGAGGACATGTAATTATGGATGCATCACAACCAACACAGGAACTGAGAAGCTGGAGCAGCTGCGACTGTAGGAATGTCGGTCTGGTCTGTTCCCCTCTGTTATCATGGAATTCCAACGACATCATTCTGATGGCTGGGGCTATTAATAGCCCATTACATACCCTCAGCCTCCTTGCTACATAGGCCTACGATCTCGATTGTTCATTAGCTTTCCGTAGATACAAGTTTTTTGTAGTGCCTTGGTTAACTTTTATTGACATTATTAGTCATTTTTTTGGCTTCCGAAACAATTAATTGCAATACTCTCAAGTGGAAAATGGTTTGTTAGTTTAGTAAGGTCTGAGTGATTTTTACTGAAATATTTCGTGGATATATTTAATATTTATATTTATTTAATTTTTTTTAAATTCCTTAATAGAGGTTGTTTATTTGTGTTAAGCCGTTTTACCTGATCAAGATCGGCCTAATATACAGAAATTTTTGATTAAATAATAACGCACACGCATGTAACACAGCAACAATTTAACGCCCCAAGATACGCTTCTGACAGTACACATCCAATTTTGTTGGTATGACCACAAACCAAACATTTTGCATGATAACTGGTGTTGCAAACAGATCTTAAGCGTCTGCAGAGGCTATCGTGCATGTTGGTTTAACTGCATAAGAACAATGTTATTTTCGAACCGGATCATGCGTATCCAAATTAAACAATTATTTTTACACGTAGGCCTAGTTTTTCCAAATAAATTGCATTTGATTAATAATTGCGCGTTGGAATTTCTTTACGAATTCCTAATTAGTTTTATATAAAAAATTCAAAATATTTAGTTTGAAGTTTTTATTTTTACATATTTTCCAAAACTAGGTGTATTTATTCAATATATCAAAATCAAACACAATGCGTAATATAATAACGTTTAAAATGACAAAAAGTACACAACTTTTGACTGATAAATAACGGAAAAGTATGGATTCGTAAACAATGTTATTTTCGAACCGGATATACCATTACGCGTATCCAAATCAAACAGTTATTTTTGCACGGATTTTTTCCAAACAAATTGCATTTGATGAAGAATGAAATTGCTAGTTGGAATTGCTTTGCGAATTCTTAGTAGAAAAAATTGCGGAAGTTTTATATGCAAAATTACAAATTTTTAAATTGAAGTGTTTATTTTTTTTATTTTATTGTTTTTGTGGCATTAAAAGCAACATGGCCGATCACTTTGTGATGTTTTCCCGAACACAAGAGGGGGAGAGGGTTAACAGCCTGTTTGGAAATCCTGGAAATGAAGTTATTGGGGATAATCTGAATGTGATATAGGAAAAGAAGGTTCTTACATGTTCAAAGCGTTTCTATAGACGCCTTGGTGTGATATAAGTTAGTTTGTACATGTTGCTGAGCGTGTATTTGAATGCATACTTTTTATTATATCCTGTGCGTCTGAAGAGAAAAACTCTTATTTTGATAAAAAAAATAATAAAAATAGTATGTTTTTTTTAACGAAAATATTTATTAGAAGCGAGAATTGTTATAGTGATAAAACTATGTACTTAGCATGAACAATTGTTACATGTATTTTACTAGGAGTAAAATAAATATGGTGAATATAATAAAATAAACTACATTCTGACAAAAATATTTTCTTTATCAGTAAAGTAGTCCTGGACACTGTAGTATTCCCCTTGCTTACTACAAATAACTGAGATTGCCTCTGAATCTATCCCCATCATGTTTACATTTTATATCTGAGACCAAATCATTAAACAGTTTTACTATGCATATTATTTGACTGTTTTTTTTTTTTCGAAAAGGCTTTACAGTATTACGCTGAGGTATAGTCAGAGTGGAGAAGGCATAGTGATTGTTGTTTCGAAAAGGCTTTACAGTATTACGCTGAGGTATAGTCAGAGTGGAGAAGGCATAGTGCTTGTTGTTTCGAAAAGCTTTACAGTTTTACGCTGAGGTATAGTCAGAGTGGAGAAGGCTTAGTGATTGTTGTTTGGAAAAGGCTTTACAGTATTACGCTGAGGTATAGTCAGAGTTGAGAAGGCATAGTGATTGTTGTTTCGAAAAGGCTTTACAGTATTACGCTGAGGTGTAGTCAGAGTTGAGAAGGCATAGTGATTGTTGTTTCGGAAAGGCTTTACAGTATTACGCTGAGGTATGTATAGTCAGAGTGGAGAAGGCATAGTGATTGTTGTTACGAAAAGGCTTTACAGTATTACGCTGAGGTATAATCAGAGTCTAGAAGGCATAGTGATTGTTGTTACGTAAAGGCTTTACAGTATTACGCTGAGGTATGTATAGTCAGAGTGGAGAAGGCATAGTGATTGTTGTTTCGAAAAGGCTTTACAGTATTACGCTGAGGTATAGTCAGAGTGGAGAAGGCATAGTGATTGTTGTTTCGAAAAGGCTTTACAGTATTACGCTTGAGGTATAGTCAGAGTGGAGAAGGCATAGTGATTTTTGTTTGGAAAAGGCTTTACAGTATTACGCTGAGGTATAGTCAGAGTGGAGAAGGCTAGTGATTGTTGTTTCGAAAAGGCTTTACAGTATTACGCTGAGGTATAGTCAGAGTGGAGAAGGTATAGTGATTGTTGTTTCGAAAAGGCTTTACAGTATTACGCTGAGGTATAGTCAGAGTGGAGAAGGCTAGTGATTGTTGTTTCGAAAAGGCTTTACAGTATTACGCTGAGATATAGTCAGAGTGGAGAAGGCTAGTGATTGTTGTTTCGAAAAGGCTTTACAGTTTTACGCTGAGGTATAGTCAGAGTGGAGAAAGCATAGTGATTGTTGTTTCGAAAAGGCTTTACAGTTTTACGCTTGAGGTATAGTCAGAGTGGAGAAGGCATAGTGATTGTTGTTTGGAAAAGGCTTTACAGTATTACGCTGAGGTATAATGAGAGTGGAGAAGGCATAGTGATTGTTGTTTCGAAAAGGCTTTACAGTATTACGCTGAGGTATAGTCAGAGTGGAGAAGGCATAGTGATTGTTGTTTCGAAAAGGCTTTACAGTATTACGCTGAGGTATAGTCAGAGTGGAGAAGGCTAGTGATTGTTGTTTCGAAAAGGCTTTACAGTTTTACGCTGAGGTATAGTCAGTGTGGAGAAGGCTAGTGATTGTTGTTTGGAAAACTAGATAAGTATTTACAGTATTTTTTATGAAAAAAGAAAATTTCTGGTGTTTGTACAAATAAATAAGTAAATTATTTCCCGAAACCCCCTTCTACATGAATCTATATTTTTCAGCCCAAAAATCAGTCTAACTGCTAATTTCTATAAGCGGAAAAAGGATTTAGTTTTTGTAGTTTAAGCCCGGAGTAGGCTGTAAGAGGACACTTGTACTGTACTGCAAACTTGGACAGTCTACGGAGGATGGAGTTAGTATACAGGGTTGGGCAAGGAGCTCAGTGAAATTGAGGCGATAATTAAACCTAAAAACTTGATTATACTATACACGTACCTAAATTTGTACACAATTTAACTATATAGGCTATACTCAGCGTTATCCATGTTGAGTTGGGTTTCAGACTAAGTCGAAAGAATTTCAGAGTTGTTGCATCTTGTGGTCAGTATTTTACAGTTAAAGAATTAATAGGGAAATTTCTTAACACATTTGAGGACTTTTTACTTATATTGTATTACAAATATATTCTACGTTGATTCTCCTACATTGTCTAACTATTTACAACTACGGTTAAATATTCAGTAATGAATGTGTCTTTAAGGCTCTCCATATACTACTGTAATCAATTTGTTGAACAAATGAATCGAATAAAAAAGACCATGTTGTAAAGCAGTCAAACTATCTTGAAGGAAAATACTTTTCTTAGAAGTCATATAAAAACGTGTTAAAATATAAATACCAATGCTTATGCAGATTGATGTAACTTTCAATATGTACTTAATTTTGGTTTCATCGGTAAGTGCCCGCGGCGTGGTGGCTCAGTGGCTTACTGTAGGCATCGGAGTGCGGAGGGCAAGGTCCAAGGGTCGAGTCCCTACTGAGCCTACGGTCGGTACTTCACTCGTTGAATAAAGTTCACGCACAGGCCAGCAGGCCCAGGTGAACTGGTGAGTGAAGTTAAAAAGGAGTTTTGCTTTGAAGAAAGCCTGAATGATCGTGAGGTCAGAAACAGACCAGATTGTAACTCGTTGAATAAAGTTCACGCACAGGCCAGCAGACCCAGGTGAACTGCCGAGTGAAGCTATAAAGGAGGTTTGCTTTGAAGAAAGCCTGAATGATCGTGAGGCCAGAAAAAGTCCAGATTGTAACAGGCCGCCGTGGCCGGTCAGCAACTTGTACTTGTCACATCGTGTTGGACAAAACCAGCCGGCCGATCTAGACTGGTTCATCTATGATCAAAACAACTGGTCTTAGTATATTGGTGACCAATATTGGTCTTAGTATATTGGTCTTAGTATATGAGTTCTATGTATAAAACATATGAAAATGGCTTGTCACTAACCAGTTTTCTTTAGAAGTCAAACAATTTATTTTTAGGGGTGGTTTGATTTTAATAATCCATTCACGCACATGGCCCTGTGATATTAACGGCTTGGACATCAATAAAGTAAGCTCTCCAGCTCTACTGTACATTACGTCAACCATTGGACCTGTTCGCGGTGAATTGTTTCTATTTTTCAATAAAACTAGTTTCCCTCGTGTCTAGTGAATAGATGAAATCGAGGTCAGTGTCATACATCGTTGATCTGCCCAATTAAGCGGTAAAATCACTGGCTTTTTCTCATCAAAGAAATCATTTTGACTGTTGATTGACTCCTGGCTAGGCATCAATAACACTAGACTCTGTGTTTTAGCTGCTACTGAAGCATTGTTAATTAGAAGATTGAATCCTTAATCTGAACCCTATCAATAATCTACTAGTAAGTGTACGAATGTAAGAAGACGAATGATACTATTAGTACAGCCTCGACTTTAGGGATATTGGTAAACTGGAAACGTGTTACATGTTTAAAAAGCGATGTTTTAACCAACTGCGCTAACCGGAAACGTGTTACATGTTTAAAAAGCGAGTTTTAACCAACTGCGCTAATCGGAAACGTGTTACATGTTTAAAAAGTGATGTTTTAACCAACTGCGCTAACCGGAAACGTATTACATGTTTAAAAAGCGATGTTTTAACCAACCACGCTATCGACTAATGGTATCCAATCAAACCAGTTTTAGTTTTGAACTTAATTATTGTGGAAATTTCTTAAATTATTTCATTTTTTACGTTTAACTTAATTAAAGATAATTCAGTTTGTTTTATTGTTTATTTTTATATAAATTATTCAATTACAAAATTGTACAGTATATTAAAATTATATCTTGGAGTAGGAAAAAGATATTTGTAAAAGTTTTCTCGTCAAATACAGAAAGTAATGTAAATTCTAAATTAAAGACAGTTTAATGTTGAAACCGTCCTCACTCATGACTCACTTGATTGATACTCGTCCATCGGTGCATGACTCACTGTGGTTTATGTGGAGCATTGTCTGTTCGCACATTGTGACTAACGTGTAGACCGGTTGATAGACATTATACTTATCGTTTATATGCGATGATGCAGTTTTTCCCCATTTTGTTAATGGATTTAAGTAACTCCACGAGTTACTTGAAATGACTCTGAAGCTAAAGTTTAAATAACGTTTACTGTTAAATGAAACTTGTTTCATACTTCAGTTCTAAGTTCTATGGATGACTATTTTGGAATGTTATGAATCATATAACACAATTATTAAACTCAGTAACTTAAATGGTGTCACTTACAATGATGCAGTACTAGCTGTTTGAGGTTGCGTCGTTTTCCTTCTTTTACATTAAAAACAGATATAATTTTAATTAAGAATCACGTTTTTGGTCCTAAAATCAGGTATGTTATTTTTTAATTGACTGAGCAATTGGATTATAATGTATGACAAGAAATATATTTTTTTGATTCAAATCTTTTATCATTTTAATTCAATCTTCATTTGTTGTTAACAGACTTCACAGTTCACGCACACTCATCCAACATTCATATTCCCAACTCGTATAACTCAAACCAAGCCTCATTTCGCAACTCGTGTACACACATCCAACACTCATTTCCTCAACTCATGCAACACATCCAACACTCATTTCCTCAACTCATGCAACACATCCAACACTCATTTCCTCAACTCATGCAACACATCCAACACTCATTTCCTCAACTCATGCAACATATCCAATACTCATTTCTTCAACTCATGCAACACATCCAACACACATGTCCTCAACTAATGCAATACATCCAATACTCATTTTCACAGTTAGTGGACACTCGTCTAACTCTCATTTTCCCGACTCGTGCACATTCATTTCCGCAACTCGTGCACACTCATCCAATAATCATTTTCATATTTTATAGGCACTCATCTAACGCTCATTCTCACCCCTCATGGACATTTATCCAACACTCATTTCCTCAACTCATGCAACACATCCAACACTTCATTTTTCCAACTTACGCAACACATGCAACAATCATTTTCACTGCTCATTGATCCTTATTCAACATGGACTGCTTTTCTCAACTTATGCATCACATCCAAAAATTTTTACAGATCGTAATCACTCGCTCATTTTCACAGGTACAGTAGTATATACTGAGCAAACACTCATTTTCTTTTTCATAGTCAGATGAAAACGTCTATTGTTTTAGTCTCCTAGTGTAATCTCTTGTATACAAACTCTTGGATACAAACAAACAAATTTGAGTAATTTGATAGTACGAGTCCTAGAAACCAATTAAATTTATTCGCTCTTACTTTAATTTAATAATTGTACTCTATATCAAAACACATTCCTTATTTACAACAATATTAAAGTCTGTGATCCAAACAATCGCGTTATTCATAGTTTAAATTTAGGATTTATGGTTTTAAAACAAGCTTTCAAATTTATATTTATAGTTAACTGATCGTTATTATATGAATTTAAATTGGATATTCCCCAAGAGCAATCAGGTGTTTTATTAATTTAAATAGTTTACATCCCTAAACTTACAGTTGACAAGTTTGTTCAAAAAAAGTTTACAACCCTTTGGGAGTACTGTGTGGAATAAATTAATACACAAATCCCAGCCGACGAATTCTTTAGTATTCTCACCCGGGTTCCATCCAATTTCCAACCCCTTCCACGTTTTCACCCCTGCAATTACATTATTGGTGTCATCTTCATTGTTCATTAAAACGGGATGGAATCTCACCCTCTAAGGCATTACCAGCCTGCGTTATTTTGGATTTGAACCAACTCCTGGTGCAAATACAACGTGGCTCAAGTTATAAAACACTGATACTGTAGGTACAGTTGGGATTAATTATGATCATCCTTATGGTATATACTGTACTGTGACTTTGCAACAAATATTTGTTCTAGTACGTTATAAATTTACTCACACACTGTTTGGGAGATATTCATTTCCCACTTGTAGAGGCTGTCGGCCATGTTGGTTTCAATCCCATAAGAACAATGTTATTTTCGAATCGGACATACTATCAAGTGTATCCAAATTAATCAGTTATTTTCAAACGTATAATTCCAAACAAATTGCATATGATAAAGAATGAAATTGCGCGTTAGAATTGCTTTGCGAATTCCTAATTAGGCATATGGAAAAACATATAAAGCATATTTAGTTTGGAATTTTATTTGCATCTTTTTTCAAAATTAGTCAATTATGTATTCAAATTATCAAAAGCAAATCCAATGCGCAATATGATAAAGTTTAAATTGACACATCATACACAACTTTTGGTCAATAAATAACGATAGTATGGATTCTCAAATATCATTGATCTTAAGGGATTTAAACCAACATGGCCGACAGTCTCTGAAGACTCATAAATACAACCTGTATTCAGAGTGTAGTGAGGGTTTTCCAATGTGGAATCCAAAAGATATGTGGTAAAGGTCTGACCAAGCCATTAAACTAATTGCAGTCTCAGGCGAAGTCTAAAGAAAATCTTCAATACGTCATTGACAAATGCATTTTGCGTTGTTCGTATTGTATTCCCTATTGAGCTATATGGGTAACATTAGAATACTACGCACTACGCAACATATTCCTGGGCTGTCTACTGTTCGTCACAGAGTATAGTTTACGTTCGTATTGTATTCCCTATTGAGCTATATGGGTAACATTAGAATACTACGCACTACGCAACATATTCCTGGGCTGTCTACTGTTCGTCACAGAGTATAGTACCATTGATTTTATAAACAAATAGATTTCCCATTCAATGTTAAATTTTCAGTCTCAAAATATCAGCTGTTTTTGTGGTCCATTGTGGAGCGCTAGTGTAGTCCCATGTAAATGTAATGCAGTTTAAACCAGCTGTGGTTGCGGGCCACACAAACTAACAAAATTTCTGCCACAAATATTCGTATTAGATGGTTTATCTATTGTAGGTTTATATAATCAATGATAGTACGTTAGTATTGTATTCCCTATTGAGCTATATGGGTAACGTTAGAATACTACGCACTACGCAACATAATCCTGGGATGTCTACTATTCGTCACAGAGTATAGTAGGCCTACGTTTGTATTGTATTGCTTTCATTGAGTAGCATATTGCGTGGCTAGAAGACATGACTATAAATATTTCTTCAGCTTTGTTTGTTTGTTCTTACTTATTTATTTTTATTTCGTAAAAATAATCTCAAGTCGGTAATAATTTGGTATTGAGCTGGATCATCTGCGATGGTTGTGTTGATTACTAAGGAGTGATGGATGGGTGACTATCAGGAAACGTGTGTGTTTTATTAATGTCAAATACTAAATCTATGAATGTAAAAGCCAAATAGCATTCATTGACTGATCACAGTTGCTTAAAAAATATGTCTTTGGCCCGAGAGACTTACTACGTTTATTCTGCCTAGATGCTAGTATCCTGATACTAATCACAGAGGCTCTGTCACAATAATCAGAGAGCTCCGTCCTCAGGAAGTAGGACGATGCAACGTGACATGACATTTTATTTTTCAACAATGTAAGCGTATAATGTAAAGAAAATTACCAAACTTGACAACTTTCAAACGTATTTATGAATGCTTAAGTAAATATTAGCTTTTCTGTCTCGTCACTGTTAGCACTACTTTAATACATTTTCAGGTTATTGGTTAATAACTTTTATAAACTGTGTAGCTGGGAAATAGAGAGAACAAAAATCATAAGAACAAAATTAACTATGTAACAACAATAAATAAAAAATGTATAAATAAAATAATAAAAAAAATAACAAACATGTTCTGCTGATTTTAATGGTCCTATAGTAAGTACAGTAGTATGAAAATGCATCTGTGCACACTCGAAGGTTCGCTAGCATCGTTGTCCTTCCAGTAGAACCATCGACGTGGGCACCTAGTGAAGTCTGAGATGGTAGTCAGTGTCCGGATGTTGTATACAGGAGGTAACTGAGTATCGGGCTTGTCAATTAGCTTAAAGTCAACCAATACTACGTGGTTCGTAATCCACGCAAATCTGTAGACACCTTAGTTGCCCTGGCTATTGGGCTAAATGATCCTTTCTGAGGACCAGTCGAACTCAGTTAGAAACCAGACTACTTATCCTACACTCATTCACACTTATCCTACACTCATGAAGTCTTTGACATTCGACCTTAAAATACGCACAAAGTTGTGCCGTCGAATCATATCCAAGAATAAAAGAATAATAAAAAAAAAATTAAAGAAAAATGTGTTTAAAACAGGAGTAACAAGACCCAGAGGAGAAATTGGCGAATGAGTCATGCAGAAGTGACTCATTCACGTGGGTCGATGTGTTGTTTTATGTTGTCTAGACAGAAGGGCTCACAGTAATGGTCATTTCAAAAGTCAATGCATATTAGAGGCTTCGCAGTTCAACGTGTTCTGGTAAATTTTATCTTCCACGATACATTGAAAATCGGTGTTTTATTCATTTTATGTTCTGGCGTGTGAAACATACAAGGCAAAAGTAATGTTTTCATATGACTATGAAAAACATGGGTTTCTATTTCAACGATTCGGTTCGTAATAATGATTGTATATTTACTATGTTAGGTTAGGTTAGGTTGAAGTGTCTTTTAAAAGTTGAAGACTTATGCCAGTGGACCATACGTTGGTTTTTGTAAAAAATGAACATTTTATACTTTTTTCACGGTTAAATGTGTGAATCTTTAAATGTCATTCTCGATAGCTTTACACCAAAAAAGAACTCATAATATCAACTTTAATCACAATGAAGTGTACACTATAATTAATTATAATAATAAACACGAACCGTACAGTTACAATAGAAATGCATGGGTTTGGCCCGCTGACGGTGAGATTGCATTGCTACTGTCGAGTGTCGACTTCCCAGCGGCGACTTGACGGTTTTGGAAACGACCACCTCAAGGAAATCAGAAGAAAAAAATTATGATTTGTATATTGTTCGATCACGTCGAGTTTATAAGTTCGATGCGAATAATATATAAGAATTATAAGAATATATGCAAAACACTTTAGTACAATACGTGTATGCCAAAGTTCCGTATAGTCAGAAATATACGATATATAATTCTACATATGTGATACTGCAACATTGTATGCTACTTGTGGGGCTAAATGTTGTGGGGATTTTAGACGATATATTCTGTTCTCAGAACTGAACATTGATATGGCTCCGCTAAATGGTTACCATCGACGTAGACACTACAAGCACAGATAAGCTCCTTCTTATTATTTGTCTGTGCTAGAAGAGAAGTATAGGAGGTCCGTGTGAGTTAGTTGAGATAGATGTCCAAAATTCGGGTGTTCTGTAGGCGAGAGAATTGAGTATTAGGCTTGACAGTGACGAAAATCAGGCCAATTCTACGTGGTTTTAACTCCAGGCTAAACGGTGAGTTCCTTAGTCACTCTGAATGTTAGGTAAGTAATAAAAAAGAAGAAACCCCTGTAATTCTAAAAAAACTTGGTCTTAGTAACAAAGACTACACTCGTTCATCTACATTTATCAGTTTCATTCGCCACCCATAATTCATCCTGACGATCGATGTCTTATCAATAAATATATAAAATAAAGAGGTCATATTAAACTACAACTTTGATAACAAGTGCCTGTAGTTACAATGAGAACGACCGTTCCAGCTACAACTGGCTGTTTATTATCGGCATGCCGAAATGTTCTATCCCTCCTAAATGTATTTACGACGGCCAAGTTAACGTCCCTTTTACGGCGACTTCTTTGTAGTCGTCAACAGATATTAATATTCCCGGCCAGTTGTAAACAGCCTTGCGACAATAATTAATTATGGGGGAAATGTCGGTCGATAAAGTAGATTGAACGTCCAATCTCCATTTTACCGACCAAAGAAGGGAGTACCAAAGGCTACCCTTGAATCGATTGGAGTCTACAGCTGACCCATGATCTGGCCAGAGGGAGACCGCTGGCGCTACCTGTGAAGATAGTACAAGACCTAATTTTATAGGACGTGTAGTCTTCATGGGACCCTTGAGATGTCAGACTTCATGTTTCAATACCAGTGAAGTTGAATAGTGACATTCCATATTATATTCCAGAACCAAATCAGAATAATCAAATTTTCAATAATTTTGTTATTCATAAAAATGAAATAACGATATCAATGTTAAAACAAAAGAGTATAACATCTCAAGAGATATAAAACAACTGTCTTCAAAACAGGCACACAGCGTATTTTAACATTAAGTAAACTAGCCTATACTATGTTTACCATTTTCATATTTTAAACAAATATAAATTAATAAAATAAAGTTTAAGGGAATGTAGAAATACGAAAATCGTTAGGCACAAATAAACGAAACATACAAGACCAAACCCATTTTACAAGACCACTGTCGTCAGAAGTTGGAAGGATTACGAACTCCTTGATGGTGGCCGCAAGGGTGTTCGATAGCACTCGTTGTCTATCTCCGGTAGGTGTAGGGGCCGTGCATATAGTTTACAGTCCGTCCAGTTAACTATAGCTGCAAGGGTGTTCGGTAGCACTCGTTGTCTATCTCCGGTAGGTGTAGGAGCAGAATAATGTGCACCCTAGTTTGAAGGTTTTTTTCCTAAGGAACTAACAAACCAACGAAAAGTCGAATCATACCATTGTTTCCCCGTTTAATTGTACGTTATTATATATGCATTTTAAAATTGTATAGTAAGTTTTAATAATTGTTATCCTATTTGGAACAAAAAAGTACCGGAATTTCGACTAGTTTTCATTGTGCATCAAATTATTACACTTTTATTACTAAGAATCCCATTATTTTATCACACTATTATTTTAGCATCTGGTTGACAAGAATGTTTTCTATAAGTTTGATATATTTCAGAATATTATCTTTTCAAGAAAATAAAAGTTACTATCGATTTCTTAAAACAAACTATTCTTGGCTTTTAGAAGTCGTAAAATGAATTACTCGGTCACATTGTAATTTTTATGAAATGTATCTTTACGATAGATTACTTTTATATGCGTGCTTTAAAATTGATCTAAATCAATTGAAATTGATCAATTGTATATACAAATTATTAAAACTTACAAATTTATGTGACATAATTTAAGCCTACAATTAAAAGAGGAAAACATTGGTATGATTGGATTTTACATAGGTCTCTCAGTTTCTTAGTAAACAACCTTTAAACTCGCGTTCACCTAAAGTCTGCGCCGACAGTACTGTGGTAGTAGACTAAATTCATTATTACCGTCATTAAACATGTCACAGTCACATAAAGTGTTTAGGAATAACTGTCCACAATTCAGCGTGTGTTTTTGGCAAGCGATGTCGTTGCAGTAGCGTAGTTATTATTAATGTTAGTGCCGAGTGTCCCGCGACTTGTTGTGAACAACGCTGTAATATGAGACTATGGGAATATATTCATTAATTAGGGGAGAACTTTCCACTAATTGCTCTCCTCGATCGACTTATGAGAAAGTTTCGGTTTGATCCGGCGGCATGGTGTGTCGCAATGACGGGCGGGGGGTGAAGCCCGTCCACAGCCCACTTGAGTGCGAACACGCCGTGACGCCGATAGAAGGGTAGCGTGGCGAGCCGAGGGTGAGTTGTTTCTGTTCTCTCTCAATCAGCAGTGATAATTAATGGCTGGTCGAGACAGGCTATTCTGTTTAAGGGCTCCTTCATCAGCGACAACCCATTCCCCATTTTCATGGATGAATTGCCATTTAAAATTGTATATACAGTTTGTAGCCTTTTTGATTTTATACAAT
Organism: Stictocephala bisonia; assembly: GCA_035578905.1. Lineage (NCBI taxonomy): Eukaryota > Metazoa > Arthropoda > Insecta > Hemiptera > Membracidae > Stictocephala > Stictocephala bisonia. The sequence continues at coordinate 1,265,177 of JAQJVL010000094.1, read as the reverse complement.
TTTGGAGTTAAGTATTGTTTTATAACACATACCCAGTCACATTTTTTTCCCATAAGAACAATGTTATTTGCAAACCCATATTTTTTCGATTATTAGCCAAAAGTCGTGTATGAGATGTACTATTAACTTTGTTATATTGCGCATTAAATTTACTTTTCATATTTTAAATACATACGCGTAGTTGTGAAAAATAGATGAAATTTTTTTTAATTTTTATGTTTTTTTTCGATAAGCTTGATTAGAAATTTACAAAGCAACTCCAACGCGCAATTTCATTTTTGATCTAATGGAATTTGTTTGGAAAATCCGTTCAAAAATAAATGTTTAATTTGGATACGCGTTATCGTATGTCCGGTTCGAAAATATTTATGGGATTAAAACCAACATGGCCGACAAACCTGTGTAGACACTTGAATACAATGTATGCATTTGTTTCTGTCGGAAACAACAAATTATTTCAATAATTTCTTTCTGAATTCTGCCATCTCTATTTGTATTATTAGACCCTCTGTGATCATATTATATAATGGAAATGTTAAACTGCACTTCTTACTTACTTGAGAACAAGAAATGAAAATACTTTTCCACAATCGAAATATAAAGAAGAAACTAAAGAAAATCGGAGGAATGTTGCAGGGAGTTTGGGGGCACAACTTCACAAATAAGTGAAACCTAGTTTTTAAGCTTTATATTTTATAATTTTACGACAAACATAAATGCATATCTAAGAAGTTCAAAATGTAGTACTTCTCCATGGATCAGATGAGAGGATAGCCTCACGTTTGGGCAATAGAGTGATCCCGTGACGTAGACAATAGGAGTGGTGTAGGTTACAAAATGTATGTGTTACACAGTTCTACTTGATAAGCGGGTGGGTCAATCGATAAACCGAGACACGCAGCAGACACCGTGGCACCTCCATGATTGAAAGTAGTGGCTAGTACACAGACGCAGTGGAACCTCTATGATTGGCACGAGTGACTGGTACACAGGCACCGTGGTACCTCCATGATTGGTACTAGTCGCTGGTCACACACACCGTGGCATCTCCATGATTGGCACTAGTGGCTGGTACACAGAAACCGTGGCACCTCCATGATTGGAACTAGTGGCTGGTACACAGAAACCGTGGCATCTCCATGATTGACACTAGTGACTGGTACACAGATACCGCGGAACTTCATTTATTGAAAGTTGTGGCTAGTACACAGACACAGTGGCACCTCATGGTTGAAATTAGTGACTAGTACACAGACCAGTAGCACCTCGATGACTGGAACTAGAGGCTGGTACACAGACATATTGGCACCTCACGATTAACACTAGTAGCTGGTACACAGACACAGTGGCACCTCATTGATTGAAATTAGTAGCCAGTACACAGGCACCTCGACTACTGGGACTAGTAGCTAGTAGACACACTCAGTTGCACCTCATGATTGAAATTAGTGACTAATACTCAGACGCAGTGGCACCTGACTACTTGATCTAGAGGCTAGTACACTGACACAGTGGCACCTCGATTACTGGAACTAGTGGCTAGTACACAGACCAGTGGCACCTCGACTACTGGAACTAGTGGCTAGTATACAGACACAGTGGCACCTTCATGATTGAAAGTAGTAACTAGTACACAGACACAGTGGCACCTCGACTACTGGAACTAGAGGCTAGTACACTGACACAGTGGCACCTCGACTACTGGAACTGAAGGCTAGTACACTGACACAGTGGCACCTCGACTACTAGAACTAGAGGCTAGTACACCAATACATTGGCACCTCGACTCTTGGAACTAGTGCCTAGTACACACACTTAGTGGCACCTCGACTACTGGAACTAGTAGCTAGTATACAGACACAGTGGAACCTTCACGATTGAAAATACTAACTAGTACACAGACCAGTGGCACCTCGACTACTGGAACTAGTAGCTAGTACACAGACACAGTAGCACCTCGACTACTGGAACTAGTGGCTAGTACACAGACCAGTGGCACCTCGACTACTGGAACTAGTGGCTAGTACACAGACACAGTGGCATCTCGACTGCTGGAACTAGTAGCTAGTACACAGATACAGTGGCACCTCGACTACTGGAACTAGTGGCTAGTACACAGACCAGTGGTTCCTCGACTACTGGAACTAGTGGCTAGTAAACAGACCAGTGGCACCTCGACTACTGGAACTAGTGGCTGGTACACAGACCAGTGGCTCCTCGACTACTGGAACTAGTGGCTAGTACACAGACCAGTGGCACCTCGACTACTGGAACTAGTGGCTAGTACACAGACCAGTGGTTCCTCGACTACTGGAACTAGTAGCTAGTACACATACCAGTGGCTCCTCGACTACTGGAACTAGTGGCAAATACACAGACCAGTGGAACCTCGACTACTGGAACTAGTGGCTAGTACACAGACCAGTGGTTCCTCGACTACTGGAACTAGTGGCTAGTAAACAGACCAGTGGCACCTCGACTACTGGAACTAGTGGCTGGTACACAGACCAGTGGCACTTCGACTACTGGAACTAGTAGCTAGTACATATACACTTTGGCACCTCGACTACTGGAACTTGTAGCTAGTGTACAGACACAGTGGCACCTCGACTACTGGAACTAGTGGCTGGTACACAGACCAGTGGCACCTTCATGATTGAAAGTAGTAACTAGTACACAGACCAGTGGCACCTCGACTACTGGAACTAGTGGCTAGTACACAGACCAGTGGCTCCTCGACTACTGGAACTAGTGGCTGGTACACAGACCAGTGGCACCTCGACTACTGGAACTAGTGGCTAGTATACAGACACATTTAAACCTTCATGATTGAAAGTAGTAACTAGTACACTGACCAGTGGCACCTCGACTACTGGAACTAGTGGCTAGTATACAGACACATTGGCACCTTCATGATTAAAAGTAGTAACTAGTACACAGACCAGTGGCACCTCGACTACTGGAACTAGTAGCTAGTATACAGACACATTGGCACCTTCATGATTGAAAGTAGTAACTAGTACACAGACCAGTGGCACTTCGACTACTGGAACTAGTAGCTAGTACATATACACTTTGGCACCTCGACTACTGGAACTTGTAGCTAGTGTACAGACACAGTGGCACCTCGACTACTGGAACTAGTGGCTAGTATACAGACACAGTGGAACCTCTATGATTGGCACGAGTGACTGGTACACAGGCACCGTAGTACCTCCATGATTGGTACTAGTCGCTGGTCACACACACCGTGGCATCTCCATGATTGGCACTAGTGGCTGGTACACAGAAACCGTGGCACCTCCATGATTGGAACTAGTGGCTGGTACACAGAAACCGTGGCATCTCCATGATTGGCACTAGTGGCTGGTACACAGATACCGTAGCATCTCCATGATTGACACTAGTGACTGGTACACAGATACCGCGGAACTTCATTTATTGAAAGTTGTGGCTAGTACACAGACACAGTGGCACCTCATGGTTGAAATTAGTGACTAGTACACAGACCAGTAGCACCTCGATGACTGGAACTAGAGGCTGGTACACAGACATATTGGCACCTCACGATTAACACTAATAGCTGATACACAGACACAGTGGCACCTCATTGATTGAAATTAGTAGCCAGTACACAGGCACCTCGACTACTGGGACTAGTAGCTAGTAGACACACTCAGTTGCACCTCATGATTGAAATTAGTGACTAATACTCAGACGCAGTGGCACCTGACTACTTGATCTAGAGGCTAGTACACTGACACAGTGGCACCTCGATTACTGGAACTAGTGGCTAGTACACAGACCAGTGGCACCTCGACTACTGGAACTAGTGGCTAGTATACAGACACAGTGGCACCTTCATGATTGAAAGTAGTAACTAGTACACAGACACAGTGGCACCTCGACTACTGGAACTAGAGGCTAGTACACTGACACAGTGGCACCTCGACTACTGGAACTGAAGGCTAGTACACTGACACAGTGGCACCTCGACTACTAGAACTAGAGGCTAGTACACCAATACATTGGCACCTCGACTCTTGGAACTAGTGCCTAGTACACACACTTAGTGGCACCTCGACTACTGGAACTAGTAGCTAGTATACAGACACAGTGGAACCTTCACGATTGAAAGTACTAACTAGTACACAGACCAGTGGCACCTCGACTACTGGAACTAGTAGCTAGTACACAGACACAGTGGCACCTCGACTACTGGAACTAGTGGCTAGTACACAGACCAGTGGCACCTCGACTACTGGAACTAGTGGCTAGTACACAGACACAGTGGCATCTCGACTGCTGGAACTAGTAGCTAGTACACAGATACAGTGGCACCTCGACTACTGGAACTAGTGGCTAGTACACAGACCAGTGGTTCCTCGACTACTGGAACTAGTGGCTAGTAAATAGACCAGTGGCACCTCGACTACTGGAACTAGTGGCTGGTACACAGACCAGTGGCTCCTCGACTACTGGAACTAGTGGCTAGTACACAGACCAGTAGCACCTCGACTACTGGAACTAGTGGCTAGTACACAGACCAGTGGTTCCTCGACTACTGGAACTAGTAGCTAGTACACATACCAGTGGCTCCTCGACTACTGGAACTAGTGGCAAGTACACAGACCAGTGGAACCTCGACTACTGGAACTAGTGGCTAGTAAACAGACCAGTGGCACCTCGACTACTGGAACTAGTGGCTGGTACACAGACCAGTGGCACTTCGACTACTGGAACTAGTAGCTAGTACATATACACTTTGGCACCTCGACTACTGGAACTTGTAGCTAGTGTACAGACACAGTGGCACCTCGACTACTGGAACTAGTGGCTGGTACACAGACCAGTGGCACCTTCATGATTGAAAGTAGTAACTAGTACACAGACCAGTGGCTCCTCGACTACTGGAACTAGTGGCTAGTACACAGACCAGTGGCTCCTCGACTACTGGAACTAGTGGCTGGTACACAGACCAGTGGCACCTCGACTACTGGAACTAGTGGCTAGTATACAGACACATTGGCACCTTCATGATTGAAAGTAGTAACTAGTACACTGACCAGTGGCACCTCGACTACTGGAACTAGTGGCTAGTATACAGACACATTGGCACCTTCATGATTGAAAGTAGTAACTAGTACACAGACCAGTGGCACCTCGACTACTGGAACTAGTAGCTAGTACATATACACTTAGGCACCTCGACTACTGGAACTTGTAGCTAGTGTACAGACACAGTGGCACCTCGACTACTGGAACTAGTGGCTAGTATACAGACACAGTGGCACCTTCATGATTGAAAGTAGTAACTAGTACACAGACACAGTGGCACCTCGACTACTGGAACTAGTGGCTAGTATACAGACACAGTGGCACCTTCATGATTGAAAGTAGTAACTAGTACACAGACCAGTGGCACTTCGACTACTGGAACTAGAGGCTAGTACATATACACTTTGGCACCTCGACTACTGGAACTTGTAGCTAGTGTACAGACACAGTGGCACCTCGACTACTGGAACTAGAGGCTAGTATACAAACACAGTGGCGGGCACCTTCATGATTGATAGTAATAACTAGTACACAGACACAGTGGCACCTCGACTACTGGAACTAGTGGCTAGTATACAGACACAGTGGCACCTTCATGATTGAAAGTAATAACTAGTACACAGACACAGTGGCACCTCGACTACTGGAACTAGTGGCTAGTATACAGACACAGTGGCACCTTCATGATTGAAAGTAGTAACTAGTACACAGACCAGTGGCACCTCGACTACTGGAACTAGTGGCTAGTATACAGACACAGTGGCACCTTCATGATTGAAAGTAGTAACTAGTACACAGACCAGTGGCACCTCGACTACTGGAACTAGTGGCTAGTATACAGACACAGTGGCACCTTCATGATTGAAAGTAGTAACTAGTACACAGACCAGTGGCACCTCGACTACTGGAACTAGTGGCTAGTATACAGACACAGTGGCACCTTCATGATTGAAAGTAGTAACTAGTACACAGACCAGTGGCACTTCGACTACTGGAACTAGTGGCTAGTATACAGACACATTGGCACCTTCATGATTGAAAGTAATAACTAGTACACAGACACAGTGGCACCTCGACTACTGGAACTAGTGGCTAGTATACAGACACAGTGGCACCTTCATGATTGAAAGTAATAACTAGTACACAGACACAGTGGCACCTCGACTACTGGAACTAGTGGCTAGTATACAGACACAGTGGCACCTTCATGATTGAAAGTAGTAACTAGTACACAGACCAGTGGCACCTCGACTACTGGAACTTTTAGCTAGTGTACAGACACAGTGGCACCTGCATGATTGAAAGTAGTAACTAGTACACAGACCAGTGGCACCTCGACTACTGGAACTTTTAGCTAGTGTACAGACACAGTGGCACCTCGACTACTGGAACTAGTGGCTAGTATACAGACACAGTGGCACCTTCATGATTGAAAGTAGTAACTAGTACACAGACCAGTGGCACCTCGACTACTGGAACTTTTAGCTAGTGTACAGACACAGTGGTACTTCGACTACTGGAACTAGTAGCTAGTACACAGACACTTTGGCACTTCGACTACTGGAACTAGAAGCTAGTACACAGACACAGTGACGCCGCCATGATTGAAACATAATAGTAAACGTTTGTCTGGAAACAATTTAGTAAATGTATTTTTTAAACTTTCGTTTAGACATTAAATTGAATATGATATAGTAAACATTAATTACATTACTGTTTTAACATACTAAAAAATTGGCTGAAGAGAGCTAAAAAGTATGTGACGTTCTATTTATTTATTGTATATTTGTTGCTTATCTGTAACTCTGAATTAAATGATCGAGCTACCTAGCATACGTGGCTTAGAATTAAATAAAATTCCGTGTCAGGGATAACAAAGTGCCCATTACGTATTCGATCAGCTGTAGAATTAACCACGTTGCTAAGTGCATAATGCGGAAGGTTGCCGGGAGATGGCGTTAGTTCCGTTTCATTTACCTCCAGGCTGAACATTTCCAGCCGGCTTATATTTTACTGTCCTTGCGGTGGTAAAACCACTCCAGTGTTGTCAATATTTATTGACTAAGCTCTATATACGGCTTTTTAAGTGACCGAAGTCAATCTCCTTTAGAATGGTTATTATTTTCTGCTATCGTAAACAAGCAAGGGCTTGTTATCGTAAACATAATTTTTTTGGTGGTTTGTTTGTAATTATTACATAAAAACCTGATTAGTTTGTCAAGTACATCAATGTAATTTGAATATATTGTACATTTTCGAATTCCTAGAGGAGGACTATAAGTGGGCGAAACTGTTTACAAACGTATTAGATGGTTTTTTTTAATTTTATATTTGTGGTTTATAAAGTCAATAAATACGTTCCAACAAGGGATTGAGATAAATACATTACTTGTCCATCTTGACAAGTAACAATTAATCTTAAACTCTGCCTCTATTGACACCCTTTTGGTATAGATATATACTGGAAGAGTTTTGATTTTCAATTTAGGCTTATTTATACACTGTACATTAATTTTTCCTTCCTTGTTTTAATAAAACGTGTTATTTCTGCCTCACAGTCCTAATTTTTATTTCATAATCTAAATTTCTATAGGTTTTTTCTTTACAATTTTTAATTAAATGTTGTGAGTAATTTAACTCCTTTTAATTAATTTTTAAACGGCGTAAAGAATATTAAATACATTTCATTTTGTAGAGAACATATTTGTGGATTTCTATTATTTTCCATATTCCAATTAGTTCAACAAAATATATTTATGATTGGTAGTTGACGTAGCAAATTGTCCTCTGTGTGAAGGGATGTGTACTTTAATTGAGTTCAGGTATCGTGTAGAAGATTGGTGTGGGAAATCATCACTTACTTGCCAGTGTTAATTGTTAAGGTGTTTCGGAATCCATAATAAACTACAGGCCCCTTAATTAGCCTGACCGTATGAATGGAGTCGACCATTTCGTACTAGCACTAAATATCGAATACTCCTAATTATTTGTATACCTTATAAAATAGTGTGTAGCTCGTCTATCGTATAGTTGTAATGAATTATTGTACAGTCCGCGCTTTATACATGTTTTGTTTTTGTGTAATGTCGATCTTCTATATTGATTGATAATAACCATTAAATGTAAGAATTATTGTTTAATTGTTATATTTAATTTAGTTATTTTACATTCAATTTTCGTTTCATCCTTTTGATTGTTATGAGTTTTTGACCTCCACTTACCGTTGTGTCTTACCCGGTAAGTAGAGTAGCATGCATTGAATACTTCCATCATGCAAATGCTTCAAATAGGAACATGTGGTTACAAAGAATATCAAAACAAGAATTAATTGTGTTTTGATTCCTTAATTAATTATTACAGTTTTAAGTTATGTTGGTGATTGTTAGCACTTTTTCATGTACGCCCCTTTAAAACTTCGTTCGGGTCAAAAACATTATTTCAGGGAGATTTGACTCAAACGTGTTTGCAGATTCCTACAGGTGAGAATATTGAGACGTTCAGTCAAAGATATCTGGGAGCAAAAGTATTGCGACTTGTGGAATAATTGGCATGTGGATGGAATGGCCGTATCAGTCAGTCACCCCTGGACGGACAAGTCCGTGCGTGTGGCGGCAGGCGGGCGCCGACCGTGCCGCCAACCCGTCTGGCCACGCCAGGACCTGACTGATCGATATCAGCATAGATAGTGGCTGTGCCACCTGGTCTGCACCTGCTGTGATTTGCCAATAAGCTCGTCGTCTACAACCGACTTACCGAGATAGCAAGGCTATCGATATATTTGTAATACATTTTGTATTTAGGTTATGGCAAAAATCGATATATTGTATCAGAATCTAATCTCAACCTAGTCACACATTTTATATAAAACCAATCAATAGTTCTAGGCTCTTCAGAGCAAATGCTAATTCCACATTTACCTTTCAAGATCTGTAACTCGGGCGGTGTGTGTGTTTGTGCGCGCGCGTGTGCGTGTAGTTCGGGTGGCTGGAGTACTTATTTGCCCGAAATCCGTGTACTAACTTACCTTTCAAGTTCATACTACACACGTGACTTTCTCTGTTAACCTGAGCTATACAGTAGTACGTAGTAGTTTAACCTGTTATGACATGTTAGGCTAATGCCATTTTCTGTATCAAACTAGTGCATAATTCGTTCTTTATTTCTGTCAAAGCTCTACAGAAAGTTCGTTACTACGGACAATATTACCATTTTACTAAATAGATAACAGTTGATTTTATGGAAGACTGCATAGCTGCTACATTATTTCTTATTTTATAGACTTTCAAACGCAATAAAAGCAATAATAAAGAAGAATCTTATTTCACAATTTAATTAATAGAGTTGTGTAAAATTTAAATATTATTGTTTTTAAATAATAATTCATGAAAAAAATATTAGTTAGAAAGCAGAAATAATTAACTCGGTTTAGTGTTATGTTAACGAAAGAGGCTCGAGTCACTTGTGTGGTGACACTGTACGCTCGTGGTTGGTGGTGACATTTACACTCTTACATATGAAACGCCGACACAAAGTTGTTGTTATTTTAAGGCGAATATGAATGGTCATAAGAGTGCACGATGAGTGTAGTCTGGTTACTATCTGAGTTTAACTTTTCCTCATAATGGGCCATTTATTAATAGCCCAACAGCCAGGGAAACTAAGGGACCTACAGCTTTACGTGGAATCCGAACCACGTAGTGCTGGTCTGATTTTCAGCTAATTGACAAGCCTGATACTCAGTTATCTCCCCCACACAACATCCGCACAATGATTACCACCCAACATGGACTCCCCAGACTTCTCTAGTAGTGTCCACGTCGATAGCAACCATCAAGCGGACGCCATGTCGGTATTAAGAGGACCGAGCATCCAACCTATCGCCTACAATCTCCCAAACACTTTGTCCCCATGTAGCTGGGTTACAGCACTGCGCCACCAGTATGCTCGTGGTTGGTAGTGACACTGCACGCTCCTCGTGGTTGGTGGTGACACTGTACGCTCGTGGTTGGTGGTGACACTGCACGCTCCTCGTGGTTGGTGGTGACACTGCACGCTCGTGGTTGGTGGTGACACTGCACGCTCCTCGTGGTTGGTGGTAACATTGTCATTGTAGGCTCGTGGTTGATTGTGATACTGCACGCTCCTCATGGTTGGTGGTGACACTGCACACTTCTCGTGGTTGGTAGTGTCACTGCTGCGTGACCACAACGCGTAAAAGAGTTGATTTGGCCAGACGCGATTCTGTCGCAAAATTTAGTAATTAGAGGTTTGAAGGCCCTTACAAAAATTGGGATTTTATTGTGCGTCACTTTCATTTTATTTTTGCATTGAGATAAAATGTAAACTTTGCTTCTAACTTCTAAATACAACTAACTATTTAGAACTATTAGTCACTCGATAAACACATTTATTACAGTAGACCACAAATAGTTGTCACTTTGTTTATTTCTTTAGCAATCATAATCTCCCCGTACAACAGATTATTAACAATATATTTATGATCTTCATAGCAAAAAAGTTTTTCAAATCAAATTTTTTCCCCATTTTCTCTAACGTTAAAATCATTACAAATGTATATAACTTATGTATATATATCATTATTATTTTATATGAATAATTAATCATACCAATACGTAATTAGATAAATTTAAATAAAACTCAAGATAACATAGAAATAGAAAATGAAGCAATATGAATAGCATTAACATAAAATAATAACGATACAAGAGAATTAAAAAACATTAATGAAATATCGTAATAATATCAACTATAAAAACATACACTACTAAAAATAGTAACTAATAACAATATTTCTATCTGATTGTATAACAAAACACGTATTTATATTGTGATTAATTCGTTTTATAACGTGTACTTGTTTTTCTTCAACGAATACGTTATAAATGCTAACTAAAAAACTAATTCTTAAATTAATTATTTTTATTTTTAGTGGCTTGTGAAAAAGTACCCGTACTAGCTAAATTTGAGATCCTGATTTTTTCCAAGTATCCGCTCAAATATTTTGAAGGGAATATTTATTTGTATTCGTTAAATATCTTCTTACGGTATAAATTTATACAGGAAGAGACTTGTACGTGTTTAAGAAAATTCTATTTTATTATCTGTCTAAGCTAATGTTTATTCTGTAACGTATTGCCTTTAAGAGGTCGTTACATTAATTACTTTACTTAATTTATTCAATTAAATTATTTAATAAATTAACTTTTCTTTGAATTCTTTTTATGAAATCTCTTTTTTCTCAGGGTCTAAAACGGGTAAATCGGTGAGATGACGTAGTATAATGAAACAAATGTTACTTTACAAAATTTAATTTATTTTACATTATTCAAAATCATTACGTTACTCTATTAGTATTTGCAATACAATAAAATAAGATTGAAAATTGTATTATCTAAAACTAGATAATTTCTTTTAAGTTAAATAAATCATTTAAGTTTGATTTACAAAATCATTATTAACTTTTCTTTTAATCAATAATTTATTCTAACAACTTATCTGAGTTATATCACTATGGATGATGATGGGATCCATCTCATGTCCTATCGTTTACTCAACGAAACGGAAATTTAATGTAATATAAACTTTAATTCATAGCAACAACTTTTAGTTAGCACATTTAAAACGCACAAGTGTTTCAACACATTCTCCCGGAAACGTAGCCCGGTGCCGGTGGTGTCAGTGGAGGACGATCCTCGTCGATCTCCAAGTATTTGCCAAATGGGGCGAAGAACACTCTTCAACCGTTGAAGTCGGATTCCCGCCTTTTTTCCTTTGGGTACGCGACTATGACCCTTCTGGGTATATCACGATGTAGCTGTTTTGACAGCTGCTGCGGCCTACGGGCAAATTTGGAATCATATGTCCCGTTCTGATTGGTTCGTTTCAGAACTCGTCATCTGAGTTATTTTACTGCGCATCAGTCACTTGTGACATGGTGGGGTTCAATGGAAAATACCCAACCGACATGTCGATGCTTGTCTCACGCTGCTACGTCATAACTTTGCTGACTGTTTAGTCTCAGACGTTCCCACATGTTTTGATAATTCTTGGAATGAGCCCACCCATCCTGTTTCGAACAAAGAGTTTTGTTTACTGTGATTTATTGCTGGGGCCTCATCTGTCCCACGGTTATTTTCCACACGACAATTTTCTAATATGATTTGAAACTTCTCCATCTATTTTAATTAAATATATTCCTTTTCTTCTATATAATAATTTATTATTTATCTAAATTAATTAATTTGCCTATCAATTTGGTGGACCTGTTACAGTACCCCCCGATTTTTTGCGATGTGTGAGTAACGCGAGTCAAAAAATCTTGATTTTAAACACGATTCGCCAAATTGTCGTTTGTTTCTCAGATAAGTTTCGGTTTTACAATATTTATTATATCTAGTAAATTAAGTCTATTAACTATTCTATAATTCAATATCAGATTACATATTCTATGGCAATACATCATCATCTCCTTATCAACATTTAAGAATCCATATTTATCAAAATAAGTCCCTTAAATCATTAATACAATTCAATTAATTACAATTCAATAAATCATAAAATTATTAATTACAAATTAGTCATTCATGATTAAAAAATTCAAAAACTTCATCACATCCTACACAGTTATCAATAAAAATCAATAATTCAAAAGTTACATTCATCAAACAATAATCCAATAAATCAAAATTGTTAATTAACAATTCTATAATTTATAAATCAAAAGTTTAACAGCTCATTTCATCGTACATAATTGTTCATAAAAAGTTAATATATTTTTAATTATTACAAGTTGTCAATCAAAAAAAAAAAATCATCAGTCTTGGATCAAAAATTGTTACACAAAATTTATACATTACATATTGAAATTCATACATCAACAATTAATACATCCTTAAGTTATGTACAAGTATTTATCAAAATTAATTAATCATTAGATTATGATTTCCTCTTAATTATTAAATGATTAGTTTCCACTGGCAAATTATTTCATTTGCTAGTACAAATTCAAAAATTATAAATCTAAGATCAATACATCATCAGAAATTATACAAGTTCTTATTTAAAATCAATGACTCATTCCACAATATGAAATCACCCATCAAAATACACAAGTCATATATCAAAATCAACAAAATATAAGTCATCAATTACTAGGTTACATTTCAAAATTAATTAACCATCCACTTACTTACAGTTATCATATCTCAACATCATCATTAAAATCATATGACTATTCATCACAATAACATGTTATATAGTTCATCAATTTATAAATGAATCATCATTTATTTATTTAAGTATTTCATCAACATCCTATCATGTTACTTGTCAATTCACAAATGAATTATCTTTTACTTATTTAAACATTTTATTTATCTTCCTATACTGACCTATTATTCATTTTGTCAATACCCTATCAGACTTTTCAAATGAATTTTCAATTCTTTTAACCATCTTTAGATTTTCAACTTCGACATCAATCCTTTAATCCGTCTTTAAATGCAAATATCCATATTCAACCCTTAAACCGTCTTTAAATGCAAGTATCCATATTCAATCCATTAATCCGTCTTTAAATGCAAGTATCCATATTCAACCCTTAATCCGTCTTTAAATGCAAGTATCCATATTCAACCCTTAATCCGTCTTTAAATGCAAGTATCCATATTCAACCCTTAATCCGTCTTTAAATACTAAAATCTTGTTTCATTCCTTTAAACCTTCTTTAACTTTACAAATAAATTCTCAGTCCTTAAACAATCATCAAATTTTCAAATACATTCTCAAACCATTATACAATCTTTAACATTCTCCAATAAATCATCACATGTTAAACAAATCTTAACATTATTAAATCAGTTATTACTCATTAAATATTTTCCAAACACATTTTCAATCATCAATAATTCATCATCTTTTCACATATATTATCAATCCTTAGTCAAATCTTAACATCTATCATTAATCAACTAATCAAATATTCCTTAAAACTTTTTACACAATATTTATCATTTGACAAATGATCAATTTTCAAAGTTGTACATCATTAATTACCAAATTGTTTATATAATAATTAGTAATTTCAATCAATGAGTTATCAACTCTTATATTTATATAAGAGTAGCTTGAATTATTTTTTACTAATGAAACACATATACATTACATTAGTCTGTCATTGATGCAAGTTTTTATTATTATTTATTACTTTATAATTTATTATCAAAATTATTGTAATTCTTTCCAATAATTAAACTATTATTTGAATTAATACTTATCTCTCACATATTATTGGATATTATAAAAATTTTATCAATAAGTACAGTTGTCATTTTTTTATTGTTAGAAATTCATCATTTATAAATCATTTATATTTTTGTTTTATTATTCATTTGTTACATATTATCTATTCATTGCTATTATTTATTTCAAACACTTTTGCATAATATTTTATTTTTTATTTATTATTTTGGGACATATTGCCAAGTTGTTGTTACGCCAGTGGGTCTGATGTCACTGCGCGTACTTTGGGATAGTTCATTTACAACACCATAGTGTTCAAGTATGGGCCAGGGTTCTGGAACATTGTAAGTGTTCTTGTAGAGTATTGGTTTTCTTCAGAAGTTATTGCTTATTTTGACAAAAGCTTAAAAACAGTCACTCACTTTTATAAAACTGGAAACGGTCCACATAAAAGTTTTATACTGGTTTGCACTTATGATCATTTTAAGTTTCAAATATTTGAACACTACAATTAAGTTCAGTGAATATCTGATTCACAAGTCTATGGGTCTCGAGAGACTATAAATAACGAAACAAAGATTGTCTTATGTGGCCAACTGGTTGATGTACAAGTTGTTGTTCTCGAACATGTGCTTGTGTTCTGGGGTGCAGACAGTTAGTGTAGTGTCGGGTCAATGGGCTGAATCATCACCACCTTGTGTGTTCCTGGGTTGACAGCTCCACCGCGTCATGGGTCTCTGCATGGTACGCCGTTGTCCTCCGACCCCCTTCTGCGACACCACTGGTACTCATGTCCATTCGTGTCCATGTTTCACAAAATGTTCTAGTTGTCACTGGTTCTAGTTCACAATCATTTTACCTGATTGTCATTTCACTTTGGTTACCTTTTGTATTAAATAATACATATAACTCAATTCAATCACAGGCTGTTAATTACAGCAATATCCTGTTTTTAATTGCATCAGCAATTAATTGAAGTAAAAAATTGTTTACCAACATTTAAACATACTCCTGTTTAATTACAAATTCACTTTACTGTCAATATTACAATTCTTCATCTAGGCCTATTATTTGTTTATTATTAAATGACCTATTTAAACATTCTTTTATTTAAATATCATCTCTACATTTTCTTTATTTATTTTTCTATAGCCCCCCTATCATTATTAAAGTTTCCTTGCTTCAATCATTATTTATTTATTATTTCTAAGTATTTTTTTAGTGAACATCTAAGTTTATAGTTTAGTTTTCTGAGCAAATGTAGTTATCCGAGAGCACTGGTTTAAATTGTTTCTTTTTATATTTAAAGTTTGAGAAGCATGAGATATTATAGTATCTCATCACATAGTTTACAAAGTCTTCCATGTCTACATCAAAGTTTTCACCCCCCATCATATTATTTTCAACTTCCTTTTGTTTGTTTAGACCCCAATATTTATTTATGATCTCCATTTCAAACTTGAAGAACTCATTCAATTCTTCTAACCTATTACTGATTGTTTTTAGTTTTTTATTTTCTTGACATTTGAAGTCATCTATTACACTTTCAAAATTAAAGTTACTAAGTGCTAGGGTTTTATTTATTTGTTCTACTTTATTATCTAACACTGAGTTTAGATACCCTATCTGGTTTTCCATTTCATCATTTATTTTAGGCCTACTGATTTTACTATTTAATTCATAGCCTATCTCACTTGGTATTGCATTTGCTTTTAAGTATCCCTCTAACCTGTACTCATCAAAGTCTACATTTACTTTCTTGGTTTTATTGACAAAGTTGTCTTTAGTACTCCCTATCCTATCATCAACTTCTTTTATGTGTTTATTTATTTTCACATTAGATTCATTGTTCAGATCTATTTCATCATTATTTACTTCTTTTACCTCAACACTTTTTTCATCTAACCTTACATTTATTTCATCAAGTTTAGCTTTTATTTCATTTGTTATTTTTAGTAGCAAATCTACTTTCATATTGTCCTCACCATTTAAGTTTATCTTATTATTATCCATTTCTGTCATCTTACTACCTGATCCTCCTAGCTTAACATTAATCTGCTCCAGCTTGGTATTTATGTCCTTATTTACTCCTAACAGCAGCTCTATTTTATTGGACAGTAGGCTGTCCTTATCATTATTTACTTTGATAGGTTCTTGCCTATCTTTGTTCTCTACTTCATTCACAACATTAACCTCCTTTATCTCACTAACTTTATTTTCAACTTCATTTATTTCATTTACTACATTATCCTTCTTTACTACTTTACTGTCTTTGCTACCATCTACTCTTACCTCTTTTAGTTTGTTTATAAGTTTATCTTCAAACTTATCTATTCTTTCATTTACATCTCTCCTAAGCTCATCTAGTTTCACATTATTTTTTCTATTCATCTCTACCATATCAGTATTAATCTTGTCAAATTTAGTATTCATACTATTTAGTTTAGTTTCAAAATTCTCTTGTTTAGTGTTCATATCTACCATGTTCACATTTATGTCATTGAGTTTAGTCTCAAAATTATTTTGTTTAGTGTTCATATCTACTATGTTCACATTTATGTCATTGAGTTTAGTCTCAAAATTATTTTGTTTAGTGTTCATATCTACTATGTTTACATTTATTTTCACTAGCATGTCCATTATACTGGACAGTGTGTATTCTCTACTTGATTCTGGCCTAGCTTCATCATTTTCGGTTTTATTTTTGTTTAATTTGATTTCCCTGATAACACTCAGAGAGGTATCTGAATCCTCAGAATCCAACTCTGAGTTCTGGATTATATCAACATCAGCCATTATTATAAATTATAATTTAATAAATTCAAAATTTATTACTCTACACAGTTTTTCTTTTACTCAAATGAATATTGAATTTAAGTTAAACAAAAATATTTTCTTATTATTTTTTCTTTTTATATTTAATTTATTTTAAATCAAATGTCAATTGATTAAACTAAATGAAAATTACATGAATTCAGCATTCTTTACTAATGTTATTGTCAATTATTGTTGACAAATTATTATAATTCTTTATTTTAAATATTTTTTGAATAGATTAAAATTTACTACTTATACTACGTCGTCTCACGTTGTGCGCGCCAGTCTGTAACGTATTGCCTTTAAGAGGTCGTTACATTAATTACTTTACTTAATTTATTCAATTAAATTATTTAATAAATTAACTTTTCTTTGAATTCTTTTTATGAAATCTCTTTTTTCTCAGGGTCTAAAACGGGTAAATCGGTGAGATGACGTAGTATAATGAAACAAATGTTACTTTACAAAATTTAATTTATTTTACATTATTCAAAATCATTACGTTACTCTATTAGTATTTGCAATACAATAAAATAAGATTGAAAATTGTATTATCTAAAACTAGATAATTTCTTTTAAGTTAAATAAATCATTTAAGTTTGATTTACAAAATCATTATTAACTTTTCTTTTAATCAATAATTTATTCTAACAACTTATCTGAGTTATATCACTATGGATGATGATGGGATCCATCTCATGTCCTATCGTTTACTCAACGAAACGGAAATTTAATGTAATATAAACTTTAATTCATAGCAACAACTTTTAGTTAGCACATTTAAAACGCACAAGTGTTTCAACACATTCTCCCGGAAACGTAGCCCGGTGCCGGTGGTGTCAGTGGAGGACGATCCTCGTCGATCTCCAAGTATTTGCCAAATGGGGCGAAGAACACTCTTCAACCGTTGAAGTCGGATTCCCGCCTTTTTTCCTTTGGGTACGCGACTATGACCCTTCTGGGTATATCACGATGTAGCTGTTTTGACAGCTGCTGCGGCCTACGGGCAAATTTGGAATCATATGTCCCGTTCTGATTGGTTCGTTTCAGAACTCGTCATCTGAGTTATTTTACTGCGCATCAGTCACTTGTGACATGGTGGGGTTCAATGGAAAATACCCAACCGACATGTCGATGCTTGTCTCACGCTGCTACGTCATAACTTTGCTGACTGTTTAGTCTCAGACGTTCCCACATGTTTTGATAATTCTTGGAATGAGCCCACCCATCCTGTTTCGAACAAAGAGTTTTGTTTACTGTGATTTATTGCTGGGGCCTCATCTGTCCCACGGTTATTTTCCACACGACAATTTTCTAATATGATTTGAAACTTCTCCATCTATTTTAATTAAATATATTCCTTTTCTTCTATATAATAATTTATTATTTATCTAAATTAATTAATTTGCCTATCAATTTGGTGGACCTGTTACAATATCTAAAAGGGAGTGAATCTCAATCTTTTGATGTAAATATAGATTAATTTGCTTAACAAGGGTTTGGTTTGTGCCTAACAATTGTTTCTGGTCTGTTTATTTCATTCTAAGCAAATTAGGCCTCGAGAAGATAGATAAGCAAATTAAATGAAAATCCTATTTTAAAATCAGTTTCTTTGGTCTTACGCACATTTTTATGATAGCTTACAACAGTTATTTCTAGAGGTTATTTTGACATTCTATCCCATTTTTATCGATCTATCGACGTCCATTTGGCAGCTGAAGGAGCGATCGATGGTTGGGCAATGGTAGCAGAGCAGGTCTTTGCGGATACCAGAATAGAAGGCGGTGTAAACAAACTAAATCCGAGTATATAACCCCGTTTCCAGTGGCGAGCTCCAGTGTTATAGCCTACTCCTTACGTATGTATGAAATAAATAGCCTATGTCTTCACATCTATAGGCATTATTCTAGAATGGCATCTAAGATAAGTAGCGGTGCCTTGAATAAAACTTAACATATTAAAAGTCTACAGAGGCTGTGGGCCATGTTGGTTTTAATCCCATTAGAACAAAGTTATTTTCGAACCATACATAGGATCACGCGTATCTAATTAAACCGTTATTTTGAAATGGATTTTTGCCAAACAATTTGAATTTCGTCAAGAATAAAAAAACTCGTTAGAATTGCTTTGCGAACTCCTGATTAGTTTTATAGAAAGAGTATTTTTTAAATGTAGTTTGAAGTTTTTATTGTAACCTATTTTTCAAAACTAGGCGTATGTATTCAAAGCATCAAAAGCAAATCCAATGCGCAATATGATAATGTTTTGGTCAATAAATAACGAAACAATTTGCATTCACAAATAACATTGTTCTTATGGGATCAAAACCAACATGGCCGACAGCCTCTGCAGACTCTTAACTGCACCATTAATGGAAAGAAACTAATTGTTAAACGAAATTAAAAGTTGGTCAAATTCGTTTAGCTGCTGCCCCCCTCATCCCCTCGCAAACTATTTTTATATACATTTATTAATTGACAGTATTTAAATATGCTATAGAAAATATTAAACACTAATTTTAGATCAATTAATTACTGTATTAATTATATATTTTTAATACATAGACATAGTAAGGGGAAGTGTTATAAAATATGGAAACAGCAGATTAAGCTCGGGGACAGTAGCCCAATTATTTCAGTAAAAGGAAAAAATCTAACCTAACTTTGGGGAGGGGCTGCTAGAGGAATTTGACCGAAAAGGATTTTTAAAGGAGTGAGTGTATGAAAAATTGCTAACATAAAATAAAAACAGAACTTAAAACTGTAGTAATAAATTCCCTCGAAGCCATATTTAATCATTAAGAAATCAAGCAGGAAATGTTGTACAGCTTAAATAGCATCCATGGTCATGATCAGTTCAATGTACAGGTCGTATAATTCGTGACTTTGTTTTGTTCGTCTTTATCTACTTACTAAATCATAACGTCCATTATTATTCGTGACTTTGTCTTGTTCATCTTTATCTACTTACTAAATCACAACGTCCATTATTATTCGTGACTTAGTTTTGTTCGTCTTTATCTACTTACTAAATCATAACGTCCATTATTATTCGTGACTGTTTTGTTCATCTTTATCTACTTACTAAATCACAACGTCCATTATTATTCGTGACTTTGTTTTGTTCGTCTTTATCTACTTACTAAATCACAACGTCCATTATTATTCGTGACTTTGTTTTGTTCGTCTTTATCTACTTACTAAATCACAAAGTCCATTATTATTCGTGACTTTGTTTTGTTCGTCTATATCTACTTACTAAATCACAAAGTCCATTATTATTCGTGACTTTGTTTTGTTCGTCTTTATCTACTTATTAAATCACTTAGTTTCGTTCGTCTATATCTACTTACTAAATCACAAAGTCCATTATTATTCGTGACTTAGTTTTGTTCGTCTATATCTACTTACTAAATCACAAAGTCCATTATTATTCGTGACTTTGTTTTGTTCGTCTTTATCTACTTATTAAATCACTTAGTTTTGTTCGTCTATATCTACTTACTAAATCACAAAGTCCCTTATTATTCGTGACTTTGTTTTGTTCGTCTTTATCTACTTATTAAATCACTTAGTTTTGTTCGTCTTTATCTACTTACTAAATCACAAAGTCCATTATTATTCGTGACTTAGTTTTGTTCGTCTATATCTACTTACTAAATCACAAAGTCCATTATTATTCGTGACTTAGTTTTGTTCGTCTGTATCTACTTACTAAATCACAAAGTCCATTATTATTCGTGACTTAGTTTTGTTCGTCTTTATCTACTTACTAAATCACAACGTCCATTATTATTCCTGACTTAGTTTTGTTCGTCTTTATCTACTTACTAAATCATAACGTCCATTATTATTCGTGACTTTGTTTAGTTCGTCTTTATCTACTTACTAAATCACAACGTCCATTATTATCCGTGACTTAGTTTTGTTCGTCTATATCTACTTACTAAATCACAACGTCCATTATTATTCGTGACTTAGTTTTGTTCGTCTTTATCTACTTACTAAATCACAACGTCCATTATTATTCGTGACTTAGTTTTATTCGTATATATCTACTTACTAAATCACAACGTCCATTATTATTCGCGACTTAGTTTTGTTCGTCTATATCTACTTACTAAATCACAAAGTCCATTATTATTCGTGACTTAGTTTGTTCGTCTTTATCTACTTACTAAATCACAACGTCCATTATTATTCGTGACTTAGTTTGTTCGTCTTTATCTACTTACTAAATCACAAAGTCCATTATTATTCGTGACTTAGTTTTGTTCGTCTATATCTACTTACTAAATCACAAAGTCCCTTATTATTCGTGACTTTGTTTTGTTCGTCTTTATCTACTTATTAAATCACTTAGTTTTGTTCGTCTATATCTACTTACTAAATCACAACGTCCATTATTATTCGTGACTTTGTTTTGTTCGTCTTTATCTACTTACTAAATCACAACGTCCATTATTATTCGTGACTTAGTTTTGTTCGTCTATATCTACTTACTAAATCACAACGTCCATTATTATTCGTGACTTAGTTTGTTCGTCTTTATCTACTTACTAAATCACAACGTCCATTATTATTCGTGACTTTGTTTTGTTCGTCTTTATCTACTTACTAAATCACAAAGTCCCTTATTATTCGTGACTTTGTTTTGTTCGTCTTTATCTACTTATTAAATCACAACGTCATTTTTTGTTCGTCTATATCTACTTACTAAATCACAAAGTCCATTATTATTCGTGACTTAGTTTGTTCGTCTTTATCTACTTACTAAATCACAAAGTCCATTATTATTCGTGACTTAGTTTTGTTCGTCTATATCTACTTACTAAATCACAACGTCCATTATATCGTGACTTAGTTTGTTCGTCTATATCTACTTACTAAATCACAACGTCCATTATTATTCGTGACTTAGTTTTGTTCGTCTATATCTACTTACTATATCACAACGTCTATTATTATTCGTGACTTAGTTTGTTCGTCTTTATTTACTTACTAAATCACAAAGTCCATTATTATTCGTGACTTAGTTTTGTTCGTCTTTATCTACTTACTAAATCACAAAGTCCATTATTATTCGTGACTTAGTTTTGTTCGTCTATATCTACTTACTAAATCACAACGTCCATTATTATTCGTGACTGAGCTTTGTTCGTCTATATCTACTTACTAAATCACAACGTCCATTATTATTCGTGACTTAGTTTTGTTCGTCTTTATCTACTTACTAAATCACAACGTCCATTATTATTCGTGACTTGGTTTTGTTCGTCTTTATCTACTTACTAAATCACAAAGTCCATTATTATTCGTGACTTAGTTTTGTTCGTCTTTATCTACTTACTAAATCACAACGTCCATTATTATTCCTGACTTAGTTTTGTTCGTCTTTATCTACTTACTAAATCACAAAGTCCATTATTATTCGTTACTTAGTTTTGTTCGTCTATATCTACTTACTAAATCACAACGTCCATTATTATTCCTGACTTAGTTTTGTTCGTCTTTATCTACTTACTAAATCATAACGTCCATTATTATTCGTGACTTTGTTTAGTTCGTCTTTATCTACTTACTAAATCACAACGTCCATTATTATTTGTGACTTAGTTTTGTTCGTCTATATCTACTTACTAAATCACAACGTCCATTATTATTCGTGACTTAGTTTTGTTCGTCTTTATCTACTTACTAAATCACAACGTCCATTATTATTTGTGACTTAGTTTTGTTCGTCTATATCTACTTACTAAATCACAACGTCCATTATTATTCGTGACTTAGTTTTGTTCGTCTTTATCTACTTACTAAATCAGAACGTTCATTATTATTCGTGACTTAGTTTGTTCGTCTTTATCTACGTACTAAATCACAACGTCCATTATTATTCGTGACCTCAATGTTACAAACTATAAAGGGAGTCGTTTGGATGTTTATTGGATAAATCATAAAACAGTTGTAATGTGGCCTCGACGTTTAACGGTTGAGATATACAAAATTGGCGTCGTTTTTATCTTCCAACAAGATCTTTCGATATTGGGGGAGTATAAATCACTTTTTTTACGTATCTGGTTGGCCTGCCCAAGATATTTCAGTTCTAAAACTGAATTCCAAATGAGTCTTTTAGTGTATCGATAACGTTATCAGTTAATAATGAGTTATTCAGTTGATCATACTGAACTCTCAACAACGCCCTTTTTCTCAGACTTAATTTGTCTTTTTTTCATTACTATTTTTTCAGTTAGTGTATCGATAACTTTATCAGTTAATAATGAGTTATTCAGTTGATCATACTGAACTCTCAACAACGCCCTTTTTCTCAGACTTAATTTGTCTTTTTTCATTACTATTTTTTCAGTTAGTGTATCGATAACTTTATCAGTTAATAATGAGTTATTCAGTTGATCATACTGAATTCTCAACAACGCCCTTTTTCTCAGACTTAATTTGTCTTTTTTTCATTACTATTTTATTTTTTCAACTTTACTTATTTTTAGCATGCTCATTTTAAGCAGATAAAAAGCTAAAGTTTTACGGAATTATAGTCTTAATTTATTTTAACCTGTAATAAATAATATAAGAATTGGACATATAAATGTAAATAACGGTACTTTCTTGTTGAATTCACTTCAATTAGGGCCTGAATTGGTTCTTTATCCGACCGGCTCAGTTCGGCGCTGGATAGAGTTTACAGTCTGGCCGGCGAGCTATGGCCCCTGAAGGATTAGGTAGCCCTCACTACCTCACACACACATTCTCAGGAGCGGTAAACGACCTCACCCCGTCCCTACCATAAATTACTCACTATAATTGTACTACGAGATTGCACATTTTTTAATCTTCCATTTTTCTCTTCTTTTATTGTTATTTTTGTAATCTTCATGACAATTTGAGAAAAATGATACCAAATATAACCATTGTAAAACATAAATACCGTATTTAAAGAAATAAATAATATGTTGGTATTAACAAAATATTAAATGTTATACTTGAAAATGTTTAAGTTATTTCAGATTTAGGCTTGTTTTAATCATAATTTTACGTAGATTACAAAAACGTCACTTAAAAAAAGGAAAAAGTACAAATATTTCAATTTTGTATTAGACACCCCAGTTGTAAATTATTTATCAAAGGCGGCCGAGCATAGTTGACAAGGGCTGCCCTAGCGGTGTGTGTGCGACGTGCGTGCGTTGGTGGAATGTCGCTTATTCTCTCAGGGGCCATAACCAAACTGCCAGTCTACAGATAGCCTGTCGCCACTGCCGCCACGGTTAGCGAAGTGAAGCCTTGCTGGGGTCTTGGGGATAAAGATTTTTATGTATTATTAATCTACTTTTTTGGCCAAAGATAATTGTACAAATTTCAACTCGAAATTCGTACAGACGTCATTAATAAAATAATAATTATTGGTTACATTTTTAAAAATTCGTTGTATTATTTGTTTTAGTTTACTCTAGGTTGGATAGTACCACTTGTCCACTATATTCTGAAAATTTGAATAAAATATAACGCTCGGTTTGTTAATGAGTTAGGAACCAAGAAAGGCCAAATTAGCCACTTTAGGTAGCCATATGTCCATACAATATTTTTTAAATTTTTCCCTCAACATGCTTATTACATTTAACAAGACAAATAAAATTAAAAAAATTTTCGATCTAACATCCTTAATCTCATATTAAATGTATATTTGCATAATTCATACAGTAATTATAGTACTAATAAACCCGAAAATGGAAATTATTATCTAAAAATAGTAATCATCCGATAGATAACAAAACATATAACAGCCAAAACAAGAATTCATTTATAGGTTCATACAAATCTTTATTTCAATCAACGAAATATTCATCCATAAACTAAACATCCAGTTAGTTTAGTTAGTGTAACTGGAGCAGTTAGATTACTAATCACCATTGCTCCAGTCAGGAAATGTTTCATTAGTCTACCACAAATCGTTTCACACTGTATTTATTTGATAAGGAATTCCACGTTCCACAAGTTGTAACTGTGTGCAACTGTTTTGTAGTGACAAATACGTCCTCCCTTATTTCTTGACCAATTTAAACTGTTAAAGTGTCAACAAATTTGCCTCTGTTCGCACTTGTGTAATAAGGTCTTATTTCATATTATTTTCACTATAGTTGATTGTATGGGAAGCCCTCAAAGTACGTTTTTCAGCCATAATAATACTGTAACACGGAGAGAAATTTCAATGATTCGAAAAGTAACAGCTGTTCAAATGTAAATAATTATTTCAAAAATGTTGTAAGAGCTGTTGTGATATAAACAGTGTGTTTGTAATAGCGAGGAAGTTAGATTTTTCACAATGTTAATCTAGGGAATGTTTTAAACATGGTTTTATGGGTTTTATCATTGATTTTATTATACACAAATAGATTTCCCATCCAATGTTAAATTTTGAGTCTCAAAATATCAGCTGTTTTTGTGGTCCATTGTGGAGCGCTAGTGTAGTCCCGTGTAAATGTTTAACCAGCCGTGGTTGCGGGCCACACAAACTAACAAAATTACTGCTACAAATATTCATATTAGATGTCTTCAGCTGTTTAATAAAAGCAAATTAAATGTAGTCATATCATCTGAGACTAAATAAGAAAGGAATGCAATTCAAAAAATAAACAAAACAGCAATAAAGTGTTGCACTTTTCACAGATCTCAGTCGTGTCAAACAAAGACGTTGCAATAAATGAAGTGCGAGACCAGCGATGTTTATTTATCAGCTACATGTTGTACAGTGTACCCTAAACACTGGTACAGGTGTTCACAGCTGCATCAATCCTTCAAAGCGTGTTTTGATGCTGTAATTAATTCATAACAAACTCAGCACTTTCGGTTTTTCATCGACTGTGTTGTTTTTGCATATTGTAATTCAATTGCGTTAAAAATTCGTGAATGTCAGTCATTGGTTTAGTCAGGATTAAATTAAAACCTACGTTTCATATCAAGTAATTCAATAATTTGTTTGATTTAACCTTTAATCGAGTTATCATATAAAATATTCAAATTAAATATTCGTATCTTTGTTGTTTCTTTTCATTGATAATAATAATTTCAATAATACAGATATTAAGTAATATTAATATCAATCACAAATTCCTTAGGAAAATGCAGATTTCTAACTTTAATCATAGCTAATGGCAAAGGTTATAATCGTGATTCAAGTGAATAATAAACAATAGGCTACACGGCACCACCCACTGGAGGCCACGATATGTTAACTGACAGTCGATATCTGCTCATTTACTGTGTACGTAATGTATTGCAAAGGGTATTTATAATTTTAAACCAAGATTTGTCAGTTCAAAGTAGTTATTTTCCTCATTATAAGATTAATTATTGAATACGATAAATTAAAGTTCAATGACACATAGTCATTTTCTTTAAAATTTACAATTTAAGACTTAAAACTGATATTATCGCGCTGAATCAACAATGATTTTGTAGATTTATTATTATTTTATTACTTAAAATTATTCAAAACAGGTTTTTATGTTTACGTTTAGACTTACATTTAATGCGAATGTAAATTACATTTGGTTTCGTTATAAGTAATTGATTTTTATGTTCTTAAAAACATTACAAAATAAAATGTATAACTGCCTCTTTGTTTGATAGTATGATCATTAAATTACCTTCTACAATTTGACTTGTAGATCTAAACACCATAACATTCATAATCAATATTCTGCGCTAATTCGGATAAACATAAGGATTATCCGAAAACAACTCTTCTGTTAACAAGTTTTCTTTACATGAATGTTTTGTGGTTCTTTGCGACTGTCTCGCTTTGTTGAGGTTATCGCGCCATAACCTTGTTTACGGCCTGCCAGCTGACTTTACTGTGCACTATTAACAGAGTAATAAGAACGCTCGATCGTTGTATCCTAAATAGATGTTTTTTGTTGTAAGATCAATATAATAATATACAGTACGAGTAAACGTCACACAACACAAATTTATTACAATATAAGCACAAAAGAATCCCTCTGGTCTGAGGAAGGTGAGTGTAGTTCACCGAAATCGATCACCATAATTTGTGCATTTTGTACTTGTATTGTAATATATTTGTGCTTATATTGTAATAAATTTGTGTTGTGTGACGTTTACTTGTACTGTATATGTACCAACACGTATTACGCTAGTTAAAAAGCTATATAATAATACAAAGTTTATGCTAAAATATCTTAATTATTAGATGTTGTTTTATAGTGAATTGTTCAAGTTTTAAAGGCAACAGTAAGTACCGACTAAGTACTTCGTAAAGTATACGGTATCTTATTTCATAAACATTAATTGTTACACTATAACTGCCGAAACTGCTTTTAGTATCTTAAGATAACTGTCTCTCTTTATTTGCCCAAATTTTGTTGACTATGAACAGTTATTGCTATGTTGTTTTCTATAAAAAGGACGTCATAGATAAGCGCTCCACATTGTACCACAAAACAGCTGAACATTTGAGAACCAAAATTTAACTGGATGAGAAATATATCTATGAGTATATACTGACTGAATAACTAGTCTGAGCGCACGGCCAGTGAAAGCTGGACATAAGCGAGGAGTGAAAATGGTGCTCTTTTATGAAAACATTATCCTACTCAAACAGTTGTCTTGAAGAAGTGTTAAATGTCTATCATTTATTACTATCAGCTTATGTTTGTTATTTTAATATTTATGGTTAGTAGTAATAGTAACACTGCCGTGCGCACGGACTAATTGTTCAATCATAACATCGATACTAATAAGTCAACGACAATGAGTAGAAGGCCGTACTTGGTAACAAAATCACTCGAAATGCACTCGAACACGCTCTCATCACACTCATTCGAAATCTTATTCGCACATACTGTATCTTGACAGTTAGCATCTTAATTATAAATAAATAATTTTAACATACTTTTGATTGTAATCCAGCTACTTTGGGACAAAGTGTTTGGGAGATTGTAGGCGATATGTTATATGCTCCGTCCTCTTAATACCGACACGGCGTCCGCTCAATGGTTGTCATAGACGTGGACACTGCTAGAGAAATCTAGGGTGTCCATGTTGGATGGTAGTCAAGGTTCAGATGTTGTGTAGGGAAGAGAACTGAGTGTCAGGCTTGTCAGTTAACTGAAAATCATACCACACTACGTGGTTCGGATTCTACGTAAAGCTGTAGGTCCTATAGTTGACCTGGTTGTTGGGCTATTAATAATTAGTCCTTTCTGAGCTAAGTTGAACTCAGATAGTTACAATTACTACACTCGTTCATCTACACTCATCACACTTATTAGAAATCCATATTCGCCCATATTTTGACGATCGGCGTCTTAAGAATAAATAGATAAAAATAAATAAACATTGTTTACTTTCATTTTGGTAGGTATCCAACTGAATATAACTTTAAGAGGTAAAATATGTCGGAACTATTTCAAGTCGGAAACTTGTTCAGAGATACGTCCTATATTATCAATTTACATGAAGGATTGTTTCATGACATGAAGATAAGCCTTGAAACTCCCCTGGTAGGAGTATCAACAGTAACTCATTTAAGCTGTTTGATAAGGGTAGATAACGAAATTTAAACGTGGTGACGCAGACATTATACTGCAGGTTGGTGCACGCAACCAAGCCGGGTTGCCGCCTCGGGCAGGTTAGTTCAAGCTATGTATTGTCACATGCTTCAATAGTAGCCACTTTTAAATTAGAGTATATGTTCCATTAATTGTTATTCTAATTTCAAAACATCATATTAACCTTTATATATTTAACTTAGTCTATACTAGATATACATTTTTTCAATTTTAATTAAATAACAAGTAGTTTTGTAACTCTTAAGATTTATTACTCCTCTTTAGCTATAAGAATAATTTTATCCAAAAGTAAGCGTTTCAAATATTATAACATAATAAAGTATATATTGGAATTGTAGCATTAGAACTACAGTATGTTAGATTTGGATTTTCACTGGATTTAAATATAAACTATTAGGCATATATATATATAAATATATATAGCTTATATAGCTTATGATTTGTTGCAAGGTACTATTTATTAATTTTAAAAATAAAAATCTGTGATATACAGGGTGTTACGGAAAGGTTAGGCTGGCTATGTATTTTCAGATTCTATGTGTGATTCTAAGCTAAAATTTAAGAATAATATGTTTTCATTTTTTGTTTTGTTTAGCCGCTAGACAAAATTTAGTTTTTTCCACTAAACAATTTATATCTTTGTTTTTATCTTTACGACTGTTACAAAACTCAAATAGGTTCACGTTAGAAGGTAGTATTTAATAAAACACTATTTTAAAATTGTCTCAATTATTTTCAAAATAGCAGCCATTTTATTTTTATTTTAACAAATATCTAAAGAAACCACTAGTTTTATAAAAATTGTGTAAGACGCAACAAAGCTTCTAAACAACTTTCCCTTTTCAATGATACCTCATTTGTAAAAATTGCTTTAGAAATGACTATTTGGTGAATTAACCTTAATTCACATTCTGTTCAAATACTGTAAATAAGTAGCCATTTAGTTTACATGTGAATTAGAGTGAATTCATAAAATAGTTATTTCTTAAGTAATTTTTACAAATGAGGTATCATTGGAAAGGGAAAGTTGTTAAGAAGGTTTTTTTAATCTTACACAATTTTTTTAAACCAGTGGTTTTTTTATATATTTCTAAAAATAAAAATAAAATGGCCCCCATTTTGAAAATAGTATCTCTACTATTTTCAAAATGGGGGCCATTTTATTTTTTAACTAATTATCTCTAATTTAATAAAAGTGTTTTATTAAATACTACCCTCTAACATGAACCTGTTAACCGAGTTTTGTAATAATTGAAAAGACAACAACAAAGATATAAATTGTTTTATGGAAAAAACAAAATGGTGTCTAGAGGCTAAACAAAGTGGAAATTGAAAATATAATATTCTTTATTTGTAGATTAGCCAGCTTTTTGTAACTCCCTGTATATTTTGAAAAAAAGCCAAAAGTCATGTGATATTAATAAAAATATTAAGTGATCTCCTGTCACATAGCTAAATCCAATCAATCAAGCCTTTAAGACCTGCCTCACCGATTCTACTTTTGCTAGCTAATCCCTCTGCAAAAGAACGAAAGGGATGGGGCACTGTGTAACTATACGATCCATTGTTTGGATAGACTTCCGCAATCACATGACTACATTGTGCATCATGCAATGCACCCTATGAACTTCCTCTGTTCCATGGAACATATTTAACGGTTCACCAGTTTTTTTATTAAGGTTACACCCTCTCAATAGTTAATCCCCAATAATACATCTGCCCATGCCATTTCAGAAGTGATTTAACAATGTCTTGAAATTAAATGAAAATTGTCTTTATTGAGGGTGAAGTAAGGTTTATAAAGTCCTCTCTTCCACTTAACACTTAACCCAACAGTGTCCACTCACTATGAGGAGGTTAATCCTACCTACAGGGATTGACAGATCGCAAAAAGAAACTTATTTTGTTTATCAGAAATGTTCTACGCTATGGCTCAGCTAGTATTGGGTGAGAAATTTAATCTAGTCAACTGAAAAAGCAGTGCTTAGACGTGGGTTTCTACATTTTAAGTCATCGTTCTGATGTGTGAGATCCTGTGTAACGGGGAGTTATGGGGCCCTCAAGATCTTATTACTTTTTTTTTTTTTTTAGTGCCTTCTGATGTCTTATCTCTTGCACACAGGGAGCCAAGGAAGTGGAGTTGCCATGAGAGTGCCACTAATAGCTTTCATAGCTCCATTAAGTTGGACATCAATCACTTAGTACGTTTGCTATTTAGCCATACGTGAGCACTGTAGTCAGAAGCTGGATAAACCAATGACAAAGAAATTGTACACAAGCACATTGGCCTAGATAAATTAATAGGAAACTGTATTTTATAAAGAGCAGTGTCTAATACAAATATATAAAGTGTACCCTAAATAAATTGTTTTGAGTTGAATAAATTATATAATATGGATAGGATATTTTAGTTAAGAAATTTTATGCGTTAATATATTACAGATTGGCGTCAGAAGCTCTAAAACAAATAATTTGGTCACTGTATTATGTTTTAAATTTTTCTGGGGAGAATATTGGTATATGACATCCCTTGCCCTCCCTCCACCCATCAATATGATTGTAACCACCAACTAATTTTATCAAGAATTTAGACACATCACTTCATCCATTAATTCCATTTGTTCAAACCCATTGTAAAATGGATTTTGAAAATATTGTACTGTATTAGTATTATATTTTATATTATTTATTTTGTATTATTTATTTATTATTATTTATTTATTTTGTGTGTATTATTTATTTATTTGTATTATATTTATTTTGTATTAGTATTATATAGTATTTAGGTTTTTTGACTGAGATAGAATCAAAATTTTAAAACAATAAAACATTACTTGTATTTATGTAAGTATATATGGATCTATTTTTCAATAATCTATCTCAATAAAAAAATATTTAACTTATTTTTGATTTTACGAGCCTCGTAATAATTGGCCTACATATAATATACAGTATATATGCTAGTTGCTATAGTAGATGTGCACTAAGACTAAACTGCACTGCTCATATGCACTGAAATATAAATATGATCTTATAGTTGCTCTTTTAAGACAAAGGGGTCATATTATAAAATCATAATAATAGCTATATTACAACAACATAGAAAAATGTTTTATATATATATATTTAATTATTGTTGGTTTATCTATTACAAAACCAAATTTGTTATCAACAACACATTTTACCCTATAGAGGAAGGTAGGCCTATCATTCTCTTGGGAGTGCATGTTTTCTGATACTAAGAAATCCCAACATTCTAAAAACAGCACCCACTAAACAAACAGCACTTCAACACTTACTCTAATAGTCTGACACTATAACAACATTACCAGCAGAAACATTTGGTTTGGATGTATTCAATCAGTTGTAGCCGAAACTTCTCACTTGCCTGATACTTATAGCCAGTTAACTATGATCAAAATAAAGTCATTAAACCTAAATACTTATAATAACCATCACTGTATATTTTTTATACAAGATATCCCTTCCAGGGTTGCCACAGAGTCTGCAGAGGCTGACGGTTATTTTGGTTTTCATCCAATAAGAACAATGTTATTTTCAAACTAGCCACAGACCATATCCAAATTAAACAGTTAAACGAACTTTTTCCAAATAAATTGCATTTTATCAAGAATGAAATTGCATGTTGGAATTGCTTTGCAAATTCTTAATTAGTTTTATAGAAAAAATATAATAAATACTGAACTTAGTTTGAAGTTTTTATTTACACCTTTTTTTTCAAAACTGGGTGTATGTATTCAAAATAACAAAAGCAAATCCAATGCCAAAATTTGATAAAGCTTAAAATCATATTCAACTTTTGGTCAATAGAAAACAAGAAAACATAGATTCGCAAATAACATTGTTCTTACGGGATTAAAGCCAACATTTGCCAACAGCCTCTGCAGACTCTTAAGAAAACATAAGAACTTGACCATTGGTGTTTAATCCCCCCCTCCCCCCAGTTAAATCGAATGTAATCATAATCAGATTGATAATCAGCTGAAAATAAATAGTGAATAACTATACATTTCAAATGGGGAACTATTTTTTATAAATAAAATTAAAATGTAAATTATGGGAGTTGAATGTATTCCATACATAAAATTGTGCATGTAACAAGTTATATCATGCTTTTCTTTAAAGGTCTGGTCAAATATAGAGATAATTTATAAATCAAATATCTGGACCAGGGTCGGTTGGGACGTGGGACATTAGGGTCTAAAATGGACATTAGGGGCTATCCTGAAGGGATTGGGACAGGTGACAACCCTGCCTCCTTCTGAAGTAGGCTTCTTCTAATCCCAGCTGATAGGGCAGAAAGTGATTTTAGTCTAGAAGTAAAAGGGGTTGTATGACCTGTTTACCATAAAAGGGGTTGTATGACCTGTTTACCATAAAAGGGGTTCTATGACCTGTTTATCATAAAAGGGGTTGTATGACCTGTTTACCATAGAAGGGGTTGTATGACCTGTTTACCAAAAAAATAATGTTGGGTTGGGAATTATGGTTGTTCAAGATACTAAGTCTATTTTCAAATGGGGAGAAATAAGTTGCATACCATGTGTTAAGTCAACAGTTGTCTCCATTTTGAATTGGGTCAATATTCTAAGGTCGTTGCAATATTTAATTCCTACAGATATAAAAAAGACATGGGTTATACTCAATTCCACGTTCACCGTGCAGTACGGAGCGCCCATACGCCATGTTATCCAAACGGCAGTCTCGTCGTTACTAGCCGTCCAAAAAACATCAACTCTCGCGCAACGCTCCTTTATACACCGAATTAATTATTTTACTTCGGTTGGGCCTATATTTTATTTAGTTTTGTCTTAAACTTACTTTTATTCATAGATAAAAAGAGTTCAGAGAGCAATTCTTTAACACTTAAACAATGTAAGTTAAATAAGATTCAGTCATGTGAAAGTAATAAATTTGGAATGATAATTAACGCAGTAGGCTGCTTCCCCTTTTATGGTAAACAGGTCATACAACCCCTTTTACTTCTAGACTAAAATCACTTTCTGCCCTATCAGTAGGCTATAAGTAAAAATATGTATATTAAACACCAAATATATTTATTCATATAGGCCATAGGCTACAATTATGATGTCATGATATTCCTATTTTATTTTTATAACTTTACTCACGTTGATTGCCTTCCTTGATTTACTGTAGCAAAGCAACTCCAGATTCAACGCTGACGTGTGACGTAGTTGAGCTATCTTCTCCCTCACTGGACAAGTTTGTCGAAGACCCCGAGAGTTGAATAATTAAAGGTTCCACGTCATCCTGCAAATTAAAATTTCCTATTACACTTTTATTATAGGCTGTTTTTTTTTTTTAAATACCAATCCATAGTGATAAAAAGCATCACAGATAACTGAAACACACATCATATGACCATCTTTATTGTTACGTAGCCTACAGAAAGCAGAAAGTAGTAACATCTACTTTGGCGCCTTCACGCGGGTCGCGAGGACAGTTGACAACCCACATAACAAAAAACTTTATATTTACAGTACAGGTAGTAGTTGACCATTTCCCGTAAAATCTGTACTGCACGGTGAACGTGGAATTGAGAATAGTAGGGTAACTCTTGTTGTTACTATCCCAACAACAATCTTTTTTTGTTCTCAATACCCCTGTAGGTGTTTGGGTGGGTCATTACAGTACCGCTTTAGTGTTTGGATGGGTAGGTCAATTATACAACTGTATATGTTTGGGTGGGATATATGCTTCTAGATGTTTTTTATTTTTATATTTATTTATCCTATTTATATATCTTGTCAGTAGTAAAGTACTATGGTTTATGAATATTGTTATCATGTTTATGCAAAAATAGCACGATAAATTAATTCCCATGTTTATGTGAACCCTAGATCTGTGGTCTAATGCATACATGTACATTGTTTTCCACACGAGTTTAATGTAAACATGGTTCTTGTTCAAACAGCTTGTAGAAAGTTACTTTGCCTTACACTTCTCATTTACTGCCTTCCAGTTTGTTTAGTCTCATTCACTCACATAAACAAGCACAGTAGGGATGGAGTATAGTTATTATTATTATTATTTTTTTATTCATCTCTAAGACGCCGATCGTAGAGATATGGGCGAATATGAGGAGTAAATCAGTGTGATGAGTGTACATGAACGAGTGTAGTCATTATTACTATCTGAGTTCAACTTAGCTCAGAAAGGACTATTTATTAATAGCCCAATAGCCAGGGCAACTATGGGACCTACAGCTTTACATGGAATCCGAACCACGTAGTGTTGGTCTGATTTTCAGCTAACTGACAAGTCTGACACTGTTCTCTTCTCTACACAACATCTGAACCTTGACTACCATTCAACATGGACACTCCAGACTTCTCTAGTAGTGTCTACGTTGATGACAACTATTGAGCGGACGCCGTGTCGGTATTAAGAGAACCGAGCATGGAACCTATCGCCTACAATCTCCCAATACTTTGTCTCCAAGTAGCTAGGGTTCAGCACTGTGCCACCAGTGCTGACTAATAGGAATACTTTAGGAATACAAACCAGTTATTCCTAAAGTTACAAGCAACTGGTTTGTAAGATGGGCCAAACTCTAACAAAATCATTGGTTAATTAATATATTTTTTGGTAAAACAAAAAAATTGGATTCAGTTTTATAACTTTGAATTATTTTTGTTCTTGGGTTTTAAATGTGTTCTGTATTTTGGCCTGTTTTGATTCACACAAGTTCTGATTAAGTTAAATGTGCACTTTGCGTCATCCATTATTTAGCCATTACAAATACTGTTGTATATGTAATAACAAGGTTGTTGTTGTACTGTATTAGCCTTATGTTGTTTTTATTATTATCTGAGCAGTTTAAAAACAATGCTCTATGTCAAAATGTTGTGTTATTTAAGTTTGTTCTTAACTTTACAAAGTTATCCATCAAACTAGCCCTGTTTAGACTATTATGAAATATTCTCAAGTATATTAAGTTGGAACCTTAGAGTATTTTTCAATGCCTCAGTACTTAAAATTCAGTCAAATGATCAACATCTTGTCATTAATAAACTAAATTATGTCTTTATTATAATAAGTGTATAGTTTTATTTCGAACAAACATTTTCCTAAATTTACATTTTATTTTTAAAGGTATTTTAGTAAAAATAAAAATTTCTCTTTTATTTTTACCTATTATTTTATTCATGATAGTTGTCAGCACTGGTGGCGCAGTGCTGTAACTCAGCTACTTGGGGACAAAGTGTTTGGGAGATTGTAGGCGATAGGTTCCATGCTCGGTTCTCTTAATACCGACACAGCGTCTGCTCAATGGTTGTCATCAATATAGACACTACTAGAGAAGTCTGGAGTGTCCGTGTTGAATGGTAGTCAAGGTTCGGGTGTTGTGTAGAGAAGAGAACTAAGTGTCAAACTTGTCAGTTAGCTGAAAATCAGACCAACACTACGTGGTTCGGACTCCACGTAAAGCTGTAGGTCCCATAGTTGCCCTGGCTATTGGGCTATTAATAAATAGTCCTTTCTGAGCTAAGTCGAACTCAGATAGTAACAATGACTACACTCGTTCATCTACACTCATCACACTCATTCATGCCTCATATTCGCCCATATATCTCTACGATCGGCGTCTTAGAGATGAATAATGAATAGTCGCTTTAGCCATTTTTTGTAAGAATGGAGACTGAATTCTAAATGGGTTTGTTTATGTTATAGAGGGACAGACTCTTTGGCGCTTCTTTATTTTACTGCTGCTCCCAGGGCATCAACTTAGGAATGTTATTTTCCTGGGCAAGAACCTCATAACTGCTCATATGTTGCCTGCCATGTATAGTTTAAACAATTGTAGTTTTTTTATGTCTTATTATTTAATATGCTCTTGTTATTATTTTAATGTAATTACAAATTATTGTTGTTATTATATTTAATGGAGTTAGGTAGTTAAATTTGTATTATTTAACTAAATAAATAACAAAAGGAGTTTTATTTCCATATAAACTCTACAACTTATATTAAAAGTAGTTGAAAGCCAGTAATGGTTCAATTTACGTCGACAATTTATGTCGACAATTTATGTCGACGGTATTGCTCTAATCATAATGTTGCTAAAAAAGTTCAAAATAAATAAAATATTATGACATTATTTAAGTATTGCTTTGCCGAATTTTATATATGAAGAGATCTAATGTCAAAATAACTAGTTGAGTAATCACACACAATATAAAAAATTGTTTCGACATTTGATAGACAGTATTTAACTTGGGCTTCTGATATTTTATAGAGAAATGCTGAGAAAACATTTTAATGTCTAATTTTATATTCCTAAATCATAATAAGGTGAAATTATCTTCAGTTTTTACCACTTACCCTGTAACTTAATTGTTACTAGAAAAATCATAACTTGGGCTTCATATTTTGAAAATTTCTGATGTAGTTTTTTAATTACTTATTTTCATGTTTCGATCCATCAAGGATCATTAAAAGCTTTTTACGTACTCTTATTGTTTATTTTTGTTTTTTCAGTAGGCCTACTTTATCATTATTTCACTATTTTGCACTTGTCTTCCTTCTGTCCATTTTGCTTTTAATCATGACTTTATCTCTGATGTTACTTTCTTGTTTCATTTTTTTCTTCTGTTTTCATTGTCAGCTAAATTAACATTAGCTATTTCTGGGTCGATTTCGACATATCTGGTCAATGTTGTCGTTTTTTTTTTAAGTTTCAGGGTATATATATATCATACGGTTTTTGTCAGCTACCTTTTTTTAATTTAAAATTATGCAAAAAGCTGAGATTTATAGTTGGAAAAAAGTTCAAAAGTCATTACACTATAATAACAATCAAAAATAAATAAATAACAAATGATCTCCTGTCACAAAGCTAAATCCAGTCCATCAAACCATTCAAGATTCAAGAGTTTTACTGTCATAAAACACATAACAGTGCATGGACAAAAGTCAATATTTTTACACTAAATTTAACAAAATGTTGTACAAAAAATTATGCAAGTACAATGTACAAAAAAATTAAAATAGACATAAAATACAATTCAATATACAAAATGGCTAGAACAATAAAATTAGATGAAAAACAATTAAATATAAATTAATGTAAGACTACATAATAGTAATAATGTTTTAAGACCTGCCTCACTGATTCTATTTATACTAGTTAGTCCCTCCGTAAAACGGCGCAAGGAGCACTCTGAAACTATGTGATTCATCTTTGGATAGACTCCCCGCAATCACATGACTAATCTACTGTCAAACCCCATTTATATTTTCAGTAGTTAAATCTGCCCACTCCAGTTCGGAACCGATTCAATAATGTCTACTCCCTATGAGGGAGGTTCATCCTCCCTACAGGTATTAATGGACCATTAATAAGGAACTATTTCGTACATCAAAACTGTTCCACGCTATGGCCCAGCTAGTATTGGGAGAGAAATTTGATCTGCTCAACTGGAAAGCAGTACGTAGAGTTGGGTTTCTTCGAGATTTTAACCGACCGTTCTGACGTGGGAGATCCTGGGTAATGGGGAGGTGCAGGGCATTCAAGATCTTATTGAATACATTACGTAGTGCCTCCTGACGTCTTATTTCTGGAGGAGCTATATTGCACAGCACCGGGAGCCAAGGTAGTGGAGTTGCCATAAGAGTACCAATAGCTCTCATGGCTCTATTAAATTGGACATCAATCGCTTTTGTATGTGCACTTTTTAGCCATACAGCAGCACTATATTCATTCAGCAGCTGAATAAACCAGTGACAAAGCAGTAGTACGCAGGATGTGTGCGTTGGCTTCCCAACAGTTTCAGGGTGTATAGAGTATAGTAGCATATTCAGGAGTATTAGTTATTCAGGAGTCTTTCAGTCTCATGATATGTTCGAAAAATTTTAGTCACTGTTTGTGGAAGTTAGAGTACTATAGGAGTATTTTTTTGTGACCGAGTGAAAATGAAGTTGATAACCTTCATCTGTTATTTTTGGTCAGAGGATTTTTCGGATGACTTTCTTTCAGCTTTTTTTTATAATTTATGATCCGGCTCATACTTGTAATTGAGGTTAATGGTTTCACTGGCATGTAGGATTTGTGGTTCTATGACTTTTTTGTAATGAATATATTTTTGTGTTGACGCTCTTTTAAATGCTTTGCTATATAATTTACAGTTTTTACATAAGCTTTCCGAGTCTGTTTTTCTTCTTAAATTTTTATTTATTTTTTGTTGTTGTTAAATTCACATGCCAATAATTGGTTAAGTATTAACTTGCAAGCCTGTGCTTGAACTTAATTTAAGGAGTGAAATACCAGAGTTGGAGATTTGAACCTATGGTCTTGTTTTGCAGTCTACAGCCTAAGCCATTGAGCTATACTACCATGGTGGCAGCTCAACATGTTTAAAACTGTAATTTTGAGTTTTTATCCTTATTGAGGTATCTGAGTAGCCAAACTGACTTCGATACGATGCAACAAGCTTTACAAGTTGATTGTTTCACAAATTGTGCTCATGCTGATGAAACATGCTAACTTTTGAGTTTAGTTTTCATTTTCAATTAAGTACCTATTTGTCTTTTATTCAAAAAAAAAAATTGTTCAGTAAAATTCAATTTTAATTTCTGTTTGTAGTATCAAACTATCGCACTATGTTCTTTTATTCCTCACAGAGTACAGTAGTCATTTAAAGATCGAGCAATGTACGATACTTGAAGATGGGGATTATTGAAGAAAGGTAATTGAATAACAAGCCAGTCAGCAATATTGAGCCCTTCATCCCTCCCCCTATAATTGTGCTATTCACTTCAGCAAGAGAATGACTACTTCCTGCCTTTGATTAGATTGATTCAGACTATACTTAGCTCCTTGGTGTCCAGACACTTTACTATCTTCAGATCTATGTTATGATTGGATTACTGCACTCTCTACAAGTCACTTGTGAAGAGTTCAGAAATCAACAATACTATTTTTAGCTACATCAAAAAATTAAAGAAGTGTATTGATTACAGCACATATTTTGATATCTTACAGCCAAAAATCATTAGTTTAAAATACAGTACTTAGTTACTCTCTGTTTGTCAATCTACAGAAGGCTTGTTACCTTATAAGGTCATGTACACAGAATTTACCTATTAGAACACCTGCTTGACAACACAAACACCTTGAGAAATTCGTGTCGTGCAAGTTGCACTGTGTGACATAATGATCACAAATTCCAATGATTTTCTTGAATATAAATTAATCACCTAGGCATATCAGTAAAGTAAATTTTCTAATTTTTATTAATTTTATAAATATTTGTTTGTTTTAATATTAACGATCATTTGTATTTGAGATGTATATTGGACTGACAAAAATTGAATAAATTTATTTGTTTCAGTGGCCTGAACTTCCAAGACCTGATGGTGAGGCAAGGAGTCATTGATTCACTACCCAAAACTCCTTTCATCCTGGGTTTTGAATGTGCTGGTGAGGTAGAACAAGTTGGAGAAGGCGTAGAGAAGTTCAAGGTAATACTTTTAAAAGTCATATTTTTTTCATTCATAATCATTTGAATGCGATCTATAACAAAAATGTGCAGTCTTATAGAAATATACTCACCTATGACACAAATCTGTATTAAAAAAAAAAAAAAAATCAAAAGCCCATCTAAGGAATAGAACAGTACTTAAAATACACAATTTCCTTTATTCATCATTAGTATAATAAGAACATAAATAAAGTCAACAACTAATGTATAACAAAAAATAATAAACATAATAAAATCGAAACCATTCTAGTATATACAAACAATATTTTAAATGGGAAATAAAACAGTTAATTTATTGCTGAACCATTTAATAGCTGTCCTTATAAGTAAGAATTTTTTGTGTATATTACTCTTGCAGTATTGTGTTTGTGAAGATTAAATTTAAAATTTTAAAAGTTGGTGTTTATAGGGACCTTATTAGCACAAGAACTTTTAGCTATTCAACAAGCCAACACTATCATAGAAATATTGGTTAGGAAATAAATCAGCTGTAATATGATTATTGATTTTATGTCTTGTGATAAATTACTTACATCACTTTTCGTTCTTTTCAATTGTGCTTTTTTTTATTGAATAATCATTCTAGCTCTAATATTGTACTTAAATTAAGCTTATTAACTTTATTAAGCCGGAAAAATCATGCACTTGAACGAATTGCTTAATTTTGAAGACTAATTTTCTTCTTTGTAAAATTGTACTATATCTTGTCATTATGTTTCGTTTTTTTTTACAGAATCATCTTTCAGTTTCTAGCATTTTACTAAAAAGTGTATTACTTTATACAAATTAAATAAATTTACATACAGAATATAACAAATTAACCAAGATGTTGGTTATAATTACTTAAGTTTTAAACAAAAAAATTTCTTTGAAACAGTAAAAATATGAAATCAAAGTTAAGGAGCTGATTAACCAATTTACTATTTGAATACTTGTCTTTAATCCCGCCAGATTTTATGGGTTGTAAGT
The DNA here is from genome assembly GCA_035578905.1 of Stictocephala bisonia. Classification (NCBI taxonomy): domain Eukaryota; kingdom Metazoa; phylum Arthropoda; class Insecta; order Hemiptera; family Membracidae; genus Stictocephala; species Stictocephala bisonia. The sequence goes on along the minus strand of JAQJVL010000094.1, from coordinate 1,223,948 downwards.
TATCAATCCTCACAGTACATGTAATGACAGAGGTAAAGATAAGAGTTTGAAAACAGACTAATGAGATAAGAAGTGTTAAAAATGAAACAGACTTTCATTAACAATTTTCTCATGAAAATCATGCATTATCAATGGTATTAACAATTTTATTTTATTATTAAAATAAAACTTACAAATCCATATGGGTTGCAATCTTAACTTTTTTCTTTTAAGTTAAACTTTATATTATATTTACTATCAATACTTTCTAAATTTTATGAGCTATTTATACTTTTCTGTCTTGAAAGTTGATGAAAGTGTGTTAACAATCTTCAACTATTTCACTGTTCTCTTAAGAATTCACATAAGACTAAGAGTACTATATTATTAACCCCCACCCACCCATACACGTACAGTGGTATTGACCCACCCACCCATATAACTTTCATTAGTAATAACCCAACCACCTGTACAGTAGTATTGACATTGTAGCCTACACGCTTCGTGCGCCAACCCCATCACTCGCTGCGCTTGTTACACGTCAACTAGTGACTTTTGACTACAAATAATAGTAGGTTTACTGTATATTGTAAAATAACAATAATAAATCAATTCACAGTATCTCACTCACATTACTTGCGTTGCTATTTATTAGTATAAACATCCAACGATATTACATAGCCTATTTCAAATGTGTTTGTTTAATTTGTTTTTGTTTAACAGCTTAAGATTAATTAAATAAATTAAATAACTGCATTAGATTACCATTGAAACCTGCAAGTTTAGTACAGCAAAGCTCTACAATCGAATATGAATAAAACCATACTTACAACTTTCCCATGTGTAACATTAGGAACCATCTAACCTCCTCAATATTACAAACACTATTTTTTACATTCCAACAGCTGTTAAAGCTTTTTGGAAATCATTATTTACAGTTGAACAGCCAGCTGTTACTTTTTGATTCATTTATATCTCTCTCCGTGTTATTCTTATGGCTGAAAAATGTACTTCGAGGGCTTTCCGTACCCTTCAGAGTGAAAATATTTACGAATTAAGACTCTTTTGCTCAACTATGAACAGAGACAATTTTTTTTTTACACTTCAACCATTTAAATTGGTCAAGAAATAAGGGAGGAGTTGTGTTGACAAAAAACGGCTTCACGTATTATATTTATTGATTTTTTTAGATGTTGTCTAACCTAATGTTACTTTGAATAAAACAAAATACAATAAGACCCAAAACTTTATTTTAACAAAAAGTATACACAACCATTAAAAATGTTTTATAGTTATTGCCAAACAAAAACATTAAATATAAACATACAATATGAGGCTAATTAATTATATCATTCTAAAAGCCTATTGTATCAATAGTTATTTAAACTACATTAACAATAGTTTAAACCACTGAACTTGTATGGGTGGGTGGTGCAATACCACAGTATGTGTATGGGCGGGTGAGTCGGTCATAGCTAAGAGGCTAAGGCACTGGCTTGCCACTCAGCTGGTCTGGGTTAGAACATTTAGAACGACCCGAACCTATTAGAAATAGATTCCTAATATAGCCATAATGTTTTTTACACTGCCGCTCCCATGGTTAATGAAATGTCAATAACTTGTATTATATCATATTATTATTTTTTTCATTTCATAGATTTTTCATTTATTACTAGTCACATAATTTTGTAATTGCTATGGCCAAACATTAATTATTTAAGGGAGCGGGAAAACAAATGTAATAAAATGTATTACAATTTCGTTTTTGGGAAAACTCAACACAATTTACATTTTTAAAAGATGCTATATTGATGTAGCAAGTATGTGAACTGAACAGATATAATTATAAAAAGAGAACCTGGCTAACACAACACATATCAGGAACGAATCAGGTGAGTTTTAACTATAGAATATCTCATTTCTGTTTTTGTCTTATTTATTTTTAAAATTTTTATGAAGATTAAGCTTAGCTGTAGTTGACTGTATACCACTATAAACAGATATTTTACGAGCATGCATGAATTCAAAAACATATCATCTAGGTGTGAAAACAGACTAGTAATGACAAAGCTCTAATCCAGTCTGGTTAACTTTTCTTAATCAGGATAGAATAATATGGATATGATTATCTTTCCAGATGAAGAACATTTTTTAACCTGAAAAAAATGTGTTATCATAAATAGGGCCTTCTTAAAATATCCTAATAAAACGTAATAGTTCTCTCAGTATTTTACTTCACCACTAATAGTTATCTAAAATGTTACAACTTTATAACAATAGTAATGGTAACAATGGAGTCATGGGAAAGTCTGAGATTTTTTGATAAAATTATCAAAATGTTTTTGAAACTGAAACCTTATAGCTCAAGAAAGCCACTAATACTACATAATAATTTATCTTTTGCTCATTGTCTATAGATAAGGAAACATTGTATGTAAATGTACATTCTGCCAGCCGTTAGTGACATTGATATGTAGAGCTCTATTGTAAGCTCCGTTAATAGGTCACTAGGTCTGATGTTCCAGACATCAACTCCTTGACAGCACTGATAGGGCTGTTCTCAAAGACCTCATTATAAACCTCTAATGAAGAGGTTTAGTGAATAAATACCAAATTGTGTTGAGGACAGAATCTTCTGTTATCACTTGACCTCTTGAATGACAACTGAGGACCTCAGTATCCTTGGACACTTTTTGGTATTATCTTTAACATTGTTGTTTAGACAGAAATATTTTTTACTGTGATCAGACCATATACTAAAATTAACAAGCGACTTTATGTTATCCAGTTTATCAATGTCAGTGACATTTTCAATTAAAAAGTACATCTATGCAAACTTCAGAACAGTTATTAATAGTCAAACTTATTCATAAAATAATCAGTGGCACGAAAAAAGAAGGCTAAGCTAAAGCAGTCTATAAAATAATGTATAAACTGATAATTAATCAATACACATTATTGCTTTCATGGGTGAAACAACTCACAGTGCCTTCAAATCCTGAATTCTGCACATACAAACAACTCGGAACCATTTATGACACCCTTAGGGAGTTTTTAAAAAATATGACGATAACAGTTAGTAATGTCTTTAAGCAGGTTGAAGTCATGATTAGTCATTCTATGTAACCTGTACTGATCGTTTATTGTAACTTTTAAGGGAGCTGTTTCACTCTCCGCTCCACGAATAACACCAGTAACATGGTTTCTATTTCAACGATTCGGTACATATTAAGAATTCATTTTACAGATTAAGAACTGTTCTAACGGATCTTATGTTGTTTTTTGTAAAATATTAAGTAATTTACAAATTTCCACTGTTAAACATGTGAAACTTTACATATCATTCTTGACAATTTTAAATTATAAAACTCACAATACAGTAGACGCTCTCTTAACCGACCACTACGGGACCAACCCCCCGGCCAGATAGCTGTTTGACCGGTTAATCCAAAGTATGTGGAAATTACAATAACCACTTCGTTTCCGCGAAGGTTACGTCATGGATAATGCTTGTGGATAATGGATAATGGACACAAGCTGTGATAATGCTTGTGAAGCCGCTGATAATGGTATTGTACCGGTACTTTACTTAAACAAAAGTTTGGAGGCTACGCTCTGAGAGATACAGTACTGTAGTTTTAAAATGTTAGGACTAATACTGTAGTTATTTTAACCGTCTGTTACTACTTTTTACTAGTTTACTATGTATTTTAAAACTGTAACAACATTGTACAGTAAACATTTCATAGTGTTATGCAGGTATTACAGCTTCAGTGCACAAATAGTATAATATGTACAATATACAAGACGGAAACAATGCATAAGTCACCTCACTCAACTGACTAGATTGAAGTAAACACACCCAAAATAGCCAAGCGTGTGACGACCTGTTGGTGACTCATCGTTTCTAATTAGCGATCGATTAAGGCGGCGGCCGGTAGATTCGAGGCCGGTTAAGAGAGAGTCTACTGTACCAACTAATGGTCCACTAGAATGGGCTTTAGAATTTTTTTTATATCATACAACATTTGCTTTAACTCGTGATAATTATAAACATGAACTGTATAGTTGAAATAGCAAAAAATATCAAACTAGTGGTAAAATTGCATTGCTACTATAGGGCTGTCGACTTTGCAGTTTGGGAAACGTCCATCTTAACCGCAGAGTGGCACAGATAGGAAAAGTGCTTAAAAGTTAAAACTGGTTTAGCTGCTGAGGAGGCTAATGACTTAGCTACAATCACTCTTAGATAAATATTTTATAATTTTGAGCTATTAATGTTCAGGGATAAAAGTTGTACATTTTCTACTACAACTAAAGATTTCCGAGAAGCTATTCTAAAACACACTGTCATATAATTGGGAATTTTTTGAGTTATCATTGTGGAATTATCTATTAAAAAATGGGTGCCAATATCTTAACTATATCTGCTGCTACAAGTTTTGTACTGAGATATGTCTAAGGGATATTTGGTTTAAGGATGGCATTGCCAAATGAATGCCGTGATTACTGAATTATCAGGGATGTGCTTGCATGTAGAACCCATTATCACCTAATAAATCCTCTGGTAAATCCTTCAAGTCATGATGACAGTGTGGCGGTTGAGAAGCGGTTGAGAACTGCTTTGGATGAGAAATCTATCTTTCAGTGTAAAATCAATGCTATTAATTATTTATTTTGTTAATATTATCTTGGTTCTGATTGCTATTATTAAAATAAACTTGATTTTTGCAGGTGGGAGACAGAGTGGTAGCTCTGCCTGAGTACCGAGCATGGGCGGAACTGGTCACAGTTCCACAGCAGTTTGTGTTTCCTCTGCCGGCAGAACTCAGTTTCCTCGATGCTGCGGCACTCACCATGAACTACATTGTAGCTTACATTCTGCTTTTTGAGCTTGGCAGTTTGTCCCCTGGCAAGAGCGTCTTGATTCACTCTGCTGGAGGTGGTGTGGTAAGTTTTGTGATTAGTTGTTAAATGTATAAATTCAAGCAATGTAACAGACTTCACAAGGTACCTACAAGGAACATGAACCTCAAATCACTATACTCAACAATTAAACTAGGGTGCCAGAAATGTTATTGTTACCATACAACTCCCAGTGAGCCGATCCATAATGAGCGAGGGAACCCTTTCCAAATAAAACTGATGATGGTAGAGCTGATAATGGGAGTGGAGGAGTCTACTGTAATGTGTGATTTTTTTACCTATGGTTCATATAAAAATTTGCTTTTATGGCCTTAACATTAATTTTTGTTGAAGTTTTATCCTAATGACCTGTCTCCAAGATAGTGATCCCAGGAAGAAAATAAAATAATCCATCCAGACATATACAGGGTCACAAGCCTCTTTGGCCTAACCAATACTTGTGTGTAGTTTTCAATGTTTTTGTTTCAGTAGTAAGTAATATTTAATGTTGTGTTTGGAGATGTGCCACCAAGCTAATATTATATGTGGAGGTTTACATGATACGAAAACATGATTGAAATTTTAAAAACATAACAGCAACTACTCTCACAAACCACATAAAAAAACCATAAATAACAGCAATAACCCTCCCTCCTCTGGAGGCTATTCAGATCTTAACGTTTTCCTTAGGCTCCACTCCATAGTCTCCAAAGATCCATGCTATTATAATGAGTAACCTGGTAACTTGTTTTGCTTTCACCATGATTTCATGATATTTTTACTCTTAATATGAACTGTGTGGGCAATTTGCATTCAGAATGTTTACAGTAAAAATTACTATGTTTTGAATTGAGAAAATTTAACATTAGTTTTATGGAGAATAGATTCGTGATAGTCGGGGAACCCCCCCCCCCATGATTAGATCCATATGCCTGAATCCGGTCCTGAATAAATCCCGACCTGAGACATAGAAGAAGGAAGAGGTGGGCATGGAAAGGGCAAGAAAAATTCTTGCAATTACAAATAAATAAGGTTTTAGTCATGAGAAAGTAAGTTGGCATATTGTAGGACTTTTCTTTTATAAAAAAAATTAAAGGATTCAAAGTGTCAAGTAACAACCCCCCTTGTAACTGCACTTATAGTATGCAATCAAGTCTGAGCCTTCTTAAATAAACCAGACAGGAAGCTGGGTGATTGTGGTACTCCAATTTGTCCTTTCTTGTGAATTGCTGGGGAAAGCATGTCCAATAGGATTTCACGCTGCTGTTGTTGTTACATCAAACGCTGGAATTCAACTTCCTACAACAAATAGTACTCTAGTAGGCTACTTATTTTGGTTCAATTTAAATAGACTTGTTATCTTGATTGTATTTGTTAAATTATAGTGACAATCTGTTGATATTTACTTTACAAGTAACTTTCTCCTTTTTAAGATTAAAGTGTCTTGAGAAAATTTAAATGTTTACTGGGGGAAAAAAGTGTGTGTTTTCTTTTTTATTACTGTTGATATTTGAAAGGTTTTTAACTTTAAATAACTTACAAACAAATATTAACATACTTCATAGCACCATATTTATGTTAGCAGTTTACTTAATCATTTACAGCAGGGGTTTCCAACCAGTAGTACACGTAAATGTGCATGGCTGTATACTTGTGAGGATTACACATTCATATTTATAGCAGGGGTTTCCAACCAGTAGTACACGTAAATGTGCATGGCTGTATACTTGTGAGGATTACACATTTACAGCAGGGGTTTCCAACCAGTAGTACACGTAAATGTGCATGGCTGTATACTTGTGAGGATTACACATTCATATTTATAGCAGGGGTTTCCAACCAGTAGTACACGTAAATGTGCATGGCTGTATACTTGTGAGGATTACACATTCATATTTATAGCAGGGGTTTCCAACCAGTAGTACACGTAAATGTGCATGGCTGTATACTTGTGAGGATTACACATTCATATTTATAGCAGGGGTTTCCAACCAGTAGTACACGTAAATGTGCATGGCTGTATACTTGTGAGGATTACACATTCATATTTACAGCAGGGGTTTCCAACCAGTAGTACACGTAAATGTGCATGGCTGTATACTTGTGAGGATTACACATTCATATTTATAGCAGGGGTTTCCAACCAGTAGTACACGTAAATGTGCATGGCTGTATACTTGTGAGGATTACACATTCATATTTACAGCAGGGGTTTCCAACCAGTAGTACACGTATATGTGCATGGCTGTATACTTGTGAGGATTACACATTCATATTTATAGCAGGGGTTTCCAACCAGTAGTACACGTAAATGTGCGTGGCTGTATACTTGTGAGGATTACACATTCATATTTACAGCAGGGGTTTCCAACCAGTAGTACACGTATATGTGCATGGCTGTATACTTGTGAGGATTACACATTTACAGCAGGGGTTTCCAACCAGTAGTACACGTATATGTGCATGGCTGTATACTTGTGAGGATTACACATTTACAGCAGGGGTTTCCAACCAGTAGTACACGTATATGTGCATGGCTGTATACTTGTGAGGATTACACATTTACAGCAGGGGTTTCCAACCAGTAGTACACGTAAATGTGCGTGGCTCTATACTTGTGAGGATTACACATTTACAGCAGGGGTTTCCAACCAGTAGTACACGTATATGTGCATGGCTGTATACTTGTGAGGATTACACCTTCATATCTATAGCAGGGGTTTCCAACCAGTAGTACACGTAAATGTGCGTGGCTGTATACTTGTGAGGATTACACATTTACAGCAGGGGTTTCCAACCAGTAGTACACATATATGTGCATGGCTGTATACTTGTGAGGATTACACATTCATATTTATAGCAGGGGTTTCCAACCAGTAGTACACGTAAATGTGCGTGGCTGTATACTTGTGAGGATTACACATTCATATTTATAGCAGGGGTTTCCAACCAGTAGTACACGTAAATGTGCATGGCTGTATACTTGTGAGGATTACACATTCATATTTATAGCAGGGGTTTCCAACCAGTAGTACACGTAAATGTGCATGGCTGTATACTTGTGAGGATTACACATTCATATTTATAGCAGGGGTTTCCAACCAGTAGTACACGTAAATGTGCATGGCTGTATACTTGTGAGGATTACACATTCATATTTATAGCAGGGGTTTCCAACCAGTAGTACACGTAAATGTGCATGGCTGTATACTTGTGAGGATTACACATTCATATTTATAGCAGGGGTTTCCAACCAGTAGTACACGTAAATGTGCGTGGCTGTATACTTGTGAGGATTACACATTTACAGCAGGGGTTTCCAACCAGTAGTACACGTATATGTGCATGGCTGTATACTTGTGAGGATTACACATTCATATTTATAGCAGGGGTTTCCAACCAGTAGTACACGTAAATGTGCGTGGCTGTATACTTGTGAGGATTACACATTCATATTTACAGCAGGGGTTTCCAACCAGTAGTACACGTAAATGTGTGCATGGCTGTATACTTGTGAGGATTACACATTCATATTTATAGCAGGGGTTTCCAACCAGTAGTACACGTAAATGTGTGCATGGCTGTATACTTGTGAGGATTACACACTCATATTTATAGCAGGGGTTTCCAACCAGTAGTACACGTAAATGTGCATGGCTGTATACTTGTGAGGATTACACATTCATATTTATAGCAGGGGTTTCCAACCAGTAGTACACGTATATGTGCATGGCTGTATACTTGTGAGGATTACACATTCATATTTATAGCAGGGATTTCCAACCAGTAGTACACATATATGTGCATGGCTGTATACTTGTGAGGATTACACATTCATAATCATTTACAGCAGGGGTTTCCAACCAGTAGTATATGTGCATGGCTGTATACTTGTGAAGATTACACATTCATATTTGTGCATTTGTTTCTCACATTCATATAAAAGGTTTGTTCAATTACATAAAATAATGCCAATATTAAAACTGTTATAGACCTACCGTTTTAGTACATATATTAAATTCCACAACTATTCTTTTCCTGAAAATATATTAAATATAATAATTTGCAAAATCTGTGTTCATTTAAATGGAATAATGATAATATTTAAGCTGTTATTCGCCTATTGTTTTAATTCATTTATTCCTGTTTACTCATTTCCTCAAAATTTTATAATATAAATTAATTAGCAAAATGTATCTTCATTTATGTAATATAATGATAATACTTATGTTTTTTATAGACCTACTGTTTTAATCCTTCGTGAGCTAATTTATATTCTTAACGTAAGCATATATGAAACTTAGTTGGGTCACTTTAAAATATTGTACCAATATTATATGCAAAATAAACTAATATTTGACCCAAATAATTTTTTTTTACATTTTTTTCCCAAAAGTAATACTTGCGTATAAACACGTCATTAGCTCTAAGGGAAATTGTTTTGTACGTTTTTACCAGTTATTAGCTTGTTCTACTAAAATCAGTTGTTAGGTAAGTTTGAGCAAAATACTAATTTCATTTGATTGTATTATCTAATGACTAAACATGACATTACAAGTGTATTCAAGCATATTTCTTTTTAGTATGATATGCTTCAAAGCAGATTTCTGGATTCAAGTGAGGCTTTTCCTGACAGATTTTGCAAAAATAAACAAAACTAAACTAAATAAATAAAATTAACAGAACAAATCAAATTCATAAACCGAAGAAACTCATGTCTAAGTAAACAAAGTGTGCGGCGCGGAATACAGCAGTCGAAGCACTTGACGCTGGACTAACAACGACACAAATTTTAGAGAGGGATAGAAGGGTCGGAGAGTAGGGAAGGGTGTAGTCAGCAATAGTATTGGATAGAGGGTGTAGTATGACTAATAACGAATTGTGTGTGACCTTGGGAGGCAGGTGGGAATCAAACAAACTCAAATTTCATATGACTGGTATTCCCGGCAAACACTCGTTGAGCTAAAAACAGTGTGTATATATACGCACACCGCTCGATCGGAGAAAAATGTTTGCATATGTAATTGGCATATGCTCGCAACGGGTTAATACATTGATAACGTTCATAAATATCGTTCCATAAAATTTATTAAATGTAATAATTAAAAAAATGTATTTTCATTTATATAATTAATATAATCACGTTACTTGTGCTTTTATAGACATAATGCTTTAATGTATTAATGTTGTTAGTAAATATTTTTTACTAAAAATTTATTAAATATAATTATTTTTAAAATTAATTTTCATTCATAACCTAACCAACCTAACCTCCTTGGCCATTGAAACCCCAGTTGGTTTTTGGCCTCGCCAACAATGCCTCTCCATTCTGCTCTGTTCTTTGCTGCCTCAGGTGTAGTTCCCAATTTGTAAATATCTTTGAGGACTTGATCTCTCCATCTAAGTCTTGGCCTGCCTGTGGGTGGGTCTTCTACCGTCTGGGTTCGATCGTTCAATATAATTAATAATGGAGGTATTTTCTCGCCTCCACACATGTCCAGCCCACCTTAGTCTTCTACTTTTCACTAATACTACTATATCTGGGTGAGTATATTTCTCTTAATTCTCTGTTCTTTCTTATTCTCCATACATCTCCTTCGCATACTGAACCAAACACTTTTCTTAATACTCTATTTTCAAATACAATAAGCTTCTTCTCATATTCCTTTGTCAGTGACCATGTTTCAGCTCCATATAGTAACACAGGGAGGACTAGTGTATGGTAGATTTTGATCTTAGTTTTCCTAGACAATATTTTGGATTTAAGTAATTTCTCTACTGCCCAATAGGTCTTAGAGGCTAAGACTAGTCTATTTTGAATTTCGTTTTCCTCTTTTATGTTTTGTGCTAGCTTTATGCCAAGGTATTTAAACTCTTCGACTTTTTCAAATTCCCACTTGTCCACTTTAATATTTTGTATTCTATTCATTCCCTGTCTTCTGGTTATATGCATATATTTTGTCTTATCCTGGTTTCATTCATAACCTACCTTTCATTAATTAAAACAGCCGAAAAAGTATACTTTTCCATTGTTTCTAGGGTCTAATAATTATAATATCCATTGTTAAGAAATATAATTATTTTTATAATTAAGTTTAATTTGAGCTAATTGAAAGAAAAATAATGTCTATAAAATGATAGTAAATTTATATATAATTTTGTTTAAATAACCAACAATCTTTTGGCGTAAGAAGAGAAACTGATCAAACACAGGCAAGTTTGAGCGGCAGGAGTTCCTTTTGCAAAAAAAGTGGCGAGGGAAGCAATTGGTGGCCAGACCGCAGGCCTACCACAGAGCCAGTGATCTAGTTATTCTTATATGCATCGATGATACCATTGAATGGAATAAATGTTTGGTTATCATGTAAATAGTTTAGATAGCACCTTGACGCAGTAGTCACTGAAAAATATAGATTTTATTTATGACACCGGATGCTTAAGCCTATCTAAGATTGATCCACACTATACTCAACTGGCACTCCCACCCACCTTACACCTAACTCTCAACTGGTTGTCCTATGCAGGAGCCATCGTCTAATAGTCTCCTTCTAAGGTTTTAAATGTGTTGTTAATGTAGAATAAATAAATAATAAAAATAACTACAAACAAAATATTAACATAAAACTAAAAGATCTAAGGTTTTTTCCTGCTCAGGAAAACTACTGATTTCATTATGACTAACAATTTATAAATTAACTAGGGGACACCCCTGCACGCTTCGCGTGCCAACCCCGATGCTCGCTACGCTCGATACACCTCGGCCTTCGGCCTCGGCATGTAACTATTCAATACAAAAATCGGTATATTAACTATATAACGTAAAATTACAATATTACATTTCGGTACAGTATCTCAAAAATCGGTATATTAACTATATAACGTAAAATTAGAATATTACATTTCGGTACAGTATCTCACTCACACTAATTGCTTTGCCACTAGTCTAAGATCCCGCTATTAAACGACCTTCACCGAGCTGGTTATGGATGGAAGATATTTTTTATCAAATAAAATATGTCAATAAATATATTGCGAATGGGTTGTCTAAAAAATTTCAGTCCAGAATATGATTAATTAATCATTAAAAAAAATTTTTTTTTTTAATTACACTGGCTTGGTTAATGAACAAATTCCATTCCAATTGAAAATATGAAACTCATAGAATATACAAACGTTAGGTTGACTATTTATTTCCCGTCACAACTCTTGGGTAGGCAGGTATAAACAGGTAAATCGATACTAGTAACTTGCACCGGTCTGATTAATGAATGAAAGTAACATAAACATAAAGATAATTTTATTACGAACACGGTGGTATAGGGTTGTCTGCAAAAAATCAGTCCTGAATCGCGGTTGTCGAATTTAAAAAAATAAAATATTGCTCCGAATGAATACGTGCGACAGCGAGGTCCGAGTAAACCATCCCATGCGCTAGAAAAGGACGCAGCATTGCAGCTGTCTATAGTTTGTCGGCTGAATGAAAGAGAGCGCGCATGCTATTTGTCGGTGAAAACAAAAAAAAAAACAGCGATAGACTAGTAAATGTTAGGCGTCATTTTGGAATAGATTGTCGCTACATTAGCAATTGAAAAAAGTGCTTCGATTTATTATTGTGAAAAATGGCCAAAAAGTGTTTTTTGTGTGATTAATCATTAAAAAAAATTTTTAATGATTAATTAATCATATTCTGGACTGAAATTTTTTAGACAACCCATTCGCAATATATTTATTGACATATTTTATTTGATAAAAAATATCTTTCATCCATTAACCAGCTCGGTGAAGGTCGTTTAATAGCGGGATCCTATACTACACCTATTTAGCCTATTTCAAGTTTCATTTATTTTTGTTTAACAGCTGAAGATTAAACTCATAGTAAAATATTAAATAGTATAATGTCAAACATTCAAAATAGACATGTTTATTTATTTACAAAACAGCTGTTATTAATTTACTAAAATCAACCCAATGTTATCCTTACGGACCAATCTTTTAAGGGTGCTTTATACCCCTTAGGAGTACTTTATCAAGATGAAAATACTTTAGTTGTCCTATTTAAGTTCTAAAGAAACAGTGTACAAAATTTCAGCTGTCTACCTACATGGGAAGTTGGAGAATTAGTGATGAGTGAGTCAATCAGTGAGGGCTTTGCCTTTTATATATATATAGATTTTGTTTACTTATTAATAAGATCATACTAAGAAACTGAATCTAATTCCCTTTAGTTTTGTGACTAATGTAATTCCTTACAGTACATATTCATTTATTGACCTGCAACAAGATTTTGTTTTCTATTGAAACAAGGCTGAAATTAGAGGGGTAATTCCTACACATTACTGGCCCATCAGCAACCACTAAGCTAAGTCCATTCCCGTGTAGGTCATCATTTCCGTAATGGACATTCCCATTCGTCAACTCTTGGTTCACCACATATTTTACTGGACAGTTCATCTCTGGTGCTTTCTTCTTAACTACGGTAATTTTAAACATGGTTATTATTTTTTTCTGTCATGTTATTTTGAAAATGATTCAAAATTATTATTTATAAATTTATATTACCCCAATAAAATATTTAATCTTTCCTTCTTAAAATTATTGTAATAAGAAATTATGTTTACCTACTAAGTATTAGATTATTTTATAATAAACCTCCATTTTGAATTGATAAAATTAAAATGTCTTCGAACACTATTTATTTGCAACATTTTTTTAAACAATAAATTTAATTATTTGTTTAACGCTAAAAGGAGATTTTTTTGTCATTTTAATTGAGAGCAATAAAATGTCAATTGTAAATCTGGTTTTGTTCTCTTTGATTACAGTCAGCGCAGGAGATATGTTAGTTTCAACAATAGTTTACTATGTATTTTTATTTTTTATACATTACGAGAATAGATGTTATATTGAGTGAAAATAAACTAATACTGTCAAATATTATATATTTTCTACTGCATGTATAGGTACTATATCGATCATATTTAGTAGGTGAATGTTACCTTACACCTATTAATTTTTAAGTACAATAGCACAGAGTTTACTGTTGTTTTCGTGATTTTTATATTTTATTATAGCCTAATGAAACAGTACAAAAGCTTTTAACTGCACTTTGAATTATCATTATTTGTCCGTTGATTTAAATTAATAACCAAGAAGGAAAAAAAAATTGAATTAGATAGTCCTGTGAGAAATATTTTGGTTTATATTTGTTTATTTATTTTTTTGTAAAATATGAGTGTGCTTTCTAATGAAACATTACAAAAGCTTTTAACTGCGCTTTGAAATATCATTATTTGTTCTTTGATTTAAATCAATAACCAACTAGGAAAAAATAAATTGAATTATATAGTCATGTGAGAAATATTTTGTTAACCTAGTACGGATCGATTTATTTAGACGTGTGCGCCCCAGCGGGTACGAATTAATTTGCGTACCGGCAGAACAGTAACAGTGCACCGCAATAAAACTGCAGGTAATTGCATAGATTCAACAGTGGCCCGCTAGGTTACTGGCGATATAGCAGTGGTAACAGGTGGCGAGCCAGATTATGACGGAATCATAATCAAAATATAGCGCATGCAGTTCGGGCAAAGAGATAACAACGTCTGAGTCATCGAATAGACTAGGCTGAGTGACAACAACAGCCTCCTCTGTGTCTGTTTCACTAACCTCAATATCACTTGCTATATCGGTGCATCGAGGTTGACAGAAATGCACTATACCTAAAATAAATACAGCATTATATTACTGAACAAAATATAAACTACTTCTTCAATTTCAACATACTGCTGCGATCTATAGTATACTAATGAAAGTTTTTATAAACAAAAACCTCTTATAAAAATATCCAGTTGATGAATAGAGATGCTTACGCGACCTAGTAGTCTGTTGTAACTATTTGGAGGTAAAAGTAAAAGCAGATCGCTTATCTGAGCTGAGCTCGTCATTGTGTCGCTAGGCCCAGCCATTGCATGCGAATTGAGCTTGTCAGTGATCCGCTGTGGGTTAATATCTGCTTATTTATTTTTTTGTAAAATATGAGTGTGCTTTCGTCGTTTGTAATTTACATCTGTAGTGTATATATAATGGGCATCTTTGAAACTTGCTAAGGATAATATTATCTTTGATATAGTAGCCTAACCAAGTAAATTTAGTTTAGTTTTTAATGACTATTTATAAGTTTATACTATTAATTTTAAGTTTTATCACATATAACATTTATTTTAGGAATAACGATATTTAGTTCTGACTATCTCTAATGAGTTTCGGCTTCTCACACTCCCCTTTAAAACTTTATACCATTCTTTTCCCTTTTCTAAGGAGTCTGCTATAGCTGCCACCTTATTTTATTTGATTCTCCATAAGGCCAATGTATAATTCATATAAAGATTACAGCTTTATTTATAAACATAAAATTTTAAAGTTGCCTTTTTTCAAAGAGAACAGAATTGTCTAGAGCCTCTTGAGATCAATTTTCGCAAAACGATTAGGAAATCAGCTTGAAATGACATGTTGGTTAAAATTTTCATGCAGAAAATCTAAAACAACATTAGACGTGTGTTGTCTGACTCCATCCTGCAAGAACCACTGGTTCTCTAATTGAGACCATTTTGCGATACGTTGAGGTACAAAATAATCACGTAGCATATTTAGATAACGCTCACTATTCACAGAAGTTTCAAAAAAAGAATGGCTCTATTTGCCCATGGCTCGAGATGGCTGCCCAAACCGTAATTCTTGGGGCATGATGCACTTTTTCATGCAGCACGAGTGGATTTTTGGAAGCCCAAAAACGCACATTTTGTTTATTCACAATACCGTCTAAGTGAAAATGTGCCTCATCTGAGAACCAAACATTGTTAATGAATATGTCTTGATTAACAGCCTTTTTTTTTTGGTCTTTGGATGGCAGTTCAAATCCTAACGTTTTCTGATAGTGCTGCTGATTTATTAGTTCTTACCTAGTTGTTGAAGCTTACATTTTAATGGACTGTTCTCTTTCTGTCATTTTGACTGTAGTGAGTGTTACTTTCATTTTAATTCCTTTTTGCATGGCCTAATTATTTAATACTAAGTAGAATTTATTTAGCCCTATCTCAGGGTATTCTGTACGTGCAGACGATATTTGTCACAACATTCTTTTATTCCGTGTCACTTGTAAAGTCATAGACATTCGAATGCACATTGATCACTGTAGCTTAGCTTCTCTTCATATGCATGCAGCCTGAGTGTATTATGTTCTTGTCAGCAACAATTTATTTTCGTTTTTAAATAGTAGCCTGCTTGTTTGTCTTGTATTAGATCTTCTTTGTGCCTGTCTTGGATTATCTTCGTTGTACATCTCATGTTTGCTTTTTATACTTATCATTAACATTGAATTTATACAACTACATTTTATCTACTTTTATTCATCTAGCAGTTGCACATGTGTGTGCGGTGGATCGAGTAGCTGTATATGCATGTGTGATTTGCTTGATGTTATCATTGTCATTATTTCTATTTAAATGGTAACTGTGGTTGTGTCCTGAGAATTAGAATTGTATAATTGTACTATCTGATTACCTTGTGCATCTGGCCTGCGGTTACAGCATCTTACTACTGGTTTGTTGTTGATTAGCTATTGTGAGTGGATACTTTTTTAACTTCAATATGGGGCATTCCTGTCCGATTTGTGTAAGAGAGGTTTTGGATTCGGAGGATGGAGTCTTCTGTGATGGATCATGTGAGCGATGGTTCCATCGTGAGTGTTTGAAAATGTCTAAAACAGATTATCATCGTATTAGTGGCAGTAACAAATCTAAGTGGTATTGTTCAAGAACAGATTGTCTCGACACTGGAAGTCAGCCTCTGAACTCGTTGGTCAACCAGCTTACTATTCTTACAGATAAAATTACTGATCTTTCTGTTAAAGTTGACTCTCTGATATCTCTTCCCTCGAAGGTAGACAACTTATTAGTTGAGGTTGATACTATTGGCAAGAACTTGCTAACCCTCGAGAAGCGAGTTAGTAACAATGAATCGAGGATTTGTGATGTTGAAAAGCGTTTACTGAGCACCAGCACAGCTGGTGGACCTTGTAACTCCGAATCCATAATTGCTGAGATGAATGACCGTGTACGTCGCTCTAGGAATGTAATGATATTTAATCTCATGGAGTCTACGGATAAGAATGTCAACTTAAAAAAGAAACATGATTTGAATTTTGTTGAGAAATTGGTTGGTAACTTTCTCCCTGATGCTGACTGTAGAACGATTAAGCTTATACGGGTTGGGAAAAAGCATGATAACAAGATCAAACCTTTGAAAATAATCTTCAATAAGGACTCTGATGCTTTAACATTTATTAATAATTTTTCTGTTGAATCTGCTACCCAGATTGACCCATGCTTCTCAACCATCAGGGCATCTAGAGATAGAACCCCTCAAGAGATTAAATATTTAAACTCATTAAGGGATGAGTTGAAAAATAGAACTTCTCTAGGGGAGAAGGATCTCACAATTAAATACATCAATAATACTCCTCATATTGTAAAAGCTCCAAAAAACGCATAAGTTCCAACGGTAATGACTTAGTTTTACATTGCTATTATCAGAATGTAAATGGTCTTAAAAGTAAACTAACTGAATTGGCTCAAGAACTTCTTACGGTGTCCTATGATGTAATTGCATAAGTTGAAACAAACTTGAGTCCTGATATCCATGTTGCCGAGTTGGGTTTTGATAACTATAATGTTTTTAGATGCGATCGCACACTGAAAGTGTATTCGTAAATTGTACTATGTCATCGGCCCACCTAGTGATTGGATGTGCTTACATACCTCCCAATCAACACTCTTCGGCTTACCACAACCTTTGTCAAGCGGCTGATGAGGTAATTGGTCTCAGTGGTGAAATTGATAGGGTTCTGCTGATGGGGGATTTTAATTTGCCCCAAACCGATTGGTCTGCTCGCTACGTTGATTGTGACGAATCATCTCGCTATATGATGGATCTTGTAGCAGTCCATGACCTCAAGCAGGTCAATTATGTTACAAACTATAGAGGTGTATCCCTGGATCTTGTGTTCTCCTCGATTTCTGAAACGATTGTTATGCCTGCTATTGATGTACTCGTCCCTGAAGATAGGCATCACCCAGCTCTTGATATATCTATCACAGTTCGCAATTTTACACATTGCTATGGTACTAAATGCATTCCGGATTTTCGGAACTGTAATATGGATCAGATTCTTTATCAACTGCAAAGAATGAGTTACCCTACTGCTGAGGATATTAGTGATGTTGATACGTCTTTTACTAATTTTGTTGATAATCTTTCTTCATTAATCCACCAAAACACACCTATAAGAAGGATCACCAAATCAAAATTTCCAAAGTGGTTTTCAACTGAGTTAAGGAACCTAGTTATCAAGAAAAAGATTGCCCATAGGAAATTTAAAACAACTGGTTCTATTTATGAACTGGAACGTTTTCGTAGTTTGAGACGTGACTGTAAAACATTGTTATCTCAATGCTATAATAATTACATAAATAAGGTTGAAGACAGTATTCCTACAAATATTAAATGCTTCTGGACACATGTGGACAATCTGAAGAATACCTCGTCTATGCCACCTAGGTTGACACTGGATGATTCTGAGGCTCATGACTCCTTTAACAAATGTGAATTATTTGCACGCCACTTCTCTTCTGTGTTCTGCCGGGCGGATCTTCCAGTGCCTACTTTTGATTTTGGCTGCAGTAACTCCCTATCTCAAATTGTGGTCTCGGCAACTGATGTTCAGTCCAGGCTTGAAGCTCTTGATCCAACTAAGAGTGCGGGCCCTGACAATATTCCACCTTGTGTTCTTAAATTTTGTGCGCCAGTACTTGCTGTCCACTTGGCCATACTCTTTAATGCCCTACTATCGTCAGGAATTTTCCCTTCTAGCCTCAAGCGTGGATATGCTGTGCCCATCTATAAATCTGGTGATCGGTGTAGTATTAAGAACTATAGACCAATAGTAATACAGTCCTCTCTTGCAAAGGTTTTTGAAAGCATTGTCTTAGACCACCTGTATTTTTATTTGAAAACATTTATCTCTGAAAAGCAACATGGCTTTCTTCATGGTCGGTCAACAATCACCAACCTCATGGAATTTCAAGAATTTGTCACCTCAGCTTTTGTCAACTCTTGCCAGGTTGACTGCATCTATCTTGACTTTTCTAAAGCTTTTGACAAGGTCCATCATGGGTTATTGATTGCCAAGCTCGCTGGTTATGGTGTTACGGGTCGTCTGCTTCAGTGGTTGGACAGCTACCTTAGAGGCCGTAAATTATATGTTAAATGTGAAGGGGTCACTTCAACTCCTTTCGATGTTTTTTCTGGTGTGCCTCAAGGCTCTCACTTAGGACCGCTTCTGTTTAATATGTTTATTAATGACATCAACTTTGTTCTATCAGTGGCTTACCTATTATTTGCTGATGACCTTAAGATTTTTACCAGAGTTCGTTCATCATCTGACCAGGAGAACCTACAGCAATCGCTTTCCAACATCGTTTCTTGGTGTGTGGAGAATGGAATGGAGCTGAATGTCGCTAAGTGTCAAGTTGTTTCTTTTTCTCGCTTGGCAATTACTTTTACTCATGATTACCAAGTTGGTGGCACTAGTCTAAAAAGAGTGAACAACGTAAGGGACTTGGGAGTTTCATTTACTTCAACTCTAAATCCTGTATTGCATGTCTTGGATGTAACTTCAAGAGCAAACTCCCTTATTGGTTTTATTAACAGAACAACTAGACACTTTCGTTCACCTCAATCGCTTGTAATATTATATAAGATGATTGTTCGTCCGGTGTTGGAGTATGGCTCCGTCATTTGGTCGCCTTATCAACTTGGTCATGTGGACTTGCTCAACAGGGCCCAGGTCCGTTTCATGCGAATATTGGGCACCCGCCTTGGTCATACTTATCTTGGAACTCCCATTGAAGAACTTGAACAACTTTTCTGTCTGTATCCCCTTCAGCGACGTCGAATGGTCAGTGACCTGGTGTTTCTTTTCAAGCTGGTCAATGGTTTGGTTGACTGTCCGGGGCTCTTGCAGATGATAGATATACGCATTCCAAGAAATACCAGATCTATGACGATTTTTGGCCGTGGTTATCTGCCTACCAGCTATGCTTATCATTGTGGCTTGGCAAGACTACAGAGGACTGGAAGTATTGTGTCATCAAGTATAGACTTTTTTTCGGAGTCTCTAACTTCTTTCAAGAGGAAGGTGAACTTGATTAGTGCAACTGTGATTGCCGCTCAGAACACTCAGTGATGGTGTTTATTGTTATTTTGATACTCGTTATCTTGTTGTTGTTATTATTGTTAATTTATTTACTGTTAGGTTTTTTGTTTTATTTACTGTTCAGTTTTGTTTTTGTTAGGTTATTTACTGTCATGCACGTTGCCGCTTATTGGTCTGTAGTAATTTATTATTTTGTTATTGTTTTGTTACTTGTCTAATGATTTGAATTTACTATTTTTTGCATTGTTATTATGATTATGATCTTGTTGTATGTTTATTGTCTATGGTTTTCCGTTTTCTTTTTCTATTAATTAATTTGTATTATTCTTGTTATTTGATTGTTATTTGTGTTCAAGTCATGAATATAATAGATAGGATTATTATTAATTTGTGTCATGGTGTGAGCTGCCATTGTTATTGTTATATTATTGTATGAAATTGGTTGTTACCGTTGGATGTCAAATAAATAAATAAATAAATAAACAGCCCATTCTGCGAAACCATTCGTTGAAGTTTGTTGTCAATCGTTAATATAGGTAATACTGTAATTTTGTATGGATACAAATGCAAATCTTTTTTTAAATTCTCTGTACAGATCGTCTAGAAATGTGAAGATCTTCTGCCGCTTTTCTATTCGACTTGCCTGGACTCCTCACCAACGCTGCTCTGGACAGCTTCAACATTCTGTGGAGTACGGACAGTGGAAGGCCGTTGACGTTTCCTCTCTAATACTGAGCCGTCACTATTAAATTTTTCATAAAGTCTACGAGTAGTTTTAAATGATGGTGACTAGCGAGTTTGAAAATGAGCACGAAACCGTCTTTGTGTAAGCACCGCACTTTTTGTTTCATTAAAAAACAACACAGTCTTTATGCGTTAATCCACAGACAATCGTCCTTTGTCAGCCATCTTGCAACAATAATAATAACGGAAGCGGAAACAGAGGGAACTAATCTCCATAAACAGCTGATAGTTTTGCCAACTTACAACACAGTAATAATAGGTAACCGGAATAAATACTACCAAAACAAATGTTGGATCATTTCGTGCGCCACCCTGTAATTTAATATTTTTGTTAAAAACTAAAATCAGTGGATATACATTAAAAACTGTAAGCGTAACAAGTCTGTAAGTAATGTTTTACTGCAAAACGCAGGTGTCAGCTATGGATAACTGCCACTACCCGGTGGGCAATTAAGGAAGAGAGAGTAAATTGCCATAATTCTTCATCTCAAAATTTTTACTTTGGGCACGGATGATATTCGGTCTTCCGATAGTCAACGTAATTACAAGTAGTTCCAAAGTCAACACTAGGTAGAAGGTCGGAGGCTCAACTGCAATACAATTATTCATTGAGAAGTCTGTTAACAAAATATGATCTCACCACAATTTTACCAATTAATCCTAGTTTTCTCCATTTTGGTCTTCTACCACATATTTTTGTTAGTTAGTTGCTGATTCCTTAATTTATTTCCTTTAAGTTAACTCAGTGATCATCCAAGGTTTGTCTGAAGCAATAATTATAAGAACTTAATCTTTTATTTTTTCCTGTACAGGGTCAAGCCGTAGCACAACTCTCCAAGACCGTAGCAGATACAACAGTCTTTGGTGTGGCATCCAAGAGCAAACATGAAGCCATCAAAGCCAGCATAGACCACCTACTGGAGCGGGGCACTGATTACGCCAGTGAAGTTAAGAAGTGAGTTCCTCTTATTGCAATAGTTACCCCAACTAATCTGGGCTCTCAAAAGGAAAATTGAATATATATAGCTGAATATGTAGCTGAATAAATATAAATATTCCTGTACAATAACAAAACAAAGCACCAAATTCTCAGAAAAAGAGAAGCATGTGTCATGGAAGTAATAACTCTACTACTGAAATTCAACAAATAAAAAAAAACAATTTGCATAAGTTGACAAATTTATGGCGAGTAGATTGGGGAAATATGCAACCATAATGTTGTATATATAGATAGATAGGTATATAGATAGGTCTTCTTCAAGGGTTTAGATGATTATAACTTATATAATAAGCCTTTTTGCCATAACATAAAATAACAATATAGGAGCTACTCATATAAAAACAAATTACTCTTAGCACTAAACAATAAAGAAATCTAAGGAACTTGTAACAAATTTACTGGTTTCTAACGATATCATAATAATTATAGATAGGCCGCTTAATTAAAAATTGCAATCTACTGAAAGCACTAGTGTGAGAGAATGCACTGAGTGGTGAAAGTCAGAAAAACTACTCTTCCCCCACCCTGCCAAACCAAAGAAATGGAAACAATAAATAGACATAAGGCCACTAGTTAGCTGAGCGGTTGCAAGCCCCACCAATTACTCCATCATTAGCAGTGACCATTGGTTGGTTTTATCAACACTAAAATAAGTCAAGCTTGGAACGATAAAATTCAATCATATTTTTTATTTAAATAGCATTAAATTACAGCATAACACAATGAATAATTTATGTAAATAATAAATAATAACTATGAAACAAACTTGTATAGTAACACAGTTATTTTTTATAAAAAACACTGTTGCGGAAGTTGAGTAGAGACAGGAAGCTTGAAGCCGGAAGTTAGTCACTTCCGGCTATAGTGGCGGTGATCAAACCCATATATACAATAAATATTGCACTCATGTTAGGATCTGTAATTGTTAATTGTAGCAAATATTTTTTGTATTAAGAATCGTTGCTACGATATTGTAAATCTTCAGTTCAAGGTAAGCACGCACTGTTTAACAATAATAATTTTTTAATAATAATTTTAATTTATTTCCTTCATTATATTACAAAATGAAAAATTAAGATATTGACTGAAAAATCAAGATATTGTCTGGTTTCTGTTACTGGTATTGTAACCAAGTCTTATTACCATGTTCTTAAGACTGTTAACTTAAGAGTAACTTAAAAGGAATTGTGAAGTTTTTCTCTGATGTAAAAATGAAACTTTTTTATCCATTTGTACAATCATTCTTATCATTATACGCTGAACAACATATATCTGCCTCTCCTGCCTGCTACTTCGCTACCAAAGAAATGTTCCAACATGATTTCCATTATTTTTACTAAAGTTAACCTTATGTAGGCCTACGTAAACATACTGAGTATTGACGGAACTCCCAAGGACCTAAAAAAATCATCATCAGCTTTGAAGTTCAACTTGATAATGATATGAACAAAGGTATTTGCTGATATGGATCATAGTTAAAAAATGGCACGAAAATGTTGATGATGATCAGACATGTTGGTTATCAGTAATCAAGGACGATTTGGTGATTGCAGTTAACATAACATTTGATAGGATAGAAGATTTATAATAACCAGTCTTTTCATGAAATTTCCTCAAGAATCAGAGTCTGTACTATTTCATAGTGGTTCTAAAAACCCAAAATTGAGGAAATTGTGCTTTCAATTTGTCCCATTGACCTGAGTGATCACAGATCGAAATTGAATTTTTTCTTCTTAAAACTTTACACAGCCACCTTTGAACTCTCTGCTCCTTACTCACTGCAGTCAACATGTTGTGTTTACAGTATCATAGGTCCAGTTTACCTAACATAACTGAATCTATAGTAAACTGCTAGTATCCATTTATGGAATTTAGGCTCTTGAGCTTTTTATGTTACTTTGCATGCACTTGGGTCTAGAAGGACAGACCCCAGTCATAAAACTGTCACTCACAGCTGATTGAACCTGTCCTTCTTTCAATATAAGTGTTAAAATGTTGAGATGATAAATGAATGCTTTTCAATACAAGTTGTTTTTTATGTTAAAACGTTCAAGAGATCTGAGGTATTGAGGGTCTTTGTAGAACAAATAGTTCAGTTATATATTTTTAGGACAGCAGGCATTTTTACTCTGGACTACACCTTGTAACCACTCGGTCCACCAATAGCTTCAGTTATAAGCCTATTGCTAGAACTGTATATGGAGCATTAATTACAGAGCTGTAACTGGTATGTACATGTGCATAAAGGAAGGGGCTTCAACAATTATTTTGGTGTATACACATAGTGCTAGGGTCTAAGAAAAAGTAGCTTCCAGCTTTATCCAAATGGTTGAAAAATTAGGGTCCAAGAAAAAGTAGCTTCTACTTTTATGCAAATGGTTGAAAAATTATATTAAAAAAAGTTTGGCTAAATACATAGTAACTAGCCATTTTAAATGTATACAGTAAATTGGTTCACGAGTTAGGGCTACAAGTGTAATAAATTGAATAATAACTATAATTAAGTATCCTTTATTCAGTTTTTATAATAATACAGTCTTTTGGCCGAAACCGGTCATGTATTATTATAAAAAATGAATAAA
Organism: Stictocephala bisonia; assembly: GCA_035578905.1. Lineage (NCBI taxonomy): Eukaryota > Metazoa > Arthropoda > Insecta > Hemiptera > Membracidae > Stictocephala > Stictocephala bisonia. The sequence goes on along the minus strand of JAQJVL010000094.1, from coordinate 1,199,467 downwards.
GGATACTTAATTATAGTTATTATTCAATTTAAGAGTAGTTCAAATTTTAAAATAAGAGATTATTAACTTTGAATCAAGTTTTTCAAATATCACTTTTTAGATACCATTGATGTCTATGTCCTATTGTCATGTAGACACTGTCGAATCATGTATCATTTCATTTGAACAATAATATATAGTAGAAATGCATATTAAATTACATTTCTTTTGTTTTCCAGAATATCTCAAGATGGTGTTGATATAGTGTTGGACTGTCTATGTGGAGAGGAATGCAATAGAGGTTATTCTCTTCTGAAACCAATGGGCAAATATGTACTTTATGGTGAGTTAATGAAAGAGCGTAGCCAGGATTTTTCCAGGGTTGGGAAAAAACATGAGAATATATTGTCTTTGTATGATTTTATTTTAAGATTTAAAATACGAGGCGTGTTTGTGAAGTAAGTACCGTTTTGGAATCCTGCTGTTATAGCGCTGTGGTTGGCATTCAGCGCATGTGCACTGGGTACTACTGTCCGTTGGCAAGACACAGCCGCCGTTACGGATCCATTCGACTGTATTTAAGATTGATTATAACTGTTTAAAATTCCTCCTCCGATGAAAAATTCTGTGGACTATGAATTATGTGCTGTGTATGTTTTCATAACGCTAAGGGCGTGATAGCAGATGACATTCCTCGTGAGTCTGTCACCGTGACAATTTGGTTTTAAAAATCTTAACCATCACGATTCTAATTTGTTTTTTGTAATTCTCGCTAAACATTTGTTTTTGTGATTCTCCGTCAATATTTTGGGAACCTAGCGTAAGCAAAACACTTGGTATTTCAAACGTTCTGTCACAATTTCATAAATTACACTTCTTCACATTTTAAGACACACTACATAACAGTGCTGTTATAAAGAGTCTGTTTTCTCTGACTTTTTTTCATCAACGTTTTTGCACCAAGTCATCAATAATGGGTGAAGGTTTCCCACTTCGTTCCTCATCATGCACATTCGTACATTCACCTTATAAGCTCTTACCCACTGCCATACAATCCTATCCTATTCTTTTTTTCAATAAACTTCACAGATCTTTCATGAATATCAGCTGCTTTCATGCTTTTAGCGTTACGAAAACTTACACAGCGCATAATTCACAAGCTGCATTTTTCATCGGAGGAGGAATTTTAAACAGTTATAATCGGCCTTAAATACAGTCAAATTCATCCGTAACAGCGGCTGTGGCTTGCCAACAGATGGTAGTACCCAGCACGCATGCGCTGAACACCGACCATTCCAAAACGGTACTTACTTTAAAAACACGCCTCGTAGTTTATGATTTATTTATAATTTTAGTTTAGCCTTTCTAAAACTATTTAAGCACTAATCTACCAGTGTTCTGGCTAAATTTGTACAAAACACCTCTCTCAATTTTAATTTATAGCCTCCAGAATCCTCTTTCTATGTTCTATCATACATAAGTTTGAGATCAATCAATTCCCTTCCCTTCATGATTTTCTTTACCCCATGATTCATTGTAATGGTAACATAGCAATATATTTTCATGTAAATATTTTCTGATGTGGCTGCCGATAAGTGTGATATTTCACAAATTCATGCTTGATGCGTGGAGGGTCTTACTAGAAAAGAACCCAAACACGAAATAAAATTATAATTGTAAGCTATAAACACTCTCCACTAACCTAGTTTAATAGTAAATCAATGGAAAAAATTCAAGATTCTTATTATATTTAGGTGCCTAGCCTACTGGTCGTTCTTCAGGCAAAAAATAAATAAATAAATAAATTGCAAATTTGTTTTTGTTAGTTAATTGTTGCTGGATATAAACATTTTGCAATTGCAGCAATAAGCAATTCACAGTACAATTCACCCAATCAATCACCGTACAGCCGAGGTCGACTCTCCTCTACAAATCAGTCTCAACTGTACAGCTGCGTCCAACATTTTAGAAAATTAAGTTTAAATACCAATAGTTCAAAAACAAATTATTTGCAATTCTGCTTGAGACCTGAGGCCTTAGTAAATAGTCCATTATTAATGGCAGACAACACCGTCTTACAGGAGGTTGAGTCAGCAATGTTCCTTGGGATATACTTTGATCGAAGTTTGACCTGGACTAGCCATGTGGACCATGTCTGTGCCAAAGTTTCATCAGGCGTTTACGCCCTGAGGAATCTGTCAACGTTTTGTCCAACTCAAGTTCTTCTCATGGCCTACTTTGGTCTAATTCATTCCCACCTTACCTATGGAATCCCAGTATGGGGTGGATGCTCAAGCACCCAATTCCTCAGAATTTTCAGACTGCAACAAAAAGCAGTACGTATTATATCAAAACTGAATTCTAGAGAGTCGTGTAAACCAGCCTTTATTGAGCTGAGATTACTAACACTGCACTGTCTCTACATCCTTGAAACTACTCTCCTCTGTATGACCAAGTGTCACCTTATGCGAGGTAGTGACATATATACATACGGAACCAGAGGCAGGGACCGTTACAGAATTGGACAGCACAGAACGGCGATATACGAGCACTTACCAACAGCGCTACGTTTATCAACAGCCTACCTGACTCAATGAAAAACATTCCAGTGCCCCAGGCACTAAAAGTCAGACTGAAGAGTTTCTTGACTCAAAAGGCCTTCTACTCGGTGGGGGATTTTCTCCAATACAACTGGGAGAGCTAATCTCGGCTCGAAGTTGGGACGGAAATTGCCAGAGTATGAATGAAGGTGTGAATGAATATTGAAAATGTATGAGAGAATGAGTGGTGTGTTTTCAAGTTTCATGTTTATATTTATCTAGATTTATTTATAGCACAATATGACGTTTTGTATACAACAATTTGTCATCAAACACAAATAAAGATTTATTATTATTATTATTACAGTGAAAGTAGGTTTTGTGTATTTTCTTAAGAAAATAATTAAAATAGAAAAAAACTAAATTGTTTACAGACTAAAAGTGTGTAAAAAATGTAAAAAAACCTTAAATTAAGCAAAATAATAAAGTTTTAAAATTAAGTTTTCCAATCTCTTTGTTAATACTGTTATTTCTACAGGAAAACCCATCTCTTGAGAAAATATAGCCCATTATTTAACCATTTTAGATTAAGTTTTTGTATTTTCTTAAGTGATGGGTAAAGAACATTCATGATTAACACTTTTTCTTTCAGTTTGCAAATATCATATCAACAAATTTAGAACACATCACAGTAACCCAATGCATCTTCCAGTTTTTGTTTGAAAGAAATCACCAGTATAGATTTATTGATTTTTTTCCTTTTGGCTAAATGAACTAACTTACACTCATGAGTTGATGACGTATCCTGTAACTTTCAGTCTGAGTGTAATAGGCGTTTGGGACTCATTTAAGCATCAAAATCTTAGGTTACAAATAACTTTATTATAGTTTTCAATTCCTCTCGAAAAGGAAAAATCAACGACATTTTATTTTGTTGATTAAAACTTTAGGAAAGATGTAAAGTTGTATGTTAATAATCCTTGAGTCATAATTTGATTGTTGCTCTGTCATACTGTATACTCTACCACTTTCTTATTGAAAAATACTCATATTTTAACAGATCAAAACCCATAAATATTACAAGTAATGTTCATAGAAAGGTTTCAAAACTCAATACAATTTTTTATCCGTTCATAACATTTATTATGTGCACAAAATTAGCAAGTTTACTTTCAATACAATCCTGAATTGGTAATACATATGAAGATGTGCCCTACTAATGGAACTGCAACCTTCTTGGAGTTCTTGTGTATTGGCAGATGATTTCTTCTGTCTTCACTTGCAAATCTCGATGTATGGATAAGAGTGCAAGGGAAGTGAGCCTATGAATAATTACGTTTTCAACTGTCGAGTCGAGTCGGTGCGTCCTAACCTCAAAACAAACCAGAAAGGCGTGAGAGCGAAAAAATCTTAGCAGCCTAGTGGCTGCTGACAGTCGGTCCCATGAACAGTGTTGCCAACCTTTACCTTTTAAAGAAGAAAATATACCCAGTACCGACACACTGTTACTTTATAATAACTGCAACTCTTTAGTTATGAATGCAATAATACGTGTACACTGTTAAATAAGACGTATGGAGCACGTTGTTTTACGTACAAGATTTAATACAACTAAACCTTAAGTCAATACCCGTAAAACTTAGTTTTTTATGATTTCTACAATGTTTAAAATTTTATAAATTTCGGGGGGGGCCCGGCCCCCTTGGGCCCCTTCCCTGGCTACGCCACTGAGTCTGAGTGTATTTAACTAATATATATATATATATATATATATATATATATATATATATATATTCTTCTACGTTAAGTAGAAGAAGAGATTTCTTAGTCCCATCTTCCCCTGATTGAATAAAAACGTTTTTTATTTCATATTTAAGGTTTTTTCTTGCCAGCCACACTAACTAAAGTAGAAAATTGAATAATTCGAATTTGAGTTAAAATTACAACTTCATTTATGAATATTACATTTTAAACTTGAGCTTTTTACAACAAAACTGTCCACAACACAGCTTCTGTGAGTCATATTTTAATTTTATCCCCTAATTTTATCCCCTGATTTTATATATGTAACTATAGTTCTAATTCAATATTTTGTTTTAATAAACCAAAATCAGTTGGAAAATATCTAATCTCATGGGGCTCTAGTCAGACTTATCTTGTAAAGTATCCAACATTTTAAATACATATTTAAAACATATAAACATGATAGGTCTGTTAGTAAAGACGTGTTCAATTACAAAACACGGGCATCAGCTAATAAAATTTGTTGCCTGGTGCCTAATTGGGAGAGAATTAACTGCCACCTTTGTTCAACTCAGACATTGGTTTGGGACTGACCAACTGATCTATTGATAGTCGATGGACAAGCACTTCCAAAATTCAAATCAGGTTTAGAGTCTGAGGATCGACTGTGATGGAATTATTCTTCACTGGAGAGGAATATTAAGTTGCCCAGTATTTTGAGTTTAAATTGTAGTATAAACTGAGTTTAGATAGTGAAATAAATTTTTGAGTTAAATCATTTATTGGTTTAAGTTGAACCAAGTAAAATCAAAATTAGTAGATTTCTTATAGTTGAAAGCAATCATCATCAGTAGGTTGTAAAGTAAATTGTAATAGGTAATTTGTTTGACAAAATAGTTGAGCAAAGCTCTCATTTTTCTTATGGAATGTAGTAAAGTAATGATTAATTTCATTTAGTTAACCCATTGCGGATCGCGTAGCATGGCGCGTGCAAGACCTAACGGTATGAATTAAATTTGCAACACAACGCTACACCTGCGCTGCCAGCCTAGCGCACTAGCTAATTTTACACATTTTGTTGTTATTTACGTTATTTAAACATTACACTGACCATATTAGTAGTCTATATAATTCGGATGCTCGCAATTTATCCTCCATTTTACTGGAAATCACAACACGACAAAACGATCAGACCAAACGCAAGGACTAAATACCCCCAACTAATACCAAGTAGTCGAGACAACAGTGACAGGAAACAGTAACAAAGTGCCTCAAAACAAATGGGTGCATTGTAATACTGACTGCGTGCCGAGCGACACAACTGTAAACAACCAGTGCCGCAACGTCACGTCGTTGAGCTATCGGTCCACTTGGTGCGGAACTTGAAGGCTACGTCTTTGATCAGCAATGGGTTAAAGCATAGCTGACATTTGAAGGTTGATATTTAACGCTCATACTGAATATAATTATTTACTATTCTTCAGTTAGGAGTGTGATATTTTTTCAGGGTCAGCCAATGTAGTAACAGGGGAGACGAAGAGTATCTTCAGTGCTGCTCGATCAGTAAGTGTTTTATAACCCATTTATGTATTCTATCTTACTATTATATTAAAATGTAATGGTGTCTGTATGTTACTCAATCACGCAAAAACTACTGAACCCATTCATCTGAAATTTTGCATGGACATTCTTAGGGTCTCTGGTTAACACATTAACAATTAGAACAGTATTTTTGTGTTTGTTTTGTCATTTTGCCCATGTGACGTCATAGGATACGTACGTAATACCTATCGTCTTCTTTCCTAGATGTACCATGTCCATAACGCACTTTTGGGTTATACAGATGCCAGTAGGTACATGTTTTGTATTACTGAATGCAATAAGCACAGTATAAATCAACGTAAACCCCGTACGGAGGACGGGTACTGTGCTAGTATACAATAAAGCTGGATGTTTTGACTCAGTCACTGACACTAAATAACAGACAAAGAAAGGTTTCCATGTGTTTAACTGACAAAAAAAAGGTTTCTACGTGTTTGTTATTGGAAACTTGCTTTAAGTTTATTTTACACGAGCAGAAAAACCCCTTTGGCATCAAAGACCAACTTCCTCCATGAGGCCGAAGACAAAATTCTTCATGAAAATGTAGGTGGAGATGGATAACGTGGCTTAAAAGAGATACAGTAGACTCTCTCTAAACAGACTATCTTGTGACCGGGGGCCCGACCGGTTAACTATTTGACTGGTTAAGCTGAGGCGCTCAAAACATCTTTATAATACAGTTTATCTAAAGCAATTAATTTCTTTATTCAATAGAATATCTGCTGTTCTCACAAAATGAAGTAATTTTACAAATCACATAATTAATTGCAAAGGCACATGATTTAAATGAAGATAACCTACAACTATAGTTGAATGATCGGTTAAGGTTACCACACCACGGAAGCTCTTGACAGACTAGTAAAAATAATTATACTTCTTTATACAACACGTTGTGGCAGTTTTTTATGAATCATTGATATAACTAACGTTACCGACGTCCATTTTCGGCTAATCACTAACACTTAAAACTATGTCTCATTGATAAATGGCCGTTTAAAAAGAAGTCACTGTTTTGGAAAAGGGGCCAGTTAAAGCGGAGACAGGTTGAAAAGTGGCCGGTTAAGAAGAATTCTACTGTATTTCCTACATGCCACTAACCAAAGGCTGAGTTCTGAGGCAAGGCCAAAGATAAAGTTCTGTTGTGAGACTCAAGGTTGAGTTATTTTGTGTCATGGAGCACATCAAGGTGATTTTGGAAGATAGTCTGCATCTGTAGCTGTATGGGTGGGTAGGTCAATACTTCTATGCGTATATGGGTGGGCAGGTCGGTTCATACCACTGTACGTGTATATTTTAATACCACTGTATGTGGTGGGCAGGTGGGGTGAGTCAATACCACTGTATGCATATGTGTGGGCAGGTGGGTCCATACCACTATACATGTATGGGTGGGCAAGTAAGTGCGTACTATTGACTTACCAAGTGCTGGCTTAATGATCACAGTTTCAAGTCAACTCTTAAGAGGCTTTTTTACAGTCCTCTGCTGTTAATTTCTTGGAATCAGCCAACTCTCGCATTTCCTGCAGTTTGGAGACGACCTTCCCCACAGTTCTCTCTAGGTGAGTTGTCTTCCCACTTTTTCTTTTCTTTATCCAATCTCTGCCACCAAACGAAGCTGCTGGAGGTAATTCTACAAATAACCCACCAATCTGCCCTTACACATACAGTGGTACTGTACCACTCACCCAACGATATACGTATAGTGGTATTGACCCTCTCATCCACCCACCCACCCTTACAAGTACAATGCACTGACCTATCTATCCACCCACTCTACAGAGTTATTATGCATTACCAGTTTATGGATGTGCAGGTGGCATTACCGTGTGTGTGGACATTACTATTACTAGTGTACATATATGGGTGTGCGGATGAACATTACCACTGTACATGAATGGGTGGGTGGGTAGATGGGCATTACCAGACCCTCTCACTCGTACTTGTACACTGGTAATGCCCATCCACCAATGCATACACACACACATGTACACTGGTAATGCAACCTGCACATTCATACACGTACACAAAGGTAATGCATAATAACTCTGTATGGGTGGGTGGGTGGATAGGTCAATGTCGTTGTACATGTAAGGGTGGGTGGGTGGATCAATACCACTATACGTATATCTGTGGGCGAGTGGGACAGTACCCCTGTATGTGGGCTAGACTTTGCTGGGTGTGGGCTGAGTTCAATATGCAGCTGGCCTTAAGACCCATCCATCCATACACGTACATAGGTATTACAGTGGTAGTAGACCCACCCAAACTAGTACGAATGTATTAGACCCACCTAACAACCTATACATGTAACAGTGTTACTGATCACCCACCTACCCCTACATGTATAGTGTCATTTATTCAATATCATTCCTATTTTTCCTACTCCATTTATTTTTATCAATGATCGAAAATGAATTTTAGTTTTAAATCTTACTTTAAATGAAGAGGGAACAAACATTTCTATGAACGTACAAGGTAAGTCAATACATCTGATCTTTCCAAAAATAAAATTCTTTTCTACTGTTTCAGTGGTGGCAAGTGGATAAGGTGTCACCCATCAAGCTGTTTGATGAGAACAAAACACTTTCAGGCCTCAATTTACGACATCTAATGCACCAACAGAACAGTGCATCTTATGTGGCCAAAATCTTCGATAAAGTCATTGATCTCTGGAAGGATGGTAAAGTCAAACCTGTTGTAGATTCTACCTGGGCCATTGAGGATGTAAGTATGAATCATTCAACCATAGTAGTTTCTTTGAACAACATACATAAAGTTACATTTATTCCATGACTTTTTTTATATTAAGTTTGTTTTTTATGATACTAATATATGGGTAATTTCTCAAGTGACAAAGTTATTAAAAAATTGTGGATAAGTAATTTGCTGGAAGTTAAATAGTCATTGATCTTAAATACTGGGTGACATGTGCGGCAGAGATTCCACAAAAATCAAGCATGTTCTCTGAAACACGTATATGTACTAATACTACAACATACAAGGTTTGGCTAGAAAGAAACGGGATTAGTATTGCTGTAGCCACAGAACAAATGTAATACGGCTGAATATTGTATGGTTTTTCACATGACTCCCCCTCCATGAGTTTCATCTCTCTCCCGCACTCATACCGCCTGTGGCGTCAGTTATAAGCATATAACCTTTTGTCTCTGCATCGGAAAAATGTTGAGTGTCAAAAAAGAACAGCGTGTACACTTGGAAAATCTGCAAGTGAAACATTTTTAATGTTACCACAAGTGTACGGTGATGATTGTTTATCACGACCACAAGTGTTTGAGTGGTTCAAACAATTTAGAGATGGCCGTGAAACTCAAGTGATGACTCATGCCCTGGTAAACCGTCGTTATCAAAAACCGATGCTAACATTGAAAAAAATGGTACCAGAGGGGTAAACAGTAAATAAAAATTACTATATTAGTTTCCTGACTACCCTACGTAAGCAAGTATGAAGAAAGTGGAATGATTTGTGGAAAACAAGTCATGGATCTTCCACCAGGGCAATGCTCCGGTTCACAACGATTCGTCAGTGAAGTCGTTTTTGGCAAACCACAACATTCCCGTGTTAGACCATCCACCATACTCACCTGACTTGGCCCCCTGAGACTTTTTTTTGTTTCCTAAAATTAAGTCAGCATTGAAAGGAACAAAATTTGAGACTGTTGAAGCAGTAAAAGAAAAAGCGACGGAAGTCATGAACAGGATTACAGAAAATGATCTCCAGCTACACCCAGTGGAAACCTCGCATGGAACAGTGTAGAAAATGAGGAGGGTAGTAAATTGAAGGAGATAACATCAAATTGTAAATATTTGTAAGTAAATTTTATTTTCAGCCTCAGTCCGGTTTTTTTTTAGCCACACTTTGTATTGTACTTCCAACAACAATATTTGTTGGTAACAAACCTTTAGGACCATATCAAGTCAATACTACTAACAAGTCAACTGTTGATCAACGAACAGTTAGTCATTATGGAAACCATTCTAGAAATATAACTTGTGATGGCTTTTCATACATGTGACAATAGCACATACTCATCTAAACTCAAAATGCATGTAAAAAATATAGAGAAAATCCCCACTCTTTTTCTTAGAAAGAATTAAGAGAGGCCTACACCATCTTTCATATTTAGTTTTTCGGTACAATTCTTTACTCTTACGAAACAAAACCTGGGAAAGTTGTAATACTTCTGCCAATAAAATACGATAAAGATAAAATTGTTGAAGAAAGTATCGTGAGTTATAACATTTTAGAATCAGACCAAGATAGATGGAGGATACTGCAGACTCACTTTAAAAAATATTAATGTTAAGAAAGGCCAATAACCATTTTATAAATTTTATTTTGAGTGGGGGTGTTATAAATTAATTTATTATATTCTTTTAAAAAATAAATGATCTTTATTTTTAGGCCTGATCCTACAGTGATAGTAGTTATCTCCTGAAATGGACTAGCTACTAGCAAACTGTCCTGGGAACAAAGAACTACTGGGTGGATTTTGCTTAGTAGATTTATTTACAGTAAACTCCTTATGGCTACAAAGAACAGTAACTTCTCAATATATCAAACTGGTAGATGTGAGTTTGAATAATGGTTGGTAAGCTGAAACGCCACAGGAATTTAAATATTTGCAATTACCTTTCAGTAATTTAGAGATTGGAGAGAAACTAGTAGATGAACCCATCGGTTAACAGAACAATGAATCAATGCTCTTTCTTAATTAATTAAAGATTTTTGACAATTGTGGAGTTAGTTTTTTACAGTGATTGTTTATATAAATCTTATCATGTAACTTTGTCAACCACACTACACGATTAGTGAGTCTGAAAAAAGGTAATTTACTTAATTCTATGTGAACAAAATAAGAAGAAGAAAAATGTGCGTAAAGGATAAAATTTGATGAATTAATTAATTCTAATTTAGAGACTTTTTCATGTTATATTGGTTGCACTGTGGAAGTAAAAACAGTGGACTCAGGAGACAAAGCAGTCTGTTTACTGTTTCTCTGTTAGCAAAACAGTGAAGTGTCTAGACTACCTGTCAAAACATGTGTAATTTGTATGTTAAATAAGTGCTCAATAACATATCTGTGTCTTATTGTTATAAATAAGTGCTTTATTTAAAAATAATAATTGTCAATGAATTGCATCGTAATGATAGCATAAGTTTATCTCAATCAGCCATTTATTGGTATTTTGAGAAACCTTATGTTTTGAAAGTACCAGTGTTAATCAAAATTAGTTGTTGTTGTTGTTTTGTCAACTGTTTGTACTGGTGAGTCAAGAAGTTGATCTTAAAATTACAATAAACAAATATTTGCTTTCTAGGTACCAGAAGCTATGCAGAAAATGCATGACCGCAAAAATATTGGTAAGATTGTGTTGGATCCAAGTATGGAACCCAAACCAAAGCCAGCAACACCTGCAAAGGGGAAGGCCAAGTCCATTGACAAGGATGACAAAAAGAAATCTGAAGACGAATCTAACGATTCCCCTCCTCCTTCAGCAGGTAACTTTTATAGTCATGCTTTACCAAAATTTAAGCTGTAAAGTTGCATGAAACCTGAAATTATCATATTTTAATTTGTGTTTGTCTAGTTGAGATAACACACTTTGCAACTCACAATGGTCTTCTATCTTTTAACTATAGTCCTGGCATAGTGCAGATATCTGCATTGGAAATGAGCTCGACTGGTCAGGGGGCCCATCCACTGTAACCTCTCTACTACTTGATGAGTTGCATTAGAGTAAGTTTTTTATTAATTAGTTATTCTTACTCAAATTAAATTTGTTTAGATATCTCAGGGTCGTTATATTTTTTATGGGTAAATCGGTGAGGCTGTAAATTACAATAAGTAAGACTCTAGATTGAAAAAGCTAATTTATTACATTTTTAAATTTATATATGAATTTTAATAGCACAAACAAGTGAATTTAATTACTTTTTACTGATTTCTAGAAACATGATTAAACTAATTTACAAACTAAAACTTATCTTAAATTTTTTCATCTGATGTTGAAGCTCCACGTGGTCTTGAGTTTCAATTTAAATTACATAAAGACGATTCTAACTTGGACATAATATAACTGTTGACTTTAAATCTTAATATTGACTTTAAAATGTTATGTAGATCATATTCGATAAATACATTTTATACCGACTTCTCGGGTTCGAGGTCACTTTGACCACCCGCGGTGACAAACCGTGTGTGCACTCTACATTAGACTGAATTGAAGTGGAAGAGTCGTTGACGAGGCTGGCGTCCCTTGCCAGTCCGTTACGGTCTAGGGCTTTGAGTTTAGGGCAAGACTTCCGGTCTCTCCATGTGCTCTTGCTCTGGTTAGTGCTGCCTCCAGTTGTCCGATTTGACAACTAACAACGTCTTTTATTTATCTTGGGCTCGACTGTCACTTTGTGATACACGGACTCCCCTTTAAATCGACTCGTCCCAGTCCCAGACAGACGCAAAACTGAACAGGTCTGTCTCCGCTGAAATGTTTGGAATGTTGTTTACTTTGTAATCTCGGATGACTACCATTGAATAAATCTGCCTACCCAATTCTCTATATTTGTTGGCTATTAATTTGTTATAATTACCGAACTATTAATTTGTTTTAATTAATGCATCCATTTCTTCATTAAAATAATTTGTATTTTATTAAATTTAATTAATTTAATCGTCAATTAGGTGGACCTGTTACACCACCAAGGGCGAGGGTTATTTCCCCCTTTAAATCATCCCCCAATTAAAAAATTAACTTAATCCTTATTCACTCTACACATTTTCAATGAATTAAATGATATAATCATAGAATTGTAATATATATAATTTATTTCATGTATTTATTAAAATTTACTTATTAAGAAATATTTTCTTCTTTATTTAACTATACTTTTTAAACATTCTATAATTGTTTGAAATGAATGTATGAATTAAGCTACATTTCGTTACTGTATGATAAACACTCCAAATAAGATTATAAATAAAATATTTTAATTTTAAATAATACTAGCGTTCTGTATTATTTATTACTATTCCTACTAATATTAAATTGAATGCTTAAAAACACTGATTTATAAACTCTTATGACGTCAACGGAATAAACTAAACACTGAACAAAGAAAATATCATAATTAGTTATTTTTAACTGTTTAAATAATCAGGTGTTTTGAAAATTCCCTTGATATCAACAACCAACATAAAAATATCACACAGTCAAAGTCGGTTTAAATGTCTTGGACTTTGAACTTACTATTTATGTTTTAAATATGTAAAGAAACAGCTGTTTTACTTATGAAATGCGTTATTTTAAATGTGTGTTAAAATGATTTTGTCATCTGCTGGACTTTTTAAATATTAAAATTAATATTGTTAAAACTGAGAATTTAATTTTAAAATATGGCTTAGACACTTCATACGGAAAATAACCTTCAGTTCAAAAAGAAAAAAGTTCATTGAAATCCGTTCAGGGATTGCCTCAGAAACTCGGTGAACAAAAACACTAAATTATTATAGTAAAAACTAAGTAGAACCACAGCTGCTATATTCTTAAAACATTTTGATGAGACATTTTGTGGTAAATCAGAGAGTATTTGTAGACTTAAGATTGTCTTCACACAGACAGTGGAAGAAGCACAGAGAAATGACGATTAAAACGAAACCAAATATATAAACATTTTTTAAGTCTTTATGACAGTTTAACTTAAGCGTTATGTAGTTGTTGTTTTTCGATAACTAACATTCATAATACGTGCAGGCTGTCACGTAACCGACAGCTAACACAGGGGAGTTAAGTATGTTTATCAAAAACATTAAAATAAGCAATCATCATTCTCTCTATCTACGAACTGACATATCAAACATAATATTTTAGGAAAAAATATGTTACAAATCGGCTTAACAATTTAATATTGATCTTACAGAGAGTAGTAGATCAGAAATGCTGATCAATCCAGCGTTAACACCCTTTGGTTATCACTGCTGTTATCAAATTTTCTTTTTAAACATTGTTAATGATGTTTTGTTGATAATCTGAAGTCTTTATAAAATAAACATATAATTTAAAAATGGGTTTTCCATTACTAATTTTGAATTTCTTATGCCAAATTGTTATTTAAAATGTGACATTATAATAATATTATGTAATTATTTTTATTCACAGAAATAAATATTATATTAAACTTATAGCTTCTGTCAGTGTAAAAAAAATCAATTTTTTCATTGAACAGACTAACTGTTAAACAGATATTGATTCTTTTCTGTTGCTTTTTTATATCATTTGAAAAAAATTAATACGTCGAAAATTCCAAATTTATTTAACTGTGATTAAAACAATATATAACTTAAAATAGACATTTTTAACAAAGGTAAAATAAAAAGTGGTATGTTGAGTAAAACTTTAAAAGCTATTAGTAAACAAGGTGAGATTATAATTGCATTCAATGTTGGCTCCTTCTAATATTTTTGGGAAAGTTGTTTCATTCTGCAGATTTTTAACAAATACATTAACATTAAAAATGTGTAAATTAAATGTTAGTATTTGCAGTAAAACGACTTAAATTGTGTAAAATGATAAAGAGAAATATAATCAACCAACTCTTTTAATAACCCGTATATAATGAATAATTTGTTCTTTGTTACCATGACAACATATTTTAACTAATAACATACGTTATTAAATATTATATACAAAGAACAAATGTAAAAATAGATACTATACAAAACTATTCCAACACCCTCCTTTTTGTGGAATCCCTAATACTTGATGCAATTTATGAACTTCTCACTATGAATGAATGAATTTTATTCCAAATAAATTATATCAACTACAATTTACAAAGAAAGAACAAGCATGGTTGTTAAGTTTGACAAACAATCTTTACAACAACAAACAATAAGAACAAAGTTTGATACTTAAATCTTAAAGCTGATAAATATGAAGGTAAAAGATGAATTGCAGGTAAAAAGAAATATACTCGACCTCATTATTTTTATTGTTTTAAAAAAATTGTTTTAATTTTGAAAAAAAAATATTAATCAAGCGCCTTAGTTAATGAGTCAGCCATCATCTCTTTAGTTGAAACATAATTAATTGAAGGATAATAATTTGGTTTTAACCTTCTCCCTCAGGATATGTCTAACATCAATGTGCTTGGTTCTGGCTTGATACGCTCCATTTAAACTAAGATTCCTTGCGCTCTGATGTCACAGTATATCTGAAGAGAGGGCTCTTTGTACAAGGATCAATCTCTTCGGCTAAACCTTGCAACCATAATGCTTCTTGAGCAGCTGAAGTCATAGCCATATATTCGGCTTCTGTTGTTGATAGTGCCACAGTAGGTTGTCATTTAATACGAGGGTTGTCTCAAAAGTAAGTTACACTATTTTATTTAAAGTATAAAAAACATCAGAAAATATTTTAAATTATATATTTTGAAAAGTACAAGTTAACCTTATTTTTCTACATAATTTCCATGATTTTCTAAACATTTTTGGTAACGTGGTAATAGTTTTTTTCAGTCCCTCATCATACCATTCTGCCGCCATATTGCTTAGCCAACTCTCAACCTCTTCTTTTAGCTCATCGTCATTTGCGAAGCGCCGACCTCCAAGATGTTGTTTGAGGTGTGGGAAAAGATGAAAGTCACTTGGTGCAAGGTCGGGGGAGTAAGGTGGATGTCCAAAAACATCCCATCGAAAATCTGTGAGCAGGTCTTGGGTCTGACGAGCAGCATGTGGGCGAGCGTTGTCATGGAACAAAAAAACTTTTTTCGTCAACTTTCCTCTTCTTTTGTTCTGGATTGCTCTTCTCAGTTGTTCCAAAAGTTCACAATACCGTGCTGCTGTTATTGTAGTCCCACGAGGAAGGTAGTCGATCAATAACACACCTTTGTTGTCCCAAAAAACCGTCGCCATGATTTTTCCAGCGGATTCCACAACTTTCGCTTTTTTTGGTGTTGGTTCGTCCTTTCCTTTCCATACCATACTCTGTCTTTTCGATTCAGGCGTCCAATGATGGATCCAGGTCTCATCCCCAGTCACTATTCGATCGAATAAATTGTCTCCTTCATCATCGAAAAATTGTTGAAATTGCAAAGCAGCATCAACTCTCTGCTCTTTGTGCTGTTCTGTGAGAAGACGTGGAACCCACCTTGCACACACTTTTGACAGATGAAGATCATCAGAAATAATCCTGTGGAGTGATGCACGGCTTATTTCCACATTAGAAGGCAGTTGACAAAGGATTTCGTCAAGAGTCAGGCGCCGATCGGTGTCAATGACCTTTCTGACATCTTCAACAACAGTTGCCGCGCGAGAAGTGGAGGGGCGGCCGCTTCGTTGTTCATCATGCAGTGTTGTCCGTCCTTCAATGAATGATTGACGCCAACGAGATACCATTGGCCTTGACATCACACCTTCACCATAAACACTACACAACTCATGATGAATTTCAGTAGCAGTTTTATTTTTTGCTGTTAAAAAACGAATAATAGCGCGAATTTCACAATCGGTGGTAGGAACAAGTGGTGTCTCCATATTGCCTGTAGTCTGACTGGCCGATCGATCGACGCACGCGCATAGGAATTTTACAGTGCTGCCACGACGCCCAGACGCAAATACTCCGCGACTCCCAGACTTCTGGCGCCAACAGAATGGCTTTAAAAAAATAGTGTAAGTTACTTTTGAGACGACCCTCGTACACCATGATATTGGACCACCATATTTCATAGATAAGTATCCAGTGACAGATCATCTTTCATCATGATCACTTGCCCAATCAGCATCACAGTACCCAAAATAGATTGCACCCTTAGTACCATCAAACTGTAGTTTCCATGAAGAAGTCTCTTTTAAGTACCTTAACATTCGTTAAATGCCAGTCCAATGACAAATTCCAGGGTTATTGTTGAATCTACTCAAATCACTGGTTGCGTAAGCAATGTCAGGTCTTGAAACTTGAGCCACAAACAAAATACAACCAATAACTTCTTGCTAAGGAACTTGTTTCATCTTTTCTCTTTCTTCTTAAATTTTGGGACCTTTAGTAAATTTATCATTGCAACTCATTGGCGATGTTTTTTATATATAACACATAACATCAAAAGTATATTTTCTATTTATGTTTGTTGGCTCATCCAGACTTTCCTCTCGTTTCTGTCTCTAGTCAGTTGAAAACCTAAAACAGACTTGGCTTCACCTAAATCCTTCATTTTAAAAGTACTTTTCAACTGAACTCTCATCTGTTGTTTTACATTTCTGTTATTGGAGAATAATAAAACATCATCAACCCAAACTGCAAAAAAACTTCAATCCTTTTTCGATTTGGTAATAAATTAGGGGTGTGCGAGTACTCGAAACTTCGAGTATTTTACTACTCAGCTCGAAGCTCCTAAAACTACTTGAAGTTCGATCGAGTAGTTGTATTTTACGAAATATCAGATTTACATCTTAATTTAGGTTTAAGAGCAAACAGTTTTATAAGTTATCAATAAAAAATGTTTGTATTTTATTTTACCCTTAATCATACTTTATCAGTTTGGTACGCGTAATTATGAACTGAACAATACGCCTAAGAACAGGTAGTACACGACGACAGTCAAATGAACTAGTCAACGTAGTGAACGAGTTCGTTCATTATAATTTGAACTAGTTCAGTTCAAAGTGATCAACAGAGCTGGGAAGGTAGCGATCATTGTAAATAGTAGCGTTCACATATGTTGGTTGTCGAGTCTACTAGTCACTTGTAACCTAACCTAAAATAGCGTGAATAAAACAGAAATGCTGGTTAGTATCTTTATGACCCAAGAAAGGGGACGAGAGATCTGGTTCAAGATGCTCAAAAAGACATGTTACCAATACAAATCTAATGGTCGTGCACCGTGGAAATTATGCATATTTTCGTTCATATCAATAATACCGTTCAATCAAAAGGGTCCCAAGAACGAGTCACTTTACATCCCAAGAATCGAAGTTCCTATCTTTTCTAGGTGAAAGTTCACCTAGGTTGTAGTATACGTACGTGCAAGGAACCGTTCAGCTCCTTTTCGGAAATGAAATTATCGTATATTTCTTGCGAGTCGATTGAGGTCTATTTTGTTTTTTTAATCTGAGCAGGGAATCGTCTAATGATTTGACGTAAGATAATATCATATCATATAAAATATGGTAATGGCGTTCTAGCAGCGTGTGACACAACATTATTGATTTATTGTCCGTCAAATAAAAAATATATATGTACCCGTGGCGTACGTCTATTAATTATTATTCCGAAAACGCCTTAGATCGCCAAAACCATGTGTAATATTTGCGCATACGATATTTTTTCCTGTCAAATTGTTGAACGGTCTTCTGACTAGGTTAGACAATAACACAGTTGGAGTGTAAAAGGTTGTAAAGTATGATAATTTTGATTCGTAAATTCAAATTATCGGTCCCCTGTTCACATTGACGTTGATGTCAATGTAAACTGTAAAACAATCACTAATCAACCAAAGTGAGGGAGAAAAATGTTGGAAGACCTTTTCTAAACAAAATACGACGAATTTAGAGATTCGGAAAATCATTTTTATTGAACCGAAGCCTCATCAAACGTCTCATTTTTTATTCATAAGTTTATAGTTTAGCTGCCCAAAATCTTCACTGTATCACTAGTTGGCACTTAGCTGATATTTCAGACTGCATCTCGTCGCCAATATCGGGTAGACCTATTATATTAGCCAACTACTTCTATGGTTTTCATTCGATTACACCAGGTTTTAATGCATTTCTCGTTATTTATTTATCTGGACATAATTATTTATCTGGTGTTCAGTGTATCCTCATGTATCGAAGTAGTTTCAAGTTGCACATATTTCATTGCCGATCATAATTTGAAAACTAATTCATCCTAAGCGACTTTAAAATTTATTTTTAGTAAACCGGCTTAGTTATTATTATCAATTGATTGAACCACAGTCTTTGTCATCCAGATTTTCAAATTTGATTATATAATTCAGAGCTTATTTCCGGTTAGTTGTAACCTTGTTATTACTGAATTAAATACCCACAGAATACAGATCACTCCTCTTGGCATGTTCACAATCAATTTTTTGTTGAGAGGAGGCAATTCTCAAAGCAAATGACCGAATTTGGCGATAATGCCTGAATTTTAGCATCAGTTTGGTTGAATGCAGCTTTTGCCAACAAGCTTCACTACGTTTTCGCGGTACACTTTGAACTGAACCACCAGATAAATGTATCGGCCGGCTGTGAAACAGTATAATTGGCTTTCATAGAAAAGCTGATCTGCGATATGAGTGAACAGATTAAATCCTTATAATCCATGTTGTTTCAATTAATAATATACTTTCTTAATTTCTTACATAATATTAGTTCTGAAAAAAGGAAAAACGTTAAACAAAACAATGCCATATAAAAATGTAGGAAAGCAGGAAGTAACAAGTTTTATTTATCAAATGATACAGTTACAAACAACAAATCAAAATTATTGTGTTCAGTTTAGATGCATATATTAAGAATCTGGCAAAACTTAACATAGGCTTAGGATGGTGTCTGCCTTTTACATTTGTCTTGGATGAACAGGAAATCCTTCTGTAAATACTCTCTCGAAAAATACTCGATACTCGAAAAAAATGCTAACTACTCGACTCAAACTCAAAAATCACTACTCGCACACCCCTATAAATAAACACATGAATCAAATTTAGATTGTTTTAAACCCATGCATTTAAACATGAATCTAGTGTCTCATTCCATACACTGCTAGCTTGTTTGAGCCCATATTTACTCTTCCAAAGACAACAAAATCTAGATGTACAATCTTCGTAACCAGGAGGTTGACACATATACAACTCCTCTTCGAGATCTCCTTGAAGGAAAGCAGAAACAGCATCCATTTGATCTATGTCTAGATCATATTTAGCAGCAAGGGTAAGTATTTAGCTTGTCCGTCAAGATCTCGATAGCCGTAACGGACAACAGATGAGAAAGTTTCTTCATAATCCATTCCCCTCTTTTGGGAGAATCCTTTCACTTCTAATCTTGCCTTATGATGTACATTTTCACCCTTGGCATCTTTCTTGGACTTATAAACCCATTTACACTTTAATGGTTTCCTTGTTGCTGAGGGTTCAGCCAATTCTTATTATCAACCAACTCTTTTAATAACCAGTATATAATGAATAATTTGTCCTTTGTTACCTTGACAACATATTTGAACTAAAAACATATGTTATTAAATATTGTATACAAAGAACAATTGAAAACATATAGATTACACAACATTATTCCAACAGTATTACATAGCAATTTTATTTTTAAACAGTGATTTACTATGCTATCAAAACGCAATCTTGGGTTATTTTTAGGTGGTGTTGTGTCTAGGTAATGAAATGTTACTTTTCCTTATATTCGAGTTTGAACTGTTGAAAATATTCATTTGAAATATTCCCATATTTGTTTTTAAGTTAAGAGAATGAGCAAAAATTAACAGCAAAATAAAACACTGTCCATATGAATAGTTTTGGAGACTAAAGTTTTGTTGAAGGCAATATTCTCATTTTCCCATAAATCACAAACAATGCGACCATTTTCAATTGACAGACAATTATTTTGAGATAAGGCTTGTTTCACATTGTTTAGGATTGATGGTGTTTGTTATTTGAAAATATGCAAAAGATTAAGTTGTAGAATATTTAAACATTAGCACTTTTATAAGCAGTGACAAGATTCCTTAAAGATTCATTAAATCTCAATGCAGTAAAGAAAGTGTTTATTAGTTCCATTTTATTGGTAATGTGAAATATAAAATAAAAAATTAAACACTGATAAAATTATAATAAACTAGCCAACAGCCTGTGCTTCGCTCAGGGTGGGTCAATACCACTGTACATTTCAGTGGGTCACCTACCCATCAGAGATGATGTGCCAAATTGCTGTTTTAAAGAAGCAGCTAGCTGAAAGCAGTTGACATCACTAAGCTGCTTAATTAAACTGCTTATTAAAAGCTACAGCTTACTTATTGGCACATTATTTCTGTATACCGTTGTTGACTGAAAATTAGTTAGCCAGCTTTAAACTTGCTTTTAATTAAATTATAAGATCAAATAGAATAGTTACATATACATATCAAACAATTACAGCAAATCTACAAAGACAAGGCTATACAATTTCTCGGAGATGTTAAATAAAATTTGTGTATACTTTTCCATTAATAGAACATTTAATTCAAAGTATATCGTGCAAAATGACAGTGCATTGCAACAGTGCAAGAAAGCTGCTGACAGCAAATAATATAGAAAAGCTCCTTACTGTTCACTGCTCTTGGCCTAGGCCTACCTGCTTTCTGTAACTGTTGGGCGGGGATAGCTGCTGCTGAAAAGCAGTTATTCTCACTCAACTGTTTAGTAGCTGAGCTGCTTACTTAAATCTGCTTAAGCTTATTTGACAAATCCCTACTACCCATACCTCTGTACGTACCATGGGTGGATCTTTAGCATTGTACGTGTATGGGTGGGTGGGTGGGTCATTACCACTGTACGTGTATGGGTAGGTGGGTCAATACACTCAAAGTGTATGGGTTGGCGGGTGGGTCATTACCACTGTATGTGTATGGGTGGGTCAATTTGTGTTGGTTTGAGTTTCATCATACCTGTATCAACACATTACCGGGGAGTAAGGGAGAGAATATGGGCCAATACTACCGTACGTGTAAGGGTAGGCGGGTGGGTCAATACCACTGTACATGTATATATTTAACATAAAAATTTAACATCAATAACACTGTTCGTTTATAGATGAATGGGTTGGTCAGTACTACTTTACGTCTATGAGCTGGCGGGTGGGGGGGGAGCAATACCACTGTACGTGAATGGGTGGGTGGGTGGGTCACCATCATCATCGTACGGGTATGGGTGGGTTTGAGGGTCATCACCACTGTACGTGTATGTATGAATAGGAGGTTAATCACCACTGTTTGTATATGGGTGGGTAGGAGGTTCATTACCACTGTGCATGTATGTATGTAAGGGAGGATCATCACCACGGTGTATTTATGGGTGGGTGGGGGCCTAAAATTCTGTAACACTCATGTTTAAATGTGACTCTTTGGCTTAAAACATTATCACCCTTTGCTGGATTAATCAAGCAAACAACACAATCGCTGAACGTTTGGGTTAGTGCACCAAGCTGACATTTCTGGGACCCAGTGTGAGAGCACTATTATTGATAATTTAAACTTTTTCATGTGTAGCAATCAAAGATACTAATAAAATAGTAATATTCTATTTTTTTCACTTTTAATGAACTATTTTCAAAAAATCTTCAGTAAGAAACATTCATGTGATCATCTCAAAAACATTTAACCTGTTGACTAGTAATACATTTTGATCCCGATCGAGGAAGCACATCACATGACGTTTGATCCCAAAAGAAGATCCATATCAGATGTGGCCACGCGTCCTTGTTTCGTTTCCCACCCTTTCTATTATAGCATCTTCCATTTTCAATGGTTCCTCGAACTCTAAATACGGTGTCTTATTAGATTTGTCATTTCAACTCCTCAATTAAAATACAAAATAGCAATTAGATGGTGTTATCGTAGACCATTTACAATGTTATCTACAGTTAATACAAATAAAATGGACACTGTAAATACTGGAGCTAAGGAAAGAAAAGTAAAACCAAAATGTGTTATAAATTATAATAGCAATATGGGATCTATAGATAAGTCTGATATGATGCTTTCTTACAATGACTATAAAAGACAAACAGTGAAATGGCATACTAAGCCCTAATTTGACTTATTAGATATCACTATCCTCAATGCATAATATATCTTCAGACATCTCATCAAAGAAAAAAAATCCTAGTTCTAATGTATACATAATGAATTTCCAAATTAACCTTATAAGGCAACTTAGAGTCACATGCATATGCAGCCAATAACGCTTGTCGCCCCACCCAATGACTGGTGATAATAACACCCATGCTATTTTCCTCTTCCGCTACCTATGAATGAGAAATGTAAAAAAAAATATGGCAAAGATAATGTTATATGTAACAAAAAGTAAACAACACTTACTCCCTGAGTACTATATTGTGGTAAAACAATACTCTATGAAGGCATGGCGCTTGGCACGTCATATGATGCGGATACTCTTCAACAGGTTAAATACTTGAACCATTTATATGTTTTATAGATATATTTGACTCAACATCTAGTCATTATAGTGTTGTGAGACGTACATGTTAAGTTATATGATATATACCAACACGTAACATGCTAATCAAGAAACTTATATGTTTTATAGATAAATATAACTAATCTCGCTGTGCCTTTTAGAGTATTCTTGTATTTTGCACCAAGAAAAGAAATCATGGTGTATACTTTTCAGATGGCAGGATTTTCGTCTGCTGGAAAGATAATTCGCACCAAAAATCAACAAACATAGTAAAATTTTTCCTTTAATAATTAGTTTCCTAGCAAATTACAGCACATGAATCAGTGTGCCGAGTGTCAGTATACATCTTAAGGTCAGGTTCTGCTCGACTACGTTTGATAAAATGTTTTAACTTTATTTGCAATTTATTTTATAGTTGGTCAATTCTAACCTTAAAGTAAAGTCTTAATAACTTGAACCCAAAGGAACAAGCAATATTTGAAGAGAACATTTAGAATAAACAAGGTTCGAGTTACCAATGGTGAAAATCAATGACTATGAGTTGCTCAGTACTAGAACGAAGAGTAAAGGAGATTCTTGTCACAGCATGAAAGTTCTTTCAGTTAACTTGCTAGTAGCTAAACTTTGATTTATTGATATGACTCATTTTAAATTTTTACTTAAGAGATTTGCCTTTATTTAGGTTATAAAGGGGAAATGTAAAGTTCCTGACAGTGGGAGATAATCTAGGTGTTTATATCAAATTATTTGTTAGTTGTAGAAGGGAAATAAACATACAACATTGGCTGTAATGTGAAGTTTAAGGGGGTTTGAAAAAAATTAACTTATGGTCATCACTTCAGCTTCAAACACAGAGAGGCCCACAAGTTCAAATT
Source organism: Stictocephala bisonia (assembly GCA_035578905.1). NCBI lineage: Eukaryota > Metazoa > Arthropoda > Insecta > Hemiptera > Membracidae > Stictocephala > Stictocephala bisonia. Next base: position 1,175,534 of record JAQJVL010000094.1, on the reverse strand, counting down.
CCGTGTGGTCCACTTAAAATTTGTAAAGGGGTTTGAACTGTGATACTGGATTGTATTTAGATTTGTTCTTGGGTGATTCACACGGAGCGATGGCGTTGCTAGCTTTCATGTCGCACGCTTTTTATTGTTTCTATTAGTTGCCGCTGAGTTGCGTACGTAAACATTTAAGGTTATAGATGGTTATGAACACGCAGAATACTGAATAGTGCTGAATAATTATTTTCTACTGTAGCAGTAAACATTATTAAACTAAATCTTTTAGGGAGTAAAGCTGATTTATTCATATGACCTTTTTATCCAGATGTTTATCATTGTCCAGACCATCTTAGTCACAAGAATAGCCAACAAAATGTAGGCTATTGTATGGATTGCATCCTGTAGATTCTACTTTTTGTTGTATATTTACATAAAAACACTGATTTTGGTCAAGTTTAGCAATGGCATTTTTATCGTGTGTTCTTTAAGTTCCCAGAATATTTTCACGCAAATGAAGTAAGGCCGGACCGTCCGCATGCCTCTGTGATGCTTACATTGCCTATTGTACCACATAGGCATCTTTTACAATAGGCAATTACCTATTGTAAAAGATGCGCCTGGTTAAGAAGCATATTACCAAATATTTATCTTGTATTTTTTTAGTGGGATTTATATGTATGCATCTTTTACAATAGGCAATTACCTATTGTAAAAGATGCGCCTGGTTAAGAAGCATATTACCAAATATTTATCTTGTATTTTTTTAGTGGGATTTATATGTATCCGGATCGGGATACCGCCACATTAGTCCGGATAAAAGAAGGTGTACTGTATTTTATTTTAAACTGTAATATATTATGAAACTATTTTAACCTTTTGATAGGTTGGAAATGGTTTCAATAGAGTACTGACGGTTATAGCCATTCACTATAGGCCTGTTCATATAATTAATATTAAAGCTGTTTACGATCTCTAGCAAAATTTTCATGTAATATTTTCAAATTTGAAGTATGCAACATAATTATTGCTGTAAGGTGTATTTACAATTCCTAACAGAAGAATTTACAACCACAGCTTTGCCGCCAAATGCCTTGTAATTTTCCCGTGTCAAATCCTTTAAAGGTTATTATCAGTTGCACTGGGGTGATTATTGAGTTGTAAGTTGCTGTATGATCGTCTATGTTTTTATATATCGTTCTGTGTGATCCTTTTATGAATATTATATGAAATGAGTGATTATTTAGATAACAGTGATCATGTTTGAGGTGCATTATATGACGACAGTGATGAGGATGATAGTGGTGAGGTTGTTGCTTGAACTCTGAAGTTGATGTTTTAGGTTTGGAATATAAATCGTTCTGTAGCAATGTTGCAGGAAACTCCACAAATGGAGAGACATCGGCCACTGCTTCTATTGAACTAAATTTAGGGGATCTGTATAATACTATAGATGATAATATAGTAGTAAATTTCCTAATGGTATAATAAATAGATCTGTTTCTCGCTCCATATGTAAGTGGTACCATAACGATGAATTAGAGTCACAAGTAAGAAATGTTGCTTCATGTAAGTCAGAGGTTCTGATTTGTTAAGAACCAAGAGGAAGATAATTGAAGGATATTATTGATGGTTTTTATGAAGTATTTGATTTTAATTTTGTATCCTACATCACACAAGAGACAAATAAATATTACAGAGAGACATGTAAGGTTGTATTGTTAGAGTTCTCAAAGCTCATTAAATGAACGCCAAGAAGACTTCCTATAACACCATATCAACCTCTATTCTATTCTCTTGCCGATCTTTACAAGGCCAATAGTATCAGCATTTTACAATTAACTACTTTGTGATTTTTTTTTTAGTATTGCTTTTTTATAAAATAACTTCTGTTTTAGCTTGTTTTTCTTACAAATAATCTGTTTCAGATGGTAAAGATAAAGAAGAGGATAAGAAGGCTTCAAGTTGAACAATCAAGTGAAACAGTCAAGACTAATGCAGCCTTAAGTCACCAAACACAGTTAGTTACTTACAGTTGGGATTCTCACATCAGTTGGTTTTATTGATTTAACTGCACTTTATTTCATAAATAAGCAGATTTTAGTATTGCAGCCCCACTGCCTTATATGTTTTAAATTTTAAGAAATATATTTTGAGAAACTCTTGATATTTTTATCTGAGTCAAATGTATTGTAAATTATTAGACATAACGCATTTAGTTGGGACTCCACGTTGCTTAATTAACTTTGTATCAATTGTTTGTACTATAATGTGTTTTTAATTAAGTTAGTCAAGGAAAGAGCAAAGCTGAAATGCGGACCACTGTTGGACATATTGGATATCGAACTAGTATTATTGTTGTGATTCTGGAGTTTTTTAAAGTTCATTCATCTTTTTTTTTTTAATATTTTATCATAGAATTAGGTATATGTTTATGTTGTATATTGTGTTTAGTCATATTACTGATATTTTTATACATAGTAAATTCTTAAATTTTGTTAAAAACATCACTAACCCTACCACTTATATAAAATATTGTTATTGGATAGTGAATGTAATCTTAACACATATTTCTCACTAATATTGTATTGAACTAAATTATATAAATTGGTTAAACTAAAGTGTAAGAAATATGTGTTAGCACTTACTAACTAGGATAGGTAATGTAAGAATTGAAAAAGTTTGTTTTACGTTATATATTTTATTAGTGTCATTATGATAATTACTGTAAATTTCTGATGTAAATAAGCTTTTCAACGAGATATTTTTTTATCTACTAATTTTATTACTTATAAATTTCAAAATTGAACCCATAGCAATCTAAACAAATATACTATACATAATTATAATAAGATTGAAGCTAGCAAACTGGTTGAAGTTATCAATTTTAACTAATGTAATTAGGCAATAGGCTAGTGTTGTATTACAATATTGGGTAGGATTGATTTCTGTTTGAATTCTGTAGACAATCGCTGGACAGTGGAGCAAAATCTTTTAATTATTGGCAGCATTTTATTGGAAGGATGGCTGTGATTCATACCTATTTTAATATTTACAATTTTTATACTACCAAACATTAACCGTCCTGTGTCATGTTTTAGATTAACAGCAGCTGATAACTCCAAATTAGATTGAAGAATTCAACAGATTATCATTGTTTAGAGCATAGCCTTTCACACTGCCTTAAGTAGAAAATAAAGGGATGAAGTTTCCCCAAACTATTTTATTTTCAGTATCTCATATTTTTGTACAAATTCTGAATCAACCATGGAGATTTGATCCGATTAAAAACGTGCATAGAGAAAGAAAAAATATTTTCACTCTTAGAGATTTTTAAGATAATCTTCAACAATATTCAATCAATTTTTAGAATTTTATTCCTTTTTATGAGTAGAAATCTCACTTATACAAATAGTTTGTCGATATAGTCGAGTTTACTTTGTACAGAAGAGATTCATTTGAATGAATCTCTCTTTCAAATATTTTTTTACATATAAACTTGCTATTTTTATCTTAAAACTTGTATACATTACTTGAGTGCTAATTTGGTGCAAGCGCATACTGTGTTGTTAGCATTAAGCATACTACCAAAGTTATATCTAGCTAAGCTGATGTGTGTCTGGAACAGCAACTTTGTGTCTAAGCCTTGTAGTCTCTCAATGTTGTTTACCAAAGTTTATCATGTATTGCAACTTTACTAGCTTTATCTGTAATCTATTTTATCCTGTATACTCTCATTGGTATTTTGTAACCATGTATGCATACATTGTACTGTACTTCCTGCAGACGTTTTACTAGAGGTGTTTCTTTCAGCCATTGTCAAAGTCTAGCTAGTTGAATGAGTGTATGTATGGTTTCACCCTATAAGGATCTCTCTGGAAAGATACATGACCAAATAAAGTTTAATGTTTATTATTTGTTGGCTTTTATTTAATAAATATTTAACCTTATTAAGTCCTCATGAATTTTGACAAGTAAATATTTTCGTTATACAATTTTAAAATGTATGACTCTTAGTCGTCTTTTAAAGCTACGGTAGACTGCCTCTCGTTCAGCCACCCCAGGACTGGGCCGCTGGCCGAATTAACCGAAGTTAATTAAGTATGACTCACAACTGCGCACGAGAGTCATATTCTTACATATGACACGACGACACAACGTTGTTGGTATTTTAAGGCGAATATGAATGGTTATATGAGTGTGGATGAGTGTAGTCTGGTTACTAACTGAGTTCAACTGTTCCTTAGAAAGGGCATACTTAACTGCTGGGCAAACCAAAAGAAACTGAACAAAAGGGAGTCTACTGTAATTAGTCTACCACCATACAATTTGATTTTCTGAAAAGCTGTAGTAAAGACGATAGTAACTCCTTAACCTATAGAATTTTAAAGAAATATATTATGTTCTCACATAATATGCTTTTACATAGTATACAGTATTATGTAAGTAACTCTAATTCCAATTACTAATCATTCCAAGAAATTATTCAAGAAACCTAATGTTAGATAAGTTTAGTATTCACTTTCATGACTCCAATTTACAAAATGTTTAAAATCTATATATAGGTAAACACAATCTGTTTGAAAAGGAACTTCTATAATTACCTAATTCGTGTTTTTTAATACACAAAAATCACTTATCTTTCTCCGGGTATTTTCATTTATATAGATTTAAATAAATGTGTGATATTGTTGACAATGACGAATTTAGACCTTTTGTAGCCCTAGGCACATTTTCCCCTAGGTGGTTTATTTCTATAATCTAGAAGGTGTGATAAATTTTTTTAATCTAGCAGCTAGCTGAGTAGGAAAATTGTGAGCGCCTTTTACTTAGTGCATTTGAGTAATATTTGCATCCCCCTTTTGCCTGCGGCCTTAGGCAGCTGCCTAGTGGTAAATCGGTCACTGATTGTTGACAGGGAATGATGGAAATAACAGACGATATGTTGAATGCTTTTCAACAGTTCTAACCTCAAAAAGCCTTGATTTCTGCGAACGGTTCATAAAGTCCACTTCATTAAGTGTATAGTCCACCAATTATTTAACAATTGTTATCACATTTAAGAAGCTTATTATTTCTACCTGGAGGTATTTTCCATTGCAAATAGGGTATTCTGTACTTGACTAATTATAAAAATAAAATGACATAATGACCATCAGTTTTAATTTGTTAAATTAAGTCAAAGGTTAATTAATCAAAAGATTGAACTCTCACCCTTTAGGTAAAATTCTTTTATGGGAAGACGATTTTCAAGCATATTGAAAAAAAAAAAGTTTTAAATGGAAATGCTATATTATTCATAAGAATGTAATATACTGTATACTGTTTTACGATTTCATAATTTTCAAGAGAATAGTTTATCACAAAAAATTAAAATGCTGTATCACTTTTTTATATACATTATTAGAGGGGAAAGTGCTATTAACCCTTCGCACGCGGAAATTATTTTACCCTATTTTAAAGAAACACGTAATTATGTAAACAAATTTGTAATGAAATATGAAGTTAATATTTTTTAAAATTTTAAAAACAAAGGGACATAAAAAATATACATTTATATTTAAAGTTAAAATTATAATTTTTAAAGTAGTACAGGACAAGTAAACGTTACACAACAGAAATTTATTACAATATAAGTACAAAATGCACAAATATATTATAAGTACAAAATGCACATATACAATGTACTTATAATATATTTGTGCTTATATTGTAATAAATTTGTGTTGTGTGATGTTTACTTGTTCTGTATTTGTACCAACACATATTATGCTAATTAAAATACTAATTTTTAAAGCTATTTTAAAAAGATTTTCAACATTTTAGTTGAACTTTCAACAGTATCTATCTGTTATTTATGATATAATAATAAGTACAACAAAATAATTTAAAACTAGAAAACAGAGAAAAAGAACAATAAATTTAATGTTGAAAACAATGTGCTTGGATGGAGCGACAGACTGAGGATATTTCCGTTTTACACATATGCAAAGGCAGGAGACGAAGCCGCGCCCATGCACGCTCTGATTGGCTCCCGCCCCTTTTCACTGGTAGACGATTTACATTTTTTATAGACTGAGGGAGGTTTTTTATACAATTTTATAAATGTTGGAATAAAATTAAAATGTGCAATTTGAAATTCCCGCCCGTCGAGGGGTCGTGAGTGGGCAAAATGGCCGATGTTTGTTGCATAACTGTACAATAACCAATAGTCGGAATTAGGTGTAGAAACTGTCAGTCTGCAGTGAATGAAATACTCTAGCCAACGAAACAAATGTTGTAAGTACTTAGGTTGTTTTACAAAAAATGTGTTTGTATACTCTTGTTTACGTGTTCTTTCAAAAGTCAGTATTGGTGTGTTACAAGCTGTTGTAAAAAGTTGTAATGAATAAATTATTTATTGCGATATAAACAAATAAAAAATTGGATAGAAAGCCAGAAAGTTCTTGCGTTGTTTGGTACCAACGACGCAATTTCGTGCTGTATGTTGGCAATGGTCACGTGACAACAATGATGCAGAAGAGCGGCCGTCAGTTTACGTTTAGCCATCTTTGTTAAGACATAACGCTCTCTCGACTGCTTGCATTTACCATAAAAAGTGAAGTGAATTGAATTGAAATGAAATGAAAGTGTAGTGTAGTGAATAGTGAAGTGTAGTCAGGGGCGGTCTGACCAGGTCGGCTAGTCGGCGATCGCCGAGGGCCTCCGGTTCACAGGGGCCCCGTTAGGGCCCCCAAAATAAATGACTTCTGAAATTTGGAATATATTTGTTTGTAACAAGCATATTATTGGTTTCTTAACGAGCAACCTAATATGGACTCTGGCAAACAATTCTTAAAATTAAATTCTGTAAATTAGGCCTAATATTGAACTAATTACATATATCAACATTCATTGTGTGGCGATGGCATGCATATATACCAATATATAAACAATCTAAAGTGGAATATTAACGAATGGGTGTAGGAAAAAAGTCTTATTTACTCAGTGTGAAATACGAAAGCGTAATATTTTGACATAAACAACGAAGCCTAAACAAAACAATAATGAGATAAAGCATTATTAATGTAGTAACAAAGAAGTGTGTGTAAGGAAGCAGTGAAGCAGAGAATGTAGTAAAGACAAGACAACAATCAATCAATCATCAACTTATTTTGTAAATCTAACGAACATTTCGGGATTAACAGTAATTTTCTCAGCGTGAGACATCTTGGTATACTTGTCTCGGGCATAGTTTCTGGGGTTGGCATCCCTGTTTCCTGGTAGGCAGCACTGGCAGCAGCTACACACACACTGCTGTCACTGGTAGGTAGTGCCTACACAGCCCATCACAGTTGCGGCACAGTTTACTAGAAGGTGGATTTTTTACGTTTACATTTTATTTCATTGATTACGTTAATAAAAAAAATGAAGCGTGTATATCAAAGTGGTGCTCAGAAGAGAAAAGTAAAGAAGAAACATCTGATTGAAATCGACCACAGTTCAAAAAGTTTAAGCAGTTGGCTTAGTAGTAGTTCAAATAATTCGCAACAGGATAATGGAACTTCTACTGCAGGTATCTAATTTTCTAATTATTACTAATCACTTCAATGATACAACAGTTACATTAATAAATCAACTTTCCGTTATGCCTCGGCATCTTAAACCATATTTGTGTGGTGTAACCCTTATGTTGGATTACCTAAATTATATATTATATGCATGCTATATTCTCTATATTTTTTGAGTTAATTTTAATCACTTATTTAGAAAAACATGCTGATTTTCCGTTGTTTTAGGTTATATTGTGTTATAAAACCTACAATTTTTCTTAGAAACCCAGATATATTTAAAATTAAATATTTCCATGTCATACAACTAGTTTGAACAATATAGGCCTACCACTGTTGATATAAACGTATCACAATATTTCAACAATTCTGTTACATTTCCCTGAAATGGACGTTTCTTTATGTCTAGTAGAAATTATGTATTATTAGGCCTTAGTTACTATTTTTATTTGGTGACCTATTTTATAGGGCCTAACTATAATATGTTAAAGATGAGCAAAATGTATAAAATGTGAATAATTTTTATGACTTCCTGAATTATCTGCACAAAACTAGGCCTATATCTAAAACTAGGAATATCTACATAGCCTACTTGATTCCTCGTTTTTTTACCCACCACATTATGGTACCGACTTCATTATTATTTTCTAAATAAATGGAGTGAATAGGCCTATTTTAACTCAGATATAGATATAGGCTGTCAACCTTCTCATCCACAATAGGTACTTCATCAATAAATATTAATATTGTTAAGGTTAAGACTTTTAACCATTGTAAATTATGAAATTAGGCTTAATCTAATTTTGCCCTGTCATTTCGAAAAATGGTTTAGGCCTGATCTAATTTACTTGCAGTTTAAAAATAAGACACATGACTTTCAGGTATCTATTTAAAAAAATCCTGATCAGCTTTTAAAAATTATTAAAAATCCTAGTTAGTTATATTAGTGTAACTAATATAAGGACATTTTGATTTACATTTTGGATATTGTGGAGTTAATATTGTTTTATCGAAGAACAAGACATACCAAACTAAACAACTTTCCAACAAGTCCCAGCTGACGATAATAGAGCCTAATTAATAAGAAGTAACCTACTCATTAAAAATTGAGTACGGTAACTAAGTGAACTAATTCAAGGGCCTTTATATGAAAAGGCTATAAGTTATCACGTACGGTATTAATATGGAGTTTCATATTGTTTTCCCTAAAGAGTAAATTATACATAAATAACAACAAATAATAGTTATTATTCTATTGTCTATTATTTACCAGTACTGTACTTGTTGAAACACTTAATTAGTAAACAATGAAACTTAGCTTTGCTCATTCTGTAATCTACTCGTGTGCTAGTACTAGTAGTGCAGCTGAGCTGTCCGTAACGTCAAGTGTAATAATCAACGTTTGTTTTAACCTTACGACAAATGTCAGTATTACAATTTTGTTCCAGAGAGTTACGTGACACCACACATAGGTGGTGTCTATTATAAATATAATTGTATTAAGATCTATTAAGATAGTATTGAAGTATTAACAATTTATTTTCAGAAAACAAGGATGAAATTACATCACTGATAGAGCATAGAGCCCACAAATGAGTCTGCACCTTGTTCTTCATCTCATGAAGAAAAAGAAGAAGATTCCTCTTCTGGTATTGAAAAGGTGTTGTCAAGTGACGTACCAATTAACAATGAATTTAACAACAATCAACGAGCAATCATCATCGGGAAGTTCAATTACTGACACAGAAGGTGAGGAAGAAGAGAACAAAAAAGAGTCGTCCCATCATCTTGATTGATACTGTTTGTGATCTTGGATGTTTCATACCTCCCAATGAAAATGACCCGATCGAAACAAAAAAATCTTTTATGGAGAAACATCCCATACAAATTACAGAAACAAAGGGGAAAAAGCTCGCATTTGAACCCTCTAAACTTTACTACCAAATGGTGAGAAAATTTGTAGAAAATGGCTATCCTATTCAATCCAGCTGAACAAAGTGTTTTGCTCAAGCTGCATGGCTTTGGGCAGCAAAGATTATAACTTAGAGATTCGTCATTTATTACTGGGCATGACGTTTCCCCTAAGCACATATACAAATCTGTCAAGATTCATGAACAATCTCGTTACCATGACGCTGCGGCTTTCCGCAGCAAGATTGGTTCTGACGTATCAACACTTCTAACAAAAAATCAAACAAAAAAAGAGAAAACGAAATTCATACTAGAAGATTAGTTGTTAAACAATTAATTGACATAGTTCTATTTATCGGCCGTCAAGGAATTTCCTATAGAGGGAAGACCGCTGCAGGTGCCCACTCTTTGGATTCCATGGAAAACCACGGAAACTTTCTAGAATTAGTAAAGTTGGTTGCAAATTATGACGTTATATTGCAAAATCATGTAAAGAAATCAATAGAAGACAGCAAATCACACAGACGTACAACTATACGAAAGAGAGAATGCGCTGGCAAAACAACAAAGGGCCAGTTTGGTCGTGGATCTCTACTAACATTTTTATCTAAAGCCTTTATTAATAAACTGATTGACACTATTGCTTCCATCGGCCGAGGAATTATTTTAAAGGACCTTCAAAACAGCATAACATTTAGCTTGATGGTGGACAGCACACAAGATATTGCCGTGATGGAGCAATTAGCAATTTGCGTGCGATATATTACTCAGGGCAAGATATATGAAAGGCTTCTGCAGTTGAGCATGGTAGACGATTCTACCGGACTGGCTCTCTATGAACGCATAAAATTGGAACTAAGCAAGTGCGGTATTTCAACAACAAACATTATTGCCTGCTCATTCGACGGAGCCAATAATATGAAAGGACCTTACAATGGTCTTCAAGCTCATTTAAAACAAGACAACAAAGACCTTATCTATACACATTGTATGGGCCATGTTTTGAATTTAGTTGTTGCCGATGCAACAGTCAACCAACTGCAAGCAGAAAACTTATTTGGTCTTGTAGAGGAATCCGCTGTATTCTTAAGTTCGAGCTACAAGAGAATGGCAATTTGGGAGAGAGAAACAAAGAAGAAATGTACTGCACACAATAAATTACAGAGACTTCAAAAAATTGGAGCTACGAGGTGGTGGAGTAAACATAAGGCTCTTTCTTCAATGATTGACGAGGAAGTTTTAAGAAGTGAACAGGAAACAAAGTCTGAGAAGTTAGTTAATATGTTAACGGTGTTCAATGACATATCATGTGGAAGTTTCGATTGTAAAACAAAGTTCATGGCAAGAAATCTCAGACAGTGGTGTAAGTTCGAGAATATCCTCATGTCTTTAGTTCTCTTAGATTTATTTTTGATCACGTCCCCAGTTTCAAAGTATTTACAAGGCAAAACTATAAACTATTCAATTGCTTGGAACTTAGTTCAAACCTTACTGCAGCAAATAATTTCTAAAAGGACTGATGACCACTTTGAAACCCTGTATTCTAAATCAAAAAAATATGCAAGGGAAGTTAACAATAGTTTAGATGCAATTGAGGTGGAATTAGAGTCAGATTTTCAAGAGAAAAGATGTCCAAAAAGAAAAATTATGCCTGGAGAAAAAGCAACAGATCAAAGTAGAGAAATCTTGACTGTCCAAAAGTATAAACTCATGTATTTACAAATTGTAGATCGTGCCAGAACAAGTATAGAGAAAAGATTTGTACCCAATCAGAGCATATTACAAGATTGTTCATGGCTGGATCCAAAACGATTTAATGAAATCAAAAGAATTGAAAACTTCCCTGAAAATGTGCTTCATGAGTCAGCAAAAATTTGTAAAATTGATAGATGTAAGTTATTAATTGAGCTCAAACAGTTTGCAGACCAATACAACAGTTTTGTAAACGTCGAAGGTCCAGGTAAAAGTGATAAGGGATGTAGGCTAGGCCTACAGTTTAGAAAGGTCTCGGTGAAGAGTTAGACCTAGAGTTGGAAGAAGCCTGGTCAGAGGAAGAATCTAACAAATTTGATTGTGATGAATCGGACAAATGCTTTCTTTGTTTGGGATGTGCATTCTCCGTTATTTTTGATCTGTCTCAGTCTGGTTTATTCCTCAATTTATATGTTGTTTATAAGTTTTCGTTGATAATACCATGTACACAGGTAACGTGCGAGAGAACATTTTCAAAGCTGAAAATCATAAAAAACCGATTGAGGTCAACTTTAAATGAAGACCTCAAGTCTAATCTTCTTTTTATGAATGTAGAGAGAGATTTGTTTCAATATTTAGACAAAGATACAATTATCAATGAAGTTGCTAAGACCAGCACAGAGCTGACCAGGAATCTCACAATTTGATTTTAATTTTGTAGTACTTTATCGATTTTCAGTTTATAACAGTACTATTAAACTAAAATTAATAGTACAGTACTATTAAAAGTAAGAATTACACTTTTTTCAATAAACGTTTTTAGACTATATATGTATTTTATCTTTCTCCTAGCCACCTTTATAAGTATTTTTCCAAGTAGGTGGATTATTTATTGTACCGATTATTTATGGACAAAATAGTGCAAAAATCATTATTATGGGCAAAAAACTGTGTTGGCTTATTAACTAATTAGTATTGTTTGAGTCACACAAGGGGCCCCATATTTAGTTTTGGCCGAGGGCCCCAAATAGAGCCAGACCACCCCTGAGTGTAGTTCATAAATAATATATTTTAGTGGAAGTGACAGTGCATAAAAGGTAATTAGTTTTAGGCAATATTTAACAAGTCCTACCACTAATCAACACTAGCACTAGCACTTCAAATTCATAATAATAACATCTACATACAAATAATGCAATATAAAGGGCTAAAAACAGGCTGGAGAACTAAGAGTGAGTAAAATATTTCATTTTTTTAGTGTATTTTAATTGTACAACAATGTATATATTTATGTAAGTACTAGCCTAAACATTTATTTTGTATCCAATTTGATAAAAAAAGACATGTAAAAATATGGTATTAGTTTAGCATTCTCATAATAATCTAAGATCTTGAAAAAAATATATATATATTATTTGCGTTCGCTAAAAATGACGCTTTTATTTTATTGTTTTAAAAATTCTGTAGCAAGTGAGACCCATCCCCCACCAAAGCTGGAAAGCGTGCCAACTGGGGGATGGCTCAAAACAAGTCAAGCGATGGGATCACGGGTGGCAGTTGGAGGGTCAAAATAACACTCGGCAGCTGAGCAAAACCAATTTATTACCCGCAAACAAACAAATAATCAAAAACTGGCTGGCAGAAGGCCACAATGTAAATTCAAACTTAAATCAATAATAATAAACCCTAAAATTAACAAGATAATACACAAAAGCTACAAAAACAACAAACTCAAAAAATACCAAAATTACCAATTAACAACTACATGGCCTATCTGCAGCCTAGCCAGAGACACCCAAAACGTAAGAAAATTTTAATGCCCAAATAAAAGTGAAAATTTAGAACTTTTGGCTCACAACAATTAAACCGGCAATTTAGCCCACATCCCATGATTCCACCGGGGCCAGGGAGTAAGCCGGAATCCCTGGGCAGCTCCGAATTAGAAGTTAAGCAAAGCACAATAATCCCCTTTTGGTGAAGAATTTTTAAAAATTAAATAATTTAAAAGAAAATATAACACGGTACCGTTCGAGTAAAAATTCACTTCAAAACACCCCTAATACACTTAACAAAAAAATAAATAACAAATAACTAGGCCTAAACATATAAATAAATAATAACAGGATTTAACAATGGGGACCTAACAAATATAAACTCTAAAAAATATAACAACAAAATAAACTAATTAAACTAAATAACCATAAATATCGACATCAAAAGTTCTTGGTGTATTTTAAAAGTTTGGTTTTCTTTTTCTTAAAATAAAAAAATAAAAAAACATAAGTCCCCATGGCTGTGTTGCATGAAAGAACTGTTCCAGGTTTAGGCCTAATCCACATTAAATAGTTCCACAGGCATTTTTTGTTTCCTTTTATATTGCACTTGTTTTTTTTTTCTTTTAAATTATGTACTATCAAAACCCCCAGCTCAGCCGCCGGGAAACCAAAAGGAACGCACTGACCTGAGGACAGAAGACTTCTACCCCTAAGATGTAGAGCGGGTAGCGGGCGACTGCAGGCTCCAACATGGTCCTCAGGCCAGACTAGCAGTGAAGATGGTAGACCATCCCCGGACGACAGGCTGAGGGTTACCGTCCCACTCAAGGACCCTGGAGTTTAGGAGTCTCTCAGCCGGCAACCATGACTTGACGAAAGCTGCAGCGAAACCACTAGAAAACTGGCCAACCGGACCGACGAAAGCTGGAACATGGAACGAACGGATCCGAGCCAACGGCCACCAAAGTACGCGAATCGCCGGGCAAAAGCGAAACTCAGGCAGCCCGGCAGACTACTACGAAAAAAAGAAATGTACCGGTCAAAAGACCCGGTACACAAGTTTATTTGATTACTTAGAGTAATTATTATTTTTCCACTTTAATTGTGACAAAATGTAGAAAAAGAACTAAAAACTCCTTCAAAATATTTTTCAAGTTTGCACTGTTTTAATTAACGGGAAAAAATATTAATTAATAATAAATAAATATTATTAAAAATTTCAAACTGGATTAATAAAAATAGACTTTTAATAAATACAAAGAAATCTAGCTCAATTATCTTTTCATACAAACCATCAACAGTGAGTAAATATAAAAACGAATTAAATATCAAATGCCACTCTCATGCTTGCATCTATGAGTGTACTTGTGTAAAAATAGATTTTAGTGAAAAAGTTAAATATTTAGGTATATTCATTGATTCTGATTTGAGGTGGCACTCTCATTTGGAATTTCTTGTAACAAAATTACGGAAAATCAACTATAGTCTCTACCATATGAGAGGTTTTTTGTACCCCCTTGATTTACGTACATTGTACTTATCTTGGTTTGAATCCACCCTGAGGTATGGAATTGTACACTGGGGAGGTACTTTCAAAGATATTTTAAAACCACTAATTATAGTACAGAAACATGCCATTCGTACAGTTTGTAGCGTGGGAAAGTTTCATCCCTCTGCTGAACTTTTTAACTTTCTTAATGTCATGAATTTCAACCGTATTTACACATATTCAATTTTAATGTTTGTCAAAAAATATAGTTCAATTTTTAATCATGTAAACGTTATTAAGTACACTAGGCATGTCAGTAATAAAATGTTGATTTTTCCTCTGTACAAAAAAGAAACTAGTAGAAACCAATGTTATTTTAAATGCACTTTAATGTTTAATAAATTTTTAAAAAATCTTAATATTAATGAAAAACTTTCTAATTACAAGACAAACTTAAAAAAATTACTTCAAACAATAGATTAGAAACCTTGTATATGCTTATTGAATCTTATAGTATTAATACATTGTTAGTATATTTATGGCATATGTTTAAATGTGTAATGTATATATTATGTTTCATGTTTTAGTTTAAAATAATTAACAGTGTTGTGTTTCCTTTATATTTTTGATGTAGAAATAGTGAAGTAAGACTGCTAGAAGACTAAGTTTAATTTTAAATGTATTCTTCAATTTCATTTTAGCCGAGCGTGCCTTGTGCACATGGCAAACTGTTTTATAAAAAACTTATTATGTGAATAAAGATTTTCTTATTCTTATTCTTATTCTTAAAAAAAATACTTCACTCAGAATCACAATTATTGTTTTATGCACAATTAAGTTTACTAACAACATTTCATACTATACATTCACAAATAATAAAATAAAAAATGTTTCTTTCAAACAATGCATCCCCAACTACAGGAACTGGAAGGTTAGGTCTAGCATCATCAGGAATAGTATTATAGAAAAAATAAGTACTAATAATAACTAAAGGCATAACAAGTCATCAAAATTATATAAGGTAAGAAGCTAAGCATTAAGCCTACTTACCTTGTTAGCTTATATAATTTATATTATAATAATCAATCTTATATAATAAGCCAACTTAAGAAAACAACTAATCATCAGAAAATAACTTGAAACAACTTGAATAGTTCTGTTCATACAGCGGGCACGCCCCATCGAAGATGTATAGTTTATAACTATAATAATAAGTTAAATAATAAGTTAATATGTTTTAATAATGCTAATATGGTATAGGAAAATACTAAGATTATTTTTAGGAATACTTTAAATGACACATCATGAGATAACATAAATGCGAGCTCACGAAGAGTAGTTGTATTTAGAACGAGTGATTTGTCATGAAGTAAATATATCAGCTGTTAAATATTTTATCATCAGCCATTATTCCCCTTACTGCGCGTGACTGACACGCAGACAGGCATCCACGGCACACTTCATTTTTCAAACGTTCGCATTATATAAACTGTAACTAATCCAACAGTAAATAGTATTATTGTAATCTTTCATACAGCTGGCAAATAACATTAGTAAACAACTGACTGTACTCGAGCCAAAACAAAACTATTTTTAATTCTCTACAGATAAATAAATTTATAATTTTATAACAAATGAAAGTGAGTGTTAAAACAAGGCTTCAACAATGCTTGGGTATTGAATAATATTTTTTTCACTTTTACAATGGTTAAGTATTGGTCATAACTGAAAATAGGATATTCAAATAAACAATAATCAATACATTACCAACATTTTTCAATATTTTATTCAAACTGCCCTTGAATTACAAATACAAAATTAAAAAATTGGTACAATTTTCTGCAATAACATAGAGACTAAGTAGAATTATTGAAAGTACTGTGAAATCATGCCCACGAGAGTAGTGGAAAATCTCTCCCAACTGTTCCAAGTAGATATATATGATTGCATCTCTTGTCGATATTCCCCTGAAATCATTTTCATTATCATTTTCAAAAATCAAAAATATTTTACTGTCGTCCACCAAACACATGCATTGACAAAATCATAATATCTTACAATTGTATAATAAATATACTTATCAACTACTAAATATAAATTAATAAAGACAAAGATCGTTAAATCTTATAGGTACATTTCTTCTAATAAAAACAATGCTTTACACTTTAGCATCTTCCTGAAAACACTTTATATCAATTGTTGTTGCTGATATAGGTAATCTATTAAACATACGTACACCTGTATAAAAATTTGTTTGTTGAGTTTTAATAAGTCTAACATGTCATATCTGTCTTATTTTTGATCTAGTATCGTTGAAATGTATTTGGAAAACGAATCGAGATTTTCTTTTACATGAAGTAATGATTGATAAATAAAAATGCAAGGTAAATTAAGAATCCCCAACTTCACAAACAATGGTTTGCATGATTCCATAGTACCAATACCCATAAAACGAATTGCACTTTTTTGGCACTTATAGAAAAGCTGAATTGACCACCCATACACGTACTGTGGTAATGACCCACCCGCCCACCCATACACGTAATGACCCACCCGCCCACCCATACACGTATTGTGGTAATGACCCACCCGCCCACCCATACACGTACTGTGTGGTAATGACCCACCCGCCCACCCATACACGTACTTTGGTAATGACCTACCCACCCACCCATACACGTACTGTGGTAATGACCCACCCGCCCACCCATACACGTACTGTGGTAATGACCCGCCCGCCCACCCATACACGTACTGTGTGGTAATGACCCACCCGCCCACCCATACACGTACTTTGGTAATGACCTACCCACCCACCCATACACGTACTGTGGTAATGACCCACCCGCCCACCCATACACATACTGTGGTAATGACCCACCCGCCCACCCATACACGTACTGTGGTAATGACCCACCCGCCCACCTATACACCTACTGTGGTAATGATCCACCCGCCCACCTATACACTTACTGTGGTAATGTCCCACCCGCCCACCTATACACGTTCAGTGGAACTGACCCACATGCCCACCCATACACGTACTGTGGTAATGACCCACCCACCCACCTATACACGTACTGTGGTAATGACCCACCCGCCCACCCATACACGTACTGTAGTAATACCTCTGTACCTCTGTATTGCTATAGGTGGTTGGGTGTGTCAATAGCTATATGGTTGGGTGGATGTGTCAATACCTATATGGATGGGTGGGTGGGTCAGTACCTCTGTATTGGTATAGGTGGGTGGGTGTGTAAATACCTAAATGGATGGGTGGGTCAGTACCTCTGTATTGGTATAGGTGGGTGGGTGTGTCAATACCTATATGGGTGGGTGGGTCAGTACCTCTGTATTGGTATAGGTGGGTGGGCGGGTAAGTCAATGTGTATAGGTCCCGGGTAGGTCTGTAATGGGTAATGGGCGTGGAATAGTCTGAAATAACCTGTAATAAGAACATTAGAACTTGTGGAAAACTTCAGCTTCTTCAAACAGAAGATAACTCTTGATAAGCGAAAACATTGAGAGTCAATGTGATTTAGGGACGTGCTAAATAAGCAGCTTAGAAGCAACAGCTTATTAAAGTAAGCAGCTCAGCTACTAAGCAATTGAGTGAGAATACCTGCTTTTCAGCAGCAGTTATCCTCGTCCAACAGTTACAGATATCAGGTTGGTCAGCAGCAGTGATCAGTAAGCGCTTTTCTATATTAGTCTGCAGCTCTCTTGCACTGTTGCGATGTGGCAAATCTGAACGTGATTTCTCCATTGGATCATGGTTCTTACAGTAAATTTTCCTTGCTGACTACAGAACAACACTTAGGTGCCACTGACTAGTTTCGTTTCATTTTCTGACTGTAGAAGCTGTAAAAAGTGCAATTAAAACACTATGGTCATACAGAAATAGAAAAATGTATTTCCATACAATTAACGTAGTATTGTCAAAAACCTGAAGGACTCGTCCTAAAAGGAGATGTTGCGCTATTAAAAACTAGAAAATGGATGCCAGCTAGACATTTTACACAGTTATGTATGACTTGTATTAAAATAGAATAACGACTTCATCATTAAATTATAAACCACTCGGCTCCATAGGACTGCCTCTGCAGAGAATTCGAAATATGTTCAGAAAACCACCAATATCTCAGTGATTAAGCCTTGGACTGAGGCGTCCAAGGTTCGGATTCCCAACTGAACTAAGGGTTGGTAATTCGGCCATCGAATAAAATTAACAGACCTTTGGCTCACGTGAACTGGACAGTGCTTTATTTATTTATTCTTAAGACACCGATCTTAAAGCTATGGGCGAATAAGTGTGATGAGTGTAAATGAGCAAATGTAGTCATTGTTACAAACTAAGGCCAACAATTCCTTAGAAAGTGTCACTAACTAATAGCCCAATGACAAATGAACAGCCGGTGGTTATCAGCTGATCCTTTTCAAAATGTGTTACGACTCTGATCGGGATCGAACTAAGAAACTCTAGCTGATGAGCCAACTAAGCTATCGACCAATTATGGATATATTGTTTACTCTACTGTTTTTTTACTAGATAATTTAGATAGTAACTAAATTAAAATGTACTATGCTCAGACAGTTTTTGTAAACTATTCCAAATTATTTTAAATTAAAAATAGCTTAATATTTTTTTTTCGGAACAATAGGTACCTTCAATTAAAAAAAAAATACCTTTATTTACAATGGACTTCGCACTTCACAGCTTTATTTTTACAGAAAAGCCAATTTGTGTCTGTGGGCCAAAAGTTGTATGTTACCAAGAGATGAAGACATGGATTGGGTCCATGACCAAAAAGGCCAACATTGTGGAAGCGCCTTCACCAACACTGATGCAATTCCCACAGTACTGGTCTGTACCTATATCACAGCTGGTGCCGTTCTACATTTGAAATACGGTATATTATGTGTGTAAGTACACTAGGTACGAACAATCTCTGTAGTTACCACAAACCATTCACAGAAGTGATATACTGTCTCAAGTGTTGTACACCATGCAATATAAACATAGTGATTCGGTAGAGATGGGCACAACTTAAGAGAATGATAGAAGACACAAAAACAAGCAAAAAGGTTAATACTGTATAAACATATTTATTTTATTTACAGTATTTATTTATTCTTAAGACACCAATCGTCAAGATATGGGTTAGAATGAGCGAATGTATTCATTGTTACAAACTAAGGCTGACTATTCCATAGAAAGTGTCATTTTAAAGAGCCCAATGACAAATGATCAGCCGGTGTCCTACAACGAATCGTTTTCTTTCCTTTCTTTGTGTCCGTTTGTATTTTTCATCAAAATATTTATACAGTACAAGTAAACGTCACACAACACAAATTTATTACAATATAAGCACAAAATGCACAAATATATTACAATACAAGTACAAAATGCACAAATACTTTTATTGTATTTTGTACTTGTATTGTAATATATTTGTGCATTTTGTGCTTATATTGTAATAAATTTGTGTTGTGTGACGTTTACTTGTACTGTATATGTACCAAAACGTATTATGCTAATTAAAAAAATAGTTATAGATCCAAAACGGATTGAGCAAATGATTTGGAACTTGATAGCCTCATTCAGTTAATTAGCGGCGATAATAATAAATAAAATAGCTGAAATATCGGTAGCCATTTCAAAATGCAGTTTCGTTTGCAGAGACTAAATAGGAGAACTGTAAATAGATTGAACAAGTACAAAATACAATGCAAAGCAAGTTTGTGTGTGGAAGAATACCTACCTTTTCGTAATTATAAAAATACGAGTCGTAAAAATTGTTAAGATTAGGCCTTGTATGTAAAGACTAAAATAATCATTCTTTCGACCTACCTTACGTGATCTTCCGAGTATTTGTTATCCTCGCACAACCATATGGGTACAATCGAGACTTGTAGAGCAATCTCTTCTCATTGGGGGGAGGGGGGGGTAGAGAAAGGGGCAGGCGTATAAAAAGTAGATGATGTCCAGAATGTTCATGATTATGTAGAGAGAGACAAGTATAAAGTCTTGTCCATTAAGAAGGCAATGAATACACATCTCTAAGAAGTGAAAAGAGGATGGGAAATTTTCTGCAGTGGACAAAACGAGCTCAGCGCGGCAGCGATTACCTTTACCAGTGCTGGCTGAGATATTCTGCCACGTGCCCCTCTCCTGACCCAAGTTTCCCCTACGCCTTTCTTTCTCTCTCATCATGACAATATATTTGATTTGAATATCCCCCCCTTTCAACTGTCGGCCTGCTGCCCTCTGTGTCATTCTCTTTCTCACTCTAGACCAGCGTGCAACAAGCTCAACCTAGTGGCGGCAGCGAAAAGTAAAGAATAACTCAACTAGTGGCGCAAAAAATGTTTGACAGATGTGTAGTTAAGGTATCCGTTCACCAAACTACCAAGCCACCGCTAGAAAGTCGACAGCCTGTTGTAGCAATGCAATTTTACCGCCAGCTGCCCAAAACACTATTTTCTACTGTACGGTTCGTGTTCACATTATTATAATGAGTTATAATGAACAATGTATGATTTTTTTAAGGGTCCATTTTAGTAGACCAAAGTTGATATGAATTTTTTTATTGTAAAATCATCAAGACTGACGTGTAGTGTCAAATGTTTAACTATGAAAAAAGTATAAAAATACTCAATTATTTGCAATAACCAACTTATGGTCCACTAGAATGGGCCTTTGCTCAAACGACACTTACGATATGATTGTTATTACGAACCGAATCGTTGAAATATCAAACCCATGTTTCGGCGTTTTTTTTTTTTTTTTTTTTTTTTTTTTGTGAAACGAATCAACCCCCTCGGTCTACTAGTAGAGACGTCCTTTCACCTCGCACTATCAGAGGTTGAGGTGGACTAGATAATCACTCATGAAAGGCAACGTTTCATTCGGGGTGAACGGATTTGCTCATAGAAATATTAGCTGAACGTTAGCTTAGATGATCAATGTTATATAAATTTTGAAGAAACATTTACCAATTCAATTGCAATGTCGCGGAGATTTCCGAAAATATCTTCATACTTAATAAGGTATTAAACTCAAAACAACTTCAGTAAAAATGTACAAAAGAGTAAAAGTAATGAATACAAATTTATATGGAGATAGAGATTTGTGCTTATCTCAGGTAAAACTGACATAACACATTCAAGTAGGTCATCACAATAAAGTATGTCTTCTCCTTCTCAATCCCAATAAATTCTTTTGTTTTTAATACAAGTCTAAATGTAAAGGCACCAAAAGTCTGTGAAGAACCCAAAAATTATCGAATACATTACAACTTACTCTTTCTACAGATGGTGGAAGATAACATTAATGATATTCCCTTAATTGTAATATTTCGTCAAACATGTGGGCCCCACTGTCCAAACATCATTATTACATGTTATATCGCTGCCGTTCTATGATTTAAACATGTATTAGTCAGCTAAAAGATGTACATTATATTTATCAGATCTACAAAGTAAGAAACAAATTTTCTATTTAACTTGTTGGTGGTGTTGGAGGAAATAATAAAATGAAAAAAAGAAAAAACTGATTATAATGATAATATGAAGTAATAATATGGTAAAATTGGTGAAATGGAGTTTTTGATGGGTTAGACAAGGGTTGCCGAACATTTTTCATCAGTTCGTGAAACGTTATGTTTTGTGTTTTTTAGTTATAAAACCACCGCATATGTATTGGTGGAAGGGTGGTTCAGTACCAACTTACTGCATGGGTGGGAGGGTGGGTCAATACCAACTTACTGCATTGTTGGGAGGGTGGGTCAATACCAACTTACTGCATTGTTGGGAGGATGGGTCAATACCAACGTACGTGCATGTGTGGGAGGGTGGGTCAATACCAACTTACTGCATTGTTGGGAGGGTGGGTCAATACCAACGTACGTGCATGAGTGGGAGGGTAGGTCAATACCAACGTACGTGCATGGGTGGGAGGGTGGGTCAATACCAACTTACTGCATTGTTGGGAGGGTGGGCCAATACCAACTTACTGCATTGTTGGGAGGGTGGGTCAATACCAACGTACGTGCATGTGTGGGAGGGTGGGTCAATACCCATGTACATGCATGGGTGGGAGAGTGGGTCAATACCAACGTACGTGCATGTGTGGGAGGGTGGGTCAATACCAACTTACTGCATGTGTGGGAGGGTGGGTCAATACCAACTTACTGCATTGTTGGGAGGGTGGGTCAATACCAACGTACGTGCATGTGTGGGAGGGTGGGTCAATACCAACGTACGTGCATGTGTGGGAGGGTGGGTCAATACCAACGTACGTGCATTGTTGGGAGGGTGGGTCAATACCAACGTACGTGCATGTGTGGAAGGGTGGTTCAGTACCAACTTACTGCATTGTTGGGAGGGTGGGTCAGTACCAACTTACTGCATTGTTGGGAGGGTGGGTCAATACCAACGTACGTGCATGTGTGGGAGGGTGGGTCAATACCAACTTACTGCATTGTTGGGAGGGTGGGTCAATACCAACGTACGTGCATGTGTGGGAGGGTGGGTCAATACGAACGTACGTGCATAGGTGGGAGGGTGGGTCAATACCAACGTACATGCATGAGTGGGAGAGTGGGTCAATACCAACGTACATGCATGGGTGGGAGAGTGGGTCAATACCAACGTACGTGCATGTGTGGGAGGGTGGGTCAATACCAACGTACGTGCATGTGTGGGAGGGTGGGTCAACACCAACGTACGTGCATGTGTGGGAGGGTGGGTCAATACCAACGTACGTGCATTGTTGGGAGGGTGGGTCAATACCAACGTACGTGCATGTGTGGAAGGGTGGTTCAGTACCAACTTACTGCATTGTTGGGAGAGTGGGTCAGTACCAACTTACTGCATTGTTGGGAGGGTGGGTCAATACCAACGTACGTGCATGTGTGGGAGGGTGGGTCAATACCAACTTACTGCATTGTTGGGAGGGTGGGTCAATACCAACGTACGTGCATGTGTGGGAGGGTGGGTCAATACGAACGTACGTGCATGGGTGGGAGGGTGGTTCAGTACCAACGTACATGCATGTGTGGGAGAGTGGGTCAATACCAACGTACATGCATGGGTGGGAGAGTGGGTCAATACCAACGTACGTGCATGTGTGGGAGGGTGGGTCAATACCAACGTACGTGCATGTGTGGGAGGGTGGGTCAATACCAACTTACTGCATTGTTGGGAGGGTGGGTCAATAGCAACGTACGTGCATGGGTGGGAGGTTGGTTCAATACCAACGTACGTGCATGGGTGGGAGGGTGGGTCAATACCAACGTACATGCATGGGTGGGAGGGTGGAATAATACTAACGTACATACATGGGTGAGAGGGTGAGTCATTACCGACGTGATATTACTGACCAGAAAATCCTGCAGGATCAATAGACATCATCAATAAGGTAACAATACCATTAAAATCAGGTACTTCCCTGGCAAAGAAATAAAAATAAGAAAAATAATAAATATTACATCGTAGTAACTGACAATTGTATACTGTCCGACTTATTAAATATTACATCGTAGTAACTGACAATTGTATACTGTCCGACTTATTAAATATTACATCGTAGTAACTGACAATTGTACACTGTCCGACTTATTAAATATTACATCGTAGTAACTGACAATTGTACACTGTCCGACTTATTAAATATTACATCGTAGTAACTGACAATTGTACACTGTCCGACTTATTAAATATTACATCGTAGTAACTGACAATTGTACACTGTCCGACTTATTAAATATTACATCGTAGTAACTGACAATTGTACACTGTCCGACTTATTAAATATTACATCGTAGTAACTGACAATTGTACACTGTCCGACTTATTAAATATTACATCGTAGTAACTGACAATTGTACACTGTCCGACTTATTAAATATTACATCGTAGTAACTGACAATTGTACACTGTCCGACTTATTAAATATTACATCGTAGTAACTGACAATTGTACACTGTCCGACTTATTAAATATTACATCGTAGTAACTGACAATTGTACACTGTCCGACTTATTAAATATTACATCGTAGTAACTGACAATTGTACACTGTCCGACTTATTAAATATTACATCGTAGTAACTGACAATTGTGCACTGTCCGACTTATTAAATATTACATCGAAGTAACTGACAATTGTGCACTGTCCGACTTATTAAATATTACATCGTAGTAACTGACAATTGTGCACTGTCCGACTTATTAAATATTACATCGTAGTAACTGACAATTGTGCACTGTCCGACTTATTAAATATTACATCGTAGTAACTGACAATTGTACACTGTCCGACTTATTAAATATTACATCGTAGTAACTGACAATTGTACACTGTCCGACTTATTAAATATTACATCGTAGTAACTGACAATTGTACACTGTCCGACTTATTAAATATTACATCGTAGTAACTGACAATTGTACACTGTCCGACTTATTAAATATTACATCGTAGTAACTGACAATTGTACACTGTCCGACTTATTAAATATTACATCGTAGTAACTGACAATTGTACACTGTCCGACTTATTAAATATTACATCGTAGTAACTGACAATTGTACACTGTCCGACTTATTAAATATTACATCGTAGTAACTGACAATTGTACACTGTCCGACTTATTAAATATTACATCGTAGTAACTGACAATTGTACACTGTCCGACTTATTAAATATTACATCGTAGTAACTGACAATTGTACACTGTCCGACTTATTAAATATTACATCGTAGTAACTGACAATTGTACACTGTCCGACTTATTAAATATTACATCGTAGTAACTGACAATTGTGCACTGTCCGACTTATTAAATATTACATCGTAGTAACTGACAATTGTGCACTGTCCGACTTATTAAATATTACATCGTAGTAACTGACAATTGTGCACTGTCCGACTTATTAAATATTACATCGTAGTAACTGACAATTGTGCACTGTCCGACTTATTAAATATTACATCGTAGTAACTGACAATTGTGCACTGTCCGACTTATTAAATATTACATCGTAGTAACTGACAATTGTACACTGTCCGACTTATTAAATATTACATCGTAGTAACTGACAATTGTACACTGTCCGACTTATTAAATATTACATCGTAGTAACTGACAATTGTACACTGTCCGACTTATTAAATATTACATCGTAGTAACTGACAATTGTACACTGTCCGACTTATTAAATATTACATCGTAGTAACTGACAATTGTACACTGTCCGACTTATTAAATATTACATCGTAGTAACTGACAATTGTACACTGTCCGACTTATTAAATATTACATCGTAGTAACTGACAATTGTACACTGTCCGACTTATTAAATATTACATCGTAGTAACTGACAATTGTACACTGTCCGACTTATTAAATATTACATCGTAGTAACTGACAATTGTACACTGTCCGACTTATTAAATATTACATCGTAGTAACTGACAATTGTGCACTGTCCGACTTATTAAATATTACATCGTAGTAACTGACAATTGTGCACTGTCCGACTTATTAAATATTACATCGTAGTAACTGACAATTGTGCACTGTCCGACTTATTAAATATTACATCGTAGTAACTGACAATTGTACACTGTCCGACTTATTAAATATTACATCGTAGTAACTGACAATTGTACACTGTCCGACTTATTAAATATTACATCGTAGTAACTGACAATTGTACACTGTCCGACTTATTAAATATTACATCGTAGTAACTGACAATTGTACACTGTCCGACTTATTAAATATTACATCGTAGTAACTGACAATTGTACACTGTCCGACTTATTAAATATTACATCGTAGTAACTGACAATTGTACACTGTCCGACTTATTAAATATTACATCGTAGTAACTGACAATTGTGCACTGTCCGACTTATTAAATATTACATCGTAGTAACTGACAATTGTGCACTGTCCGACTTATTAAATATTACATCGTAGTAACTGACAATTGTACACTGTCCGACTTATTAAATATTACATCGTAGTAACTGACAATTGTACACTGTCCGACTTATTAAATATTACATCGTAGTAACTGACAATTGTACACTGTCCGACTTATTAAATATTACATCGTAGTAACTGACAATTGTACACTGTCCGACTTATTAAATATTACATCGTAGTAACTGACAATTGTACACTGTCCTACTTATTAAATATTACATCGTAGTAACTGACCATTGTACACTGTCCGACTTATTAAATATTACATCGTAGTAACTGACAATTGTACACTGTCCGACTTATTAAATATTACATCGTAGTAACTGACAATTGTACACTGTCCGACTTATTAAATATTACATCGTAGTAACTGACAATTGTACACTGTCCGACTTATTAAATATTACATCGTAGTAACTGACCATTGTACACTGTCCGACTTATTAAATATTACATCGTAGTAACTGACAATTGTGCACTGTCCGACTTATTAAATATTACATCGTAGTAACTGACAATTGTGCACTGTCCGACTTATTAAATATTACATCGTAGTAACTGACAATTGTACACTGTCCGACTTATTAAATATTACATCGTAGTAACTGACAATTGTACACTGTCCGACTTATTAAATATTACATCGTAGTAACTGACAATTGTACACTGTCCGACTTATTAAATATTACATCGTAGTAACTGACAATTGTACACTGTCCGACTTATTAAATATTACATCGTAGTAACTGACAATTGTACACTGTCCGACTTATTAAATATTACATCGTAGTAACTGACAATTGTACACTGTCCTACTTATTAAATATTACATCGTAGTAACTGACCATTGTACACTGTCCGACTTATTAAATATTACATCGTAGTAACTGACAATTGTACACTGTCCGACTTATTAAATATTACATCGTAGTAACTGACAATTGTACACTGTCCGACTTATTAAATATTACATCGTAGTAACTGACAATTGTACACTGTCCGACTTATTAAATATTACATCGTAGTAACTGACAATTGTACACTGTCCGACTTATTAAATATTTTGTTGTTAATCATGTAGTAACATGATAAATGTCATGGTCTGAAGTTATCAATCGGACTACTATGAAAGGTTAATTTAGATGTACAGTTAATTTAAATTTCATACCTAGACTTGGGTTGTACCAAGTCGTGTAGGGTTTCTTCACGAACAATCCTTGTCTAACCTCTTTAGTAATTTCTTTAATTTATAAAGAAAACATTAAAATAGACTATTCCTCACAGCTCAAATATATGATTTAACCTACTTAGAAAAATCGCGATTATTAATTGCATCTCATAAAGTTATAGACTGAGAACCGTTGACGCTTTGGGCGTCGAAGCGAGATGGTTCCGGGCCGGACTGCCTCTTTCCGTTTTATCTCCGTCCAAGATTTCTATCTGACGTTAGCAAGATTAACCGACCATATCTTATATTTTTGGCTATTTGAAAGATGGATATTATTATACATAAATGTCCACACATATTACTGGGGAAATTTACGTTCGCGTGAGGCTTGGCGGAAGGGAGATTCCAATTAGCCCCCCCTCTTCAACCATCTGTAAATCATAGCAGCGCCCCCAGACTCTGCTACTAACCGAACAGAAAACATTTAAGTCTAACTAAAACGTCCTTGTTCTTCTTGGTAACTCTTAGGTTATTGTTGTCAATCATTTTAACGTACAATACAAAATCATAGAATGCAAAATATTAAAGTGGACAAGTGGGAGTTCGAAAAAGTTGAAGAGTTTAAATCCTAGCACAAAGGAAGTTGTTATAATCCTAGCACAAAACATAAAAGAGGAAAACGAAATCCAAATAGACTAGTTTTAGCCTCTAAGACCTATTGGGCTATAGGGAAATTACTTAAATCCAAGATATTGTCTAGGAAAACTAAGACTATACAAAATATGTATAGTCAAAATTTACTATACAATAGTCCTGTGTTACTCTATGTAGCAGAAACATGGACACTGACAAAAGAATATGAGAAGAAGGTTATTTGTCTTCGAAAATAGAGTATTACGAAAAGTGTTTGGTCCAGTATGCGAAGGAGAAGTTTGGAGAATAAGAAAGAACAGAGAATTAAGAGAAATATACACTCACCTAGATATAGTAGCATTAGTGGAAAGTAGAAGACTAAGGTGGGTTGGTCATGTGTGGAGGCGGGAAAATACCTACATTATTAAATATATTGAACGATCTAACCCAGAAGGTAGGCCAAGACTTAGATGGAGAGAACAAGTCCTCAAAGATATTCACAATATGGGAACTACGACTGAGGCAGCAAAGAACAGAGCAGAACGGAGAGGCCAAAAACCCAACTTGGGTTTCAATGGCCAAGGAGTTTAGGCTAATAAACCTTAAACGAGCTATTTGTATTTTTTGAAAAAGATTGACTTTTCAAACTAATTTATTATTATCTTTCAAAAGTGGATTATGAACTTCTCTTAAGGGAAATTTCTCTATCTGTAACCAGATAATAACTAATTATTGCTTTTTAAATTACTTGATAATCTCCACTTCGTAAAACCCTTAATTTAATATAGGATTTAAATAAATGTACGCTGGATCACCTTTCATTGTTGCACAAACACTAGTAGTCCATGTTTATCATTTTCAAAGCTGTGTTGCATACTTGGAAAAAACTCTAAAAGTCATTAGATAATAATTAAAATAAAACTATCAAGTGACTTCCTATTACAAAGCTGAATCCAATCCATAAAGCAATTTAAGACCTGCCTCGCTGATTTTATTTGTGCCAGCTAATCCCTCCGTAAAACAGCGCAAGGGGCACTCTGTAACTAAGTGATCTATTGTTTGAATTACATGACTACAATCACATGACTGATCAAGTGTCGACCCCCATTTGTATTTCCAGTGGTTAGATCTGCCCACTGCAGTTAGTAACCGATTCAACAATGTCCACTCCCTACGGGGGAGGTTCATCCCACCTACAGGTATTGACGGATCGTCAATAAGGAACTTATTTCGTTCATCAAAACCGTTCCACGCTATGGCCACAGAATCTATATTCTGTGCTATGGCCCAGCTAGTATTGGGCGAGAAATTTTATCTGATAACTGGGAAGCAGTAGAAGTGGGTTTCGAGATTTTAAGCGACCGTTTTGACGTGGGAGACCCTGTATAATGGGGAGGTGCAGGGCATTCAAGATCATATTGGAGTCTTTCCTGACGTCTTATTTCTGGCTATATTGCACAGCACCGGAAGCCAAGGTAGTGAGATTGCCATGCGAGTGCTACTAATAATATAATATATCTCCTTTAAAATATAATTTTAAATTAATAAATGGTAGCTGACGGTGAACCATACCATATATATATGTATAAAACTTTCAAAGCCACGGTGCTCTTAGTTTAGTTGCAGCAAACCTGGTGAGATAACAATTACAAATTCAGAGAGACAGAATTCAAACTAACCTCTCTACTAACAACAGAACATCCCGAAAATACTACATAACAAGCAGAACTTAAGCTCTAGTCCCATCCCGAATTTAATTTTTCGAGGCCTGCTTTTAATTATCCAAATGCCACTCAGCCTTAAGAGTTTGCAGAGGCTGTCGGCCATGTTGGTTTTAATCCTATAAGAACAATGTTGTTTTCGACCCGGACATACGATCACACGTATCCAAATTAAACACTTATTTTCAAACGGATTTTTCCAAGCAAATTGAATTTGATCAAGAACGAAATTACACGTTGGAATTGCTTTGCGAATTCCTAATTAGTTTTATAGAAAAATACAAAACATTTAGTTTTAAGCTTTTATTTTCACATATTTTTTAAAATTAAGCGTATGTATTGAAAATACGAAAAGCAAACCCAACACGCAATATAATAACGTTTAAAATAACACCTCATACAACACTTTTGGTCAATAAATAACGAATAAATATGGATTCGCAAATAATATTCTTCTTATGGGATTAAAACCAACATGGCCGACAGCCTCTGCAGGTTTACTTTTACCCCCATTAGCAAGTTGTGGTATTGTTTCATTACTATTTTAAGGATCTTGAATTATTAAGACAGTGGCACATTGTTCGTAATATACTGTACTGTCGTCGTAGATATATTATGTATACCCGAGTTTACAGGTTGTTACTAAGAAACTAAGAGGCCTACGAACAATCCAATAACTCATTGTTTTCTTAGTTTGATTGACAGTTATGACATGCATTTAAAATTTTTATTTTTAAGTTTTAATGTTTATCCTATATGGAACAAAAAATACCGGAATTTTAACTAGTTTTCACTGTGCATCAAATGTACACTTTTATTATTAAAACCCCCGTTGATGTATCACATATAGATTTTAAAACGTGGTTGACAGGAATCTTTTCTATAAGTTTAATAAATTTCAAAACTTTTCAATAAAAATAGTTCTTATCAATTTCCTGAAACAAAGTTTTCTTGGATTCTAGAGGTCATAAAATTTACTTGGTCACGTTGTAATCTTTATGAAATGTGTATTTACAGTATCACTTTACATTGATCAATTTATTTGTCCATCACTACAATTACTTACGCATATAAAAGTAATGTATCGTAAATATACGTTTCATAAGGATTACAACATGGCCTGCTTTTAATTATCCAACGGAATCTGTATTGACCCGCCCGCTCACCCATACAAGAACAGTACCACTGTATTAAACCACCAGCCCACCCATACATGCATTGTGGTATAGACCCACTCGCCCACCCATACTCGCACTGTGGTATTGACCCACTCGCCCACCCATACACGCACTGTGATAATGGCCCACCCACCCACCCATACACTCACTGTGGTGTTCACCCACCCGCCCTCCCATACACGCACTGTGGTGTTGACACACCCGCCCACCCATACACTCTCTGTGGTGTTCACCCTCCCGCCCACCCACACACACTGAGGTGTTGACCCACCCACGCACCCACAAACGTACTGTGGTATTGAATGGTATAGAATCTGTACGTGGCATTGAATCACCCGCCCGTCCATACACGTACAGAGACATTGACCCACCCGCCCGCCCATACACGTACAGTGGAATTGGCCCACCCACCCGCCCATACACGTACAGTGGTATTGAATGTACACGTACAGTGGCATTCCACCCCTCACACCCACACTCGTGTGATATTGTGATCCACTGAACCATTTACAACCTATTTTACAGATTAATTTTACAACCTATAGATACCGAGAAAACTTTGTTTCAGGAAATTGAAGACTTTTCTTTAAAAGTTAAAAGTCTGAAATTTATAAAACTTATAAAACACATTATTAAATACTCAACCTCGTATTAAAATATAAATGCGATATATTAACGGGTTTTTGAGTAATCAACAGTTGATTACAGTGAAAACTTATTAAAATTCAGGTACTTTTTTGTTCCAACTATGATAACAATTATTAAAGCGTATAATACAATTTTAAAATGCTTATGTCATAACGTACAATTTAAAGAAGAAACGATGGTGTGATTGTATTTGTCTTATACCTTTTAGAATTTTTGTAATCTGCCTTCAAACTCGAGTACACATAATTTCTGCGCCTACAGTAAGTGCCTTTCCAAAATCAGCTTGCTTTCTTCATAAAAACTGGCCAGAGATTGTGGGTAAACTTTTTTCCAACTTTCATAATTCCCTAAGCTAAACCAACTTCCAAGTTGTGACTCCTAATCTTTCGTTGCTGTAAATAGAACAATAAAAGACCAAACGAAATATTTCCACAATACACATTTCTTCCTAATTATTTATTCCAAGGACATTATCATATTGGAACGTGAACGTCCCTTCATTCTTTTTTAATTTTGACTAAAAACTCAGCAAGTCTTGTGTGCCAGGGTGTCGTCAACTAATTGGTTCAGAATGATTAAAATATGTTTACCTATACTTTCTTATTTCCATTTATCCCCCACAATTCGGTGTTGGATGATTATATTTGGGCCAGTAAGCGACCTGCGTGTTATTATATTTAGCACATGTAGAGTTCCAGCAGCAGAGGGGAATCGTACCACCGCTGAGCTGCCTTACTTCAAGGGCGTGACTAACTTTCGTCTTCACATGTCCAACTCCACAATAGCGTTCAATTGAAAAGAATAATTGTAATGAACTGTACAAGTTTGTTTAGTTGCTATATTTTAATTAGATTATTATTAATTGTTTTTTTAAATACTAAATAATGATTTAATTTAATCGTTCTAAACTTAATTCCTTTATTTAAATCAAAATCAATGTCGTTGCTTGCTATTGTACCGCTAGCACACTGCCTGTCGTCATCCTGGTTGCAATGACAAATTTTAAATGGAATTATAAAGTGGGGAAGAGTAGTTCATGTCTCACTTCCACAATGCATCTCATTCGCACAAGTAAATTCAGTAGGTCGCTTTTTAAGTGGTCTTTCATACAAATACTCTCGTTCCCTAATAGAAGAGGACACAGTAACCATCGTTGAATCAACGACCTGACGGTGTAGACAGGATCGAGGCAGCTGGATCTTCTTTGTTATTTGTTGATATAGGGTGGCTAAAAGTACCCTTTATACCTTAAGAAGAGGTGTCCAAAATGCACTAAAATTTCAACACCATTTTTTCCGTGATTTTTGATGATTATTATTATAATAAATACTTATTAATAAGAGTTGAAAAATAACTCCAACTCAGTGCAACGGTTCAAATGACACTAGGATGAACATTTTGTTTATCCTTGATACAAAATACTGTTGACAAAGAGCATTTGATTAGCACATCCAGATAGCTTAAAAACAACTTTTGGGTTAAAAAATACAAAATTCGGTCAGATTAACTATTTTTATTATTTAAGATCAGTCTCTATTTTGGCTTAGATAAGTTTTTGTTACAGAGATAAGTTAAAAATCAAAAGTTGTACAACAACAAACAATACCATAAGTAAATCACAACCACTCAACAATTCACACACATAACAACAACAGTGGAATAAACAGAAACAAGAACCAATTACATCAATGGAGTAAACAAATTTAATATTTGAAATTAAGACATAATGTAAACATCATAAAATGGATCAACACAACTTCTATGGTAAGGCTTTGAATCTTTTACCACTCTTATCAGTTTAAGAGTAGATTTTCTTATTTTAAAAGAGCTTAGTGGAATAAAAAATGTACCTTTCAGGGAATTAAAGCATTATTAAAACAACTATCAATAGCATATTAATATTGTCTTCTAGATGGGCACATCCCATTTTTCTAGTTGTCTTAAAAAAATATTGTTTTTTTTACTGATTTTAATTTTACTGAATAATACTTTTTTGTTCTATATTTAAATATGATGTACAAAGTAATAACATTTTCACAAAACTCAATTTGCAAGAAACTTTTTATATTTGCTATTATAAAGAACTTCCTTCACAATAATAAGTTTCCAAATAAACACATACATGTTGAACAAACTGATATTTATCTCAAATTTATACCAAGCTGAATTAAAAATTGATCTGACAGTTTAGAATGTTGTAATCTCTGAATACAAAGAACAAGAGCAGAAGTAAGGGAGTAATATCTGTTGTTAAAAGTGCATTGGTTCTATAAATATCTCTTACACAGTGCCAATAACAAGTGAACATTGTTTATATGTACAGAGCAGGTCTCTTAGGGAGCAAAATGCAAAGTGAGAGTAGTAAAATAGCAAGTTTCGCTTTGCACAGGCACAGATTACAAGGCATTAAGAATCTACAACGGCAGATTTTTATACACTGACAAATTCATTTCATCCAAATTCTTTGCTGCATGAGAAATAGCTTCAAACAAACACAAGTTTGTTAAAGATAAATAAAACCTGACTGTAAACACGAAAGTATACGGCTAAATATTTGGATAAAATAAAACGATTTTGTATTCGAAAAAATTCTAATACAAATATTTTAAAGTAAAATTAATATATTTACGATTAATTAGTTCGGTAAGGTTTCTAAAAAATGTTGTAAAATTAATTTGACTTCCAACTGTATTTTACATAATGTATTGTACGAACAAATATCTATACTGATCAAATACAAAAATTATTTGATTATTTTTAATACATTAAATAAGTTAAAATGAATATAATAAAAGCGGTTTTAAAAAATACAGTATATGCTTAATGCTTTTTATCCTTTAGTTAAAAATTGCTCTTGACATAAATCAAATAAATAAAAAATATTAGGAATGGACAAAACAAAAATTAAATTGAAATTAATAAACTAAAAACCATTTTGAAAACTGCCGTCAGGATTGGAACAATTCTTCATGTTTCTTTGAATTACTAAGAACCGTTTACAGGTTGTAGAGTGTGTTAAGAAGTAGTTTCCAAGAGGCACAAAGCTATATACTTTTGGAGATCACAGTTTTCTCATTCAGAAGCACTGAAATGTTTGTAAAGCCACTACTTATGTATATTAATAGAATACATCTAATATTTACATGGATAGAATGGTTATTTCCAGAAAATTATATTTATTCTAATAATTAATATAGGAAATCTATTAATACAACAGAAGTCAGGCGCAGAATCAATTGTTAAAAATCTGTTTTCTGAGCGAACTAAATACTAATATTTTCTGGAAATATCCCTATAATATTCTAATACTCTCTATACAGACATAAATACATTCACACAGTCTATTTAACATTTGTACAATGTTCAACTTATAAAATTAAAAACAAATGTACATAAAAATTAAAGCTACACACCAAAGTTTTAAATTCTTTCGTAACACAGTTACTTCAGAATAACAAAATATTAGTAACAAATGAACGATTGTAAACTAAATAGGGGGGGGGGGCTGAACAGAGGGGAGGGTAAACGAGTTAATAAACAATTTAATTAAGAAATGTAAAGATATAATACAGAAAACCCAAAAGGTTTGTTACAATAATACTTAATACCATTATATTACACTTTGGTTACTCTACATAACTATGATAAATACATATATACAGTCATTCACAAATATCACAAATTACGTTGTCACTCTAACCTAACACATAACGACCAACCTACAAACACTCTGAGCTAACCTACATTGTACTGGTTCTGACAGAACGGAAAAATACTGGTTCAATATTGTACTTGAGATTCCATATCAAAATTATACATTTTAAAGTTTTAATTTTTGTATGATGCAGACAATGCATTAATTATTTTTGTATTATTGTAAAGTATATTTACTATACAACAACAAAAATGTGAACAATATTCTAAAATCAAAACTAACTGTGTATTGTTAATCCTATATCTACTTTTAGTTAGTAAAATTGAATTCCAATATTACGATGCAAGTTAGATTTTAAAAAACTTGACCTTGAATTAGATTTTTTTTAAATATTAAGAAGTATACAAAAGAGAATATTTTAGAAGGTGAAAAGTAAAACATCCCTGTTATAAAATCACAAAGTTCTTTTAAAAGTGTGTTCGAATGTCATGAAAATTAGATTTTTCAGTAATTTGATCTTTTAAACTTTTTTTCAATCTCAAACCAGGATTTACTTATGAAAAAGTTTAAAGTCTTTCCCGTTGTTTATTCTTACAGAGAAAAATCATTTATTAGATATTTTCTGTTAATGTTTCTGAAGGTTGAGTTACCTAAAAGAGCAAATATACTACTCATAGACTTGAGGAATGATGGACTGAATCTGTAGGTCCTCAGACTTTGACTTGCAAGTATGGCGTTAACGGGCAAAGCATGCTAGGGTGACCCCTAGCATTATAAATTTTCTTACGTTAATACTAGAATTATACATAACTTGTATAGTTTTTAAAGAGTGGAAGGAAACCATCAGTTTATAAAAAAGTAAAAATGGAGAGAAAAATATAGATAGATTACAATTTTTTTCTGAAAAATTTACAATACAAAACTTAGTTTCTTAATTGAGTGGTTTAATTATCAAATTCATCCAGATTTTTGAAGCTAGAGGCCTTTTTCCGTTTTAAATGTTCGAAAATTATAGCTACTCTGTAAACACTGTACAAATCAACAAATAAAATGATAGTTCACCGAGAGGAGCCAGTTCGTCAGGCTCAAGATTACCACCAGGACTATGGTAACCCTTTGAAGAGAGTGGGGAGCAGCAGACGAAGCCTCTAGAAGGAGAGGCGTGGTGCGGTTGCGCAGAGACGTGGGGTCCATCCTGATGACGTCAGCTTGTGCCGAATGCGCAGCAGCTGTGAACTCCCTCCCCACCCCTGCAGTCATCGCGTCAAAGACACACCAGTCCAGGTAGTAATCAGTCAATGTGTTGGCTATATCGTTGGTGAGTTCCTCCGTGCTTCGACACTGGGCTAGGGCCGTCTCCCAGGAGACCACGTGTCCTCTGGCAGTTACCAGGTCCAACCTTTCACTGATGGGGCATCCCCTCGCACACAACTGTAACCCCTCGCCTCCACCATCTGCCACCTCCTCAGGTAACTTGGCCGAGAAAGCTAAGTATTTGCCTACCCTTCGTACTAACAGGGTGGTTTCTATGTACCGTAAGTAAATCTCCACCCGCTCGTGCGCCCCCGAGCTAGACGCTAACACCACACTCTCCTCTGGCCCGGAACGGTAGCTGCCATCGATAAACGTGGTTGGCAGAGGTGCGTCCGCAGTAGCTTCGTAAGTCTTTTCTGGTGTGCACGGGGTGCTCCGGCC
The DNA here is from genome assembly GCA_035578905.1 of Stictocephala bisonia. Classification (NCBI taxonomy): domain Eukaryota; kingdom Metazoa; phylum Arthropoda; class Insecta; order Hemiptera; family Membracidae; genus Stictocephala; species Stictocephala bisonia. The sequence continues at coordinate 1,138,448 of JAQJVL010000094.1, read as the reverse complement.
CTTGATGATGATTGTCACCTGAAACAACAAGTTACTGTCAGTTTGTAATCAACTACAGAAATTAGCAAATAAAATAAAAAGGGGAACATGTTTTAAACAGACACATCAACAAATTGGGTACATGTGGAGAGTGTATACACAAACCCTAACAGTTCAGAACACCAGTTCATAATGTACGGTATTAGGCAGGGATAAACACACAACTCCGATTGTCCACGCAGAATGGATGTCGATAAATAGGTTTGAATATGGGTGGCTCCGTACATAGTTTTACACTCTAGGAAGTTATGAGAGAGAGAGCATAAATAAGCAAAAGCACATCCTAAATGCGGCCATCCGGCGATAAATTCGGCTGTAAACCATCCTGCCGGAGGTGAATTATGGATCGTAAACTTTCAACACGTGGTCATTTTGATACCTTCGTGGATGATTAGACGCGTGATTCATTTTCGTAGGTGTCAAGAAATAAGTGACTTGGTCGTCAAGTAATTTATGCATGGTATGTGGAACAACTTCCTTGTCAACAGTTTTGACAAAGCACCTATTTAAGCAGTCTATATAAGATTTAAATATTAGTTGTCCGAACAAGCACGCGTGGTTAGTGCGTGCTAATTATTCTGGTAGGTAGTGATCGCCATCTTGTATATATACTCAGTATGACCTATGTCAAACGGTTAAATTTATTTCACGTATTTTTTTCAATACAATTATTTCTGATGACATTTCAAAGGAATTTTAATAGAGAATGTTGATTGTTTATAGCGTATTTCATCTTTATTTTCATGTTTGTGATAAACGGAGTTGTTCTAATTTCAACATCTACTTGAAATAAAACAACAGCAAATTGGAAAAACGAAAAAGCATTTATTCCTGAATTTCCAAAAACTGAATCATTAAAATCGGTTAAAGAACAAAAGATTCCACATTGTTTGTAAGGCGACTAGAATCTACCTCATTTTAACTATGTGGCTTTTAAAATGAATTTCTCATTGCCCCAATCAACTTTGTTAGACAATCAACACAATCTACTATTATGATTTATGTTAAAGTTAAGTTTTAAAATAAATTACGAACATTTTGGTCAGAAATCTGAGCCACCTGGCCAGGCCAGCTGCACTATTGCCAGTGAAGCGGGTCGCGACTTCTCAGCCAGACAGGGAATACTGTCTCGGTAAACTATTCTGAGAGTACAGGTGTGCCTCAGGGTTCAGTACTGATGCCAACACCTAACCTTCATTACACGGTAACTTTATTAGACCAGCCACCTGTCGCTTATATTGCACAAGACGCTGGGAGGACATCAGTCTTCCTTCACAATACACTGCCGGTAAACCATTCTGAGTTTACAAATGTGCCTCAGGGTTCAGTACTGATGCCAACACCTAACCCTCTTTACACGGTAACTTTATTAGACCAGCCACCTGTGTCGCTTATATTGCACAAGACGCTGGGAGGACATCAGTCTTCCTTCAATACACTGCCGGTAAACTATTCTGAGTTTACAAATGTGCCTCAGAGTTCAGCACTGATGGCAACAACTAACCCTCTTTACACGGTAACTTTATTAGACCAGCCACCTGTGTCGCTTATATTGCACAAGACGCTAGGAGGACATCAGTCTTCCTTCACAATACACTGCCGGTAAACTATTCTGAGTTTACAAATGTGCCTCAGGGTTCAGCACTGATGGCAACACCTAACCCTCTTTACACGGTAACTTTATTAGACCAGCCACCTGTGTCGCTTATATTGCACAAGACGCTAGGAGGACATCAGTCTTCCTTCCATACACTGCCGGTAAACTATTCTGAGAGTACAGGTGTGCCTCAGGGTTCAGTACTGATGCCAACACCTAACCTTCATTACACGGTAACTTTATTAGACCAGCCACCTGTGTCGCTTATATTGCACAAGACGCTAGGAGGACATCAGTCTTCCTTCAATACACTGCCGGTAAACTATTCTGAGAGTACAGGTGTGCCTCAGGGTTCAGTACTGATGCCAACACCTAACCTTCTTTACATGGTAACTTTATTAGACCAGCCACCTGTGTCGCTTATATTGCACAAGACGCTAGGAGGACATCAGTCTTCTTTCACAATACACTGCCGGTAAACTATTCTGAGTTTACAAATGTGCCTCAGGGTTCAGCACTGATGCCAACTCCTAACCTTCATTACATGGGTGCGGCTCGAGCTAAGTATTATTTCCTTTTCTTTCCTGCGACTGTAGTAGGAATTTAATTAAGCACAAAACTAAAATGCCAAAACGAATAAAGTAATAGAAAATAGTTTATAAAAACGTTTTAAAAAGAAGAAACCAGCGGAAGTAAATTTAAAAGGAATTCAACTAAGAAAACCTATTACAATTATTGTTATGTAATTATTTTTGTATCTCTCTTCTACATTTTATTTTGATTTGAAGGTAAACATTCAATGGTCTTTTTTATCATTCATAGGTCTTTGAACGATACCAACACTGGATTTTGGAGAAGAAAAAATACTGGAAAAGGCAGAAGTACTCCGAGTAAAAGCCACGACCTCGCCGATCCAAGAAAGGTGTTGTGCAAGCACAAAAATGGCGCACAATTCCACACCGTAATCTCGTGAGCTATTTTAGGGCCGATTGAGAGACCCGCGTAACGGCTAAAATTGGACGGCATCCACGTCGATGGTCGATCTTGACGGACGAGCCAAACGGACAGGGGGTGCATACAGATGGTTCGACATTGCTCCACTTCCACCAGCTGAATGTGGAGAACAAGTGTAAAACCATAAATCGAGCAACACTGTATAGTATACTGTAATATGTACATTATAGAATGTTAAACTTATTGTTATTTATATTCTTTTTCCAGATTACAGTCTGAGTGTACGATTAGAATGGATAACCAATTACATTCTTGTTATTCAGTGATATATAATTGTTCTACGAAATTGCCCAATACCCAGGGTGAGTATGGGTACAGCTTAACGTGGAATCCGAACATTACGACTAAGTCCGTGGTGGCTCAGTGGCTAAGGCTTCGGACTAAGAAGGCAGGTTCCAAGATTCGAATCCCCAACTGAACTGATGGTCGGTACTTCACACGTTGAATAAAGTTCACGCACAGACCTGCAGGCTCACGTGAACTGGCGAGTGAAAGGTTTTCCTTTTTTCTTTAACAAAAACACGCAGTGTTAGTTAATTTTTGTTTATTTGACAAGACTAATCCTCAGTTTGTACTCCAGAGATCGTCCAAACACTGACCACCACCAGCTGCCACTGAGACCTCTCTACTAGTAGTAGTGTCTGCCGATAGTTGGCCTAACCACCGAGAGAACCCGTAAGAACAGAATCTACTGCCTACAATCTCCAGAACAATGCCCAAGTAGCTGGATTACAGCACTACTAAATCAAGTGCTAGCATGAATAACGTTTACTGACTAGGATGAAATATGAATGAATAAATGAATTTATTCCATCATAACCAGTACATAGTTAAAATAAGAAAACAACCCGGAATTGACTGACCACTTTTACGAGTAGTGTGGTCAGTATAGGCAACAAAATACAACAGGTTTCTTGTCAGAGTCCAGATTATAGTAACATGTTGTTATCAGCCGGGCTGCTCTCCGTGGCGTCTAAACCTAACATTGATAAGGCACATAACAGGACCTGCTATGCAAGACCGTACCTTCACTGCAATTAATTCACAACTGCTGCACTTCACTACAATACTAATAAACACAAATAATTCACTTCAGCCTAGTATAAAAATATTTACAATTTCTTATTTCAATTATTACAATACTTTACCAAAAATAAAACCAAAATACATAATACCATTACAATACAACTATAAAACACAAATAAACAGAGAACACAACTTCTTTTTTTTAACTGTAGAATAAGTTACAATTTTCATTTAGTAATAGAAAAGCTTTTAAATTACTACAAAACGTTCTAACGTTAACGGAAATTTTAATTTCATAAGGCAACTTGTTGAAACATTTTGGACCATTATACAGAAATGAATGCTTCAATACGGACTTGTTAATCTTAGGAGTTCTAAACATTCTCCGGACTATGCTTCTGGTGCCGTAATTTAGGTCCGTTGTACCCAAATTACCACTTTTAGTGTAAAAACGTCTGAGGACTTTAAAAACAAACAAATGTTGTAATGGTAATATTTTTAATTGAACGAAAATCGGAAATGAGCTGTCTCGTATTCTCTTGTGTGTAATTATTCTCATAAAATAATTCTGCACCACTCTTAATCTCTCTATTAAATATTTAAAAGTCCCACCCCAGCACACAACTCCATACTGAAGTCTTGAACTTACTAGAGCAAAGTACAGAGTTCTTAACAAACTTTCACTAATTTAATTGTTCACTAAATAAATCATAAATACTGTAAATTTTCAAATATTATATACCATGAGAGCCATGTTCTACTGGGAGGGCGGGAGGATTTGACGAGAACCATTGGTCTGCAGAGGCTGTCGGCCATGTTGGTTTTAATCCCATAAGAACAGTGTTATTTATTGACCAAAAGTTGTGTATGAGATGTAATTTTAAACGATATCATATTGCGCATTGGATTTACTTTTGATATTTTGAATACACAAACCTATTTTTCAAAAATGGGTGAAAAAAAACTTGAAACTAAATATTGTTTATATTATTTTTCTATAAACCCAATTAGGAATTTGCAAAGCAATTCAAAGTGCAGTTTTATTTTTGATAAAATGAAATTTGTTTGGAAAAACCGTTTAAAAATAACTGTTTGGTTTGGATACGCGTGATCGTATGTCCGGCTCGAAAATAACATTGTTCTTATGAGATTAAAACCATCATGACCAACAGCCTCTGCAGACATGTTGGACTGCAAACGTCCTTCTACCATGGTTAAAACTGCAGTAGTATCTTGATTACTAACCAAAACCATATCGTCCATGGACCTCCCACCCATCCACGCACTAGCACTATATAGATAGTACTCGTAGAAACCCTATTTGGAAGGCTTTCCGTTGACAACTCTCAAATTGAAAACTCTTATTTTTAGACTTTCACAAACTGCGTCATTTTGACCTTTAAAACATGTCAATACATAGGTCTGACAAATGACTTGTTTCTTATTTCCAACTTTAGTTTGAGTGTACTTGCAGCTTCGTAAATAACAGCTTCTTTTCTACAAAAAGTCTTATTTTTGGGTTTTTGCTTCTGGAAATTTATTGTTAAAAAGCAAAGCCTTATACATTTACTAAGATTTTTTTTAAATAACGACTGATTTTCCAGTTAAAAACACATATCAGTCCTCCTAATGAGAAAACAGTCATAAACCAAACAAATCAATCGTCTTCATATTGAGGTAAACCGCAATGGAATATTACTATGAACAAAGTAGCTGACAATATGGAATTCACTATTACAAATGTATCAATTATTCCAGCGAATTCTTATAAGTATAAATACGAATATAAATCAAGTATCTTATAAGTTATAAATAACAGAAAAGTAAGAAACTAAACCTAGACCATCTCAACAGAACAAGATTCTCAATAAATATTGGTCTTGAGCCATTAAGAATGTTTAAAATAAACAGCAATGTAAAGATAACTTAGTTACCTTCATATTTTCTTTGTTACTCAACTCTGAATTTATTTGAAGGCCTGAATTACTTAGGAGGTAAGCGTCTCGTGGTTTATAATGAAGACTAAGTTGATCAATCCTTGCTGAATCGGTGTTAAAACTAACTCATATGACTTTTAGCGAATTTATAATAATTAGATAATGAATTGCAAAACATGCAATAAGTAACATGCTTCTATAATTTGATTATGTAAAAACGTCACGATTTAATTAATTAGATCTGCAATCTCCTAACTCCAAAATTAAATGGACGCATGTTACAAAATCGCGCGTAATTGAAGTTTTCTGACACTAGTACAACAACCGGAAGGCGGTGGTAAGACACGGTTCCCGTGGCATTGAACTTGTTTACGTAATTACCCTGCTCCGTACAGACAGCACGACTGCGGTGCGGTCGGCCGTGTCCGACAATCTCCGCCACTGTTCGGCTCCACTCGGCCACCTCCGTGTGAGCCCGAATCACGGTCACCCAGCTGTCGCCTCTACAGCCATGTCACGTCTTTTATTTTTAATCATAACCTCCTCTCCCTTCGGCTCAGCAAAGCACCAATTTGTCCAGTTATGAGTTCACTAACTGAATTACTTCTCGGGCGAGCCGGAGTGGTAGTTTCCGTTCGGGCGAACCATGGAGCTGGTTCGGAACTCCGCACACGTACACACATGTTCAGTACATTCTTTATACAGTAGTCCCTCTATAATCCGGCCCTGCGCCAGTCCGGCCCCCCCAGTAATCCGGCCGGTTCTATCGTATTGATAAAAGAACCAGAACCAGTTCTGGTTCCAGAAAACCAAAGGGGGAGATAGCTTTCATATCAGGAATGTTTCAGGAGTGAAAAGTGCTGATAAACAGAACAATGAAACGACAAATTCTGATCAAAAGATAAACGAAATAACTTTTTCAGACCGTAAGATAAATAAAATTACTTCGTCAGAAAATATCTGCCCACAGTCGGCCTTTTCCTTATCAGTACTATCAGCACTTGAAAGAACAGATAACATTAGAATTCCAAATACAGTAAAGAGGAAGATCGTCCTGAGCCCCACACTTGTTTATCCTGACCCTTTCTTATCACTTCCTGCCCGATAAAAACACCTGATGGCAACATCAATTCTGTTTACAATTAATTCATATCTCATGAAAATGATTATGCTTCTAGTTTTATAGTGTATAATAATTGAAAGGTTTTTATAGTAAGGTAAATATATTAGAGTTTCTTTGTTTAGACATGTTATTAATAATGCAAAAAATTGCATTAAAAAATTATATAGGCAATATAATTGAAAAATACATTTTTATGATAATATTCTGTCAGCACAAGACAACTCTTAATAATTTTACTATTTTTTTATTTTTATCAATATTTACATTTTATTTTAACTATTTTTTCTTTTTTGCAAAGTTTTAAAGGATTAATGTTTTCAATTGTTGTAAGCTTTTTAACTTGTTTTTGATTCATATGCAACAGTGTTATGTAACACATTTCAACTGGTGTACCATACTTTTCTTACTTTGAAACTATTGTACATCTTTATTGTAAAAATTGACTTTTTTAGTTACAATATACATTATATTATATAATTTAATCATGTTTTACAATTGAACTCCAGTAATCCGGCTTTTTCACTAATCCAACACATACCTGGTCTGAATTGTGTCGGATTAATGAGGGACTACTGTATATGGCATCCAATATCTATGACAAAATGATCTCGTAAGCGGCCAAACTTTCAAAATTGGGACCACTTTTGATCAACGGAACTTGAAAGCTAATTTTTCGAGTTCCCTTTACAATTCAACTGATTTTTACCAATAACTCGCAACACTTGCGTACGAAGTATCTTTACGATAATCAATTTTAAAACGACAAGTATTTTCAGGTTGTGATGACTATCACTGAACAAATGTCGATACCTCATTTCACCAATTAGCTTGTGAAGCGTAAACTAACTGCACTGAAACACGCATCTATAATAAAGCGGTTTGTCAATGTGGCGTTAGTTTACAACACTCTCCGAATTTAAATTAGGATAAAATTATGATTAAATTCCGTTCAACATTTAATTAAAAGCTAATCCCCGTTATGTAAACGAATTGATGAGTTTTTTTTTTTTTTTTTGCCAATGTGAGAAATGTTCCTCAGTGTCCGTGTCTGTTTAGGTTTCGGGTGCCAATGTTCCGGATATACGAAATTAGCGGCGGCCGCCCGTGCCAAGAGAACTGTGTCTCAACTATCCTGTATCCTGCACTACTTGTTTTCATGTTACTCGATAATTTTAAGGCGTTTTTACCAATAACAAACAAGACGCAAATGAGAAGCATTATCGTCTTTGATGAAATATGTAAGATCAATATAGATATCTTAACCTACAAATTTCTGTAAAATTCTTGGATCGTTACCTATATGTTGAGACAGTTACTCGAAGCAAAGTGATCCTCCCCCATTGCATTTTAACTTCTCACTTATAAACTCTTTTCTGGGTGTATAGCTATAGAACCTATGCGAATGTATCTTATGCCATATTATACAACCATGTGAATATAATGGTAAAAACTATTTTGAATTGGCCTATAGCTCTTTCAATTATGAGGAAAATGAAAAATATAGTAGACTGGCACAAATCATGAGCTAACTAAAGATAAAACCAAACTGGCCAAAATAAAAACAGGAAGAAACGAAAGCGCTTACTTTAAATGATGAGGACCCAATTAAAAAAAAGATAATAAGAGACAACCAAATAAGATTCATGTTCAAGATAAGATAAAAGACCTACATCAGTAAGGGGAATTTATGAAGCAGAGTTACAACGATATTCCAGAGAATGAAGGAATTCTGGAATGGGATCAAGTCAAATAACACCAAAGGATTATTGAAATATATTTAATGTACAAAGTACTAAAGTCTTATGCTGTATTTTAATAAAATTATTTTTTTTTTATTTTTAACTTTGAGCTGGCTAAGTACTTCACGAGGTGAATCCTGTATCACATGAAAATTGAAAGATTTGATAAATTGCTAGCAGATTAACAAAGACCTGAAACTACTGACGTTACACGTAGACACGCCATTCGGAACTGAATGATAAAATAAAACTAAGATGCATCGTAATCATTCACCGGTCATTGATTCGAAGTACTGGCAGCCTCCTCTGTAACAGATGGTAGAAACAATGACCGGAATGCCTCTTGTAGCGGGCGGAGCTGGACCAGTGAAAGTCCCCCACCACCTCGCCTGCCGCTCCCTCATCACCTCGATAACTTATCCGGAAACAAATTGCTTTTAACGACCCGTTTCACTATCACCATTTTTTAAGTGTTACAATATATTATAATGTTATTGATGTTTTTTTATTTTTTACTCGAAATGGAAATGAAATCTCTGGTACGACACATAAAAAAATATTTACAAGAAAAGTATAAAAAATGTAGGGGGAATAATACAGAAATTACTTCGAGGATAGGCCATTAAATAATTTCATTAGAGTGCACTTTAATAGCGTTTATATAAACGAATATATCGGCTTTAATATTTAATTACTCACACACGCCCGTGCGCTCACACACACGCACGCACACACATATTTTACGTTTACTTAACTTTTATTGTACTTCTCTATAACAGTACTAACATTTCTATAAGAATAATTCAATTACTTTACGGTAGAAAACATAACAAAATTGATGAAAATGACCGAGTATGTTAACATACTAAAGTCTGTAATCTGGCATTGCTATCAAGTAGCATGATACAGAATAAAAATCGATCATGGCATCGCCAAAATAACAGTGGCGAAATCCATTTTAGGTTCAATAATTGGTAGTAAATTATCGTTCGAACGACGAAATGAGTCAAGGATGGCCTAACGCCAACTGGCCTCCCACTGCGATAGTTATCCCACGGGACCCTGTCCATTCTCTGAATTAATCTCCTATGATGTAAATCAACGTGCCTGTCCCCAGACCTCTAGTTACTCACGCAGATGGCCCCGGCTTACAATTACAAAGTGGAAAGCAATTATATACATCAAAATGGGACAAAACAAAATAACACATACAACTAAAACGTCAGAGATATGCAACCTAAATAACACATACAGTACAACTAAAACGTCAGAGATATGCAACCTAAATAACACATACAGTACAACTAAAACGTCAGAGATATGCAACCTAAATACGTAAGAGTGAACAACGATTTGTAGCATACGTTTGCCCAGTGACGTTCGTTCAGTTTTATATATTTCACATTAATTTTTCAGAATAGAAATTCACAGACGTTGAAGCGAACTTTTTATCAATGTAACATATTTAAAAGAGTTATAGTTCTTTTTAAACCTTACCATCTTCATTCTAAATACATCGGAGCCATAATTGGAGAGTAATATATAATTACGCAGGCCCTGTAAACTTCATAGTCACTAATTTGGACTAGACTGGCCTTAGTACAGGTGATAGTAACTTTGAATAGCTAATTTAATAATATACTTGTTAATTTAAGCCAACGAGGCCTAACTAGCCTACTATAGTAGTTAAAAAAAGAACGATTTAGATGGTCAACAAACAAACAATTATGTCTTTGTGAGAGCGGTTATCTATTAGTCTTCACACTATAATCTCTAAGCTTCAATTTACTGACGATCTATAAACATGTACGAACTACTCTTAAGAAAGACGCAGAACTGCGTAGTAAATAAAACCATGCCACGGTTTAAATTGGGGGAATAATAGGCAAAACAATGATTTATCAGTTCAGGACGAAAGCAATTCAGAGATCTACTGAACCATGGGGCTTTTAGAAATTACTTTCTTTTCGAAAATGGAACTCCCATGATTTATCCCGGCTCCAGGCAGGGCGGAGTCGTCCGCCTTCCGATTGTCCAATTCGCCACACCTTCACCTACATCTTTGTGACACTCCTGATCATCTCCAAGGTCACCGAGACTAATTTATAACACCCAATCTTGATTCTTTAGTAATCGAACAGTTTTACTGTAATTTGTTTTAGACGATGTCATGGTATAGCTGTCTGTGGACAACCCTCTTCTCATCTCTTTACGGGCCACGAAGGTTTGTTTCGATTAAAGTTATGAAGTCCCTATACGAGTTTTTTACACTAAATTCATACAGTAAAAAATAGTCCAATAGCAATTCAGATAAAATAAGAAAGATTTATCTAAATTCCAGTCTATTTATAGTAGAGTGGGAGTGGGTGTGTAGCCAGAAAGACAGCAGGTGTGAAAGGCCAATCATTAAAGGCGTTTGTATGCCTTTGAAGTCAGAAGTCAGTCCAGCTGGCATTAATGATGCTACACATCGTTAATGAATCATTACTTTAGGAAATCTGTCCATTACGCAAGTTAAGTGTAAAAATGTAAGTAGACTGGAAATGAACATTCTGAGCGGTTTTTAGATATCGCTTCACCAGATTTCATATTTTATACGTTTATAGTTTCGCTTAAATGTTTTTAATAAGTATCTTAAAGTATTTTTAATAACCGTTGCCACAAGCTTTTATTTATAAGACTGACGTAAAGATATACACTCTTAAAATATAAGCTACTACTGTACTGTATTTTGAGACATGCCTTGATTTTAATAGTCTAGTATTATTTTTACATCCATAGGTAAACATTCTCGAAATCAAAATTAATTATACTGTTGTCACATTTGGTGTTCAGAAAGCTATTTGTTATAAAATAAGGAATTATCAATCAAAATTGCACATCGTAAGATAGCAGAATAAACTTTACTTTAAAACAATATTTATTACACACAAACAATACAGTCAATTAATCTGTTTCGGTTATATTATTATTCTATTATCATTATTATTCATTATTCTATACATCAGCCAGGTTTTGTGAATGTCACTGTTAACTTCAATTGTTTGTAAATTTTGTTAGTATTTACAAACATTTTTGACAGAATGGTCGACATGGTACGCTCAGTCGTAACATTTTAAAAACCGTAAATGATGGGATAAATATCACAACGTAGTGCCAAATATATCAAACCTTATTAGGATACACTACAATCAAATACGATAAAAAAGGAAATTTGTATTATTTATCATTCATAATTTATATCGTAGATACATGCGCAGATATGATCAGCGAATCAGAGTAGATGAACAGGTGTAGTCAACGTTACTAACTAAGGTTGACAGTTCTTTAAAAGGGCCATTTATTAATAGTCTAATAGCAGGCATCTAGGAACTATAGATTTATGTGGAATCCGAACCACGCAGTATTGGTTTGATATTTGGCTGACTAGCCTAAAACTCAGTTCTCTCCCTTACAATTTTATTGTTGAAAAATAAATTTCAAACAAATAAATAGCTGGGCAGGAGATCTAGCGCCTTCACTATCACAACAAGAGTGGACCACTGGTCTCTAGTGCCTTCACTATCACATCAGGAGTTTACATGAGTGGACCGACCACTGGTCTCTAACGCCTTCACTATCACAGCAGGGTGTACATGAGTGGACCACTGGCAGGGCCGCCCAGAGCCAGGCCGGGCCCCGGGGATGAGACCCGACCGGGCCCCCCCCCCCCCCCCAAACCTAGTTGAACGAAAATCTGCTAACTCATAAACTGGGATTTGCAATAGTAAACACTCATGTTATTGACACAGGAAGGAAGAACATTAAAACAGTTTTAACAATTAAACATAGCTTTTAATTATTTACAATAGAAATGTTAGTTACAACATAACTTTTCTTGCTTTCATATCCGCAAAGTTTTGGTTTACGTGGTCGAAATCAAGAGTTTTTGCAAGTTTTGACTCTATGCTTAACAGTCCCAAATCAGATAATCGTTGTTGACCCATAGTAGATCTTAAAAAATTTTAAATTCGGCTCAAAACACTAAATGATCTCTCGGCCTGAGCAACGGATACTGGTAGGCAACAGAATATGCGAAGAGCAATGCACACATTGGGGACACAACTTTCTGTGATCGTCTTCTCGTCCATTTCGTTATACTTCCATAAAAATGAAAATTTTATTGCTGTGAACCTCGTTTTCAGGTTGGCCACCAAAACATCAAATATTGTGTAAAAAACTTCTGTTTTGAAGCGTTCTTCCGGGGATAAAATCAACATTACATCTTCTGTAGCTGTTTCATCGTGAAAAGTCTTCCTCTTTCTTGCACGGGAAGTGGGAAGTTCCAGTTCGATACCATAAGCTTCAGTACAACTCTCAGCAGCGCATACTCCACATAAGTTCAAACTGTGGCATCCACAGGGTGAGTACACAGCCAGGGAGTTTAATTTTAAAATATCAGCCTGAACACCCTTATACTTGCCACTCATATTACTGCCATTATCGAATCCTTGTCCTCTACAGTCATCTAAGGATATGTCATATTTTTTAAGAACTTCTTTGATTAGATTTGCGATTTCTTCTCCAGTTTTTTCGTTGCAGTCGGAAAACTCCAAAAATCGTTCATGGAATTCATATTCTTTTACGTCTTCTTTGAAAATAACGTATCTAAATACAAAAGAGGTCTGTTCTACATGACTTGAGTCTGGTGTAGCGTCAACCATAATAGAATAGTATTTAGATCGCTTGAGTTCGCCCACAATAACTTTCCTTACATAATCAAGCACAACTTGCTATGAATTCATTTTGAGTTCTCCAAGACAAATAATGCACTTGCATTCTCTTATACGATTCTTGAGATTGCTTAACCTGATCTAGATGCTTCGCTAAAATAGAGTCATAATGACCTAAAAGTTCTAGCACACCTAAAAAATTGCCGTTGTTTGCATGACCCACCTTTTGAGTTTCCCCTCTAAAAGAGAGACCTAGCTCACTTAAAAATAAAGTTACGTGAAGGAGTCTGTGTAAGATCTGTTTCCAGGTAGTGATTTCATTCTGCAATTGTTTTTCAATGCTACCAAATATAGTACCTCCTTTGTTCAGATTTAATTCCAGATCTTTCCATTTTAAGTAACATTCTTTATGGCTAAGGCTGTTTTGGTGCTCAGGAATCTTTTCTTTCTTCTCAGCGAGCTTCCGATCAGGTGGCGCGCCCGCTCCCGCTCCCACGCGCAGTGTACTCCCGATATATTTTTATTAATTTTGTAACTTATGCAAAGAAATAATTTCTTGCATATTGCCTTTTCCAAATGCATAATATTCCTTACAATAATTTCATAATTAAAACCGCAAGTAAATTCAATCTGTTGTAAAATATTTTAATAAAGGATTTTTGGAATTTCCTAAAAAAAAAAAAAAAATCGCGGCCGGGCCCGGGCCCCCTTGGGCCACGGGCCCCGGGGATTTTGCCCCCCCTGCCCCCCCCTCTGGTCGGGCCTGACCACTGGTCTCTAGCACCTTCACTATCACAGCAGGAGTGTACATGAGTGGATCACTGGTCTCTAGTGCCTTCACTATCACACCAGGAGTGTACATGAGTGGACCACTGGTCTCTAGTGCATTCACTATCACAGCAGGAGTGTACATGAGTGGACCACTGGTCTCTAGCACCTTCACTATCACAGCAGGAGTGTACATGAGTGGACCACTGGTCTCTAGTGCATTCACTATCACAGCAGGAGTGTACATGAGTGGACCACTGGTCTCTAGCACCTTCACTATCACAGCAGGAGTGTACATGAGTGGACCACTGTCTCTAGTGCATTCACTATCACAGCAGGAGTGTACATGAGTGGACCACTGGTCTCTAGCACCTTCACTATCACAGCAGGAGTGTACATGAGTGGACCACTGGTCTCTAGTGCCTTCACTATCACACCAGGAGTGTACATGAGTGGACCACTGGTCTCTAGTGCATTCACTATCACAGCAGGAGTGTACATGAGTGGACCACTGGTCTCTAGCACCTTCACTATCACAGCAGGAGTGTAGGCCTACATGAGTGGACCACTGGTCTCTAGTGCATTCACTATCACAGCAGGAGTGTACATGAGTGGACCACTGGTCTCTAGCACCTTCACTATCACAGCAGGAGTGTAAATGAGTGGACCACTGGTCTCTAGTGCATTCACTATTACAGCAGGAGTGTACATGAGTGGACCACTGGTCTCTAGTGCCTTCACTATCACAGCAGGAGTGTACATGAGTGGACCACTGGTCTCTAGTGCCTTCACTATCACAGCAGGAGTGTACATGAGTGGACCACTGGTCTCTAGTGCCTTCACTATCACAGCAGGAGTGTACATGAGTGGACCACTGGTCTCTAGCGCCTTCACTATCACAGCAGGAGTGTACATGAGTGGACCACTGGTCTCTAGTGCATTCACTATTACAGCAGGAGTGTACATGAGTAGACCACTGGTCTCTATCGCCTTAACTATCGCACCAGGAGTGTACATGAGTGGACCACTGCTCTCTAGCGCCTTCACTATCACAGCAGGAGTGTGCCACTGGGCTCTAGCGCCATAAATATTTTACAGCATACGATCTATCAACTTTATGTTTCACAGTTACAACTTGTTACACGTTGAAGATTCAATGATATCCGTGTGTGTTTACTGCAACTCTTCGTAGATTATTGAATTTTAATTTATTAGTTAATTATGTGTAGAACATGTCTTTTGTTAGACAATATCTCCAAAAATAATGATATAAAAATACAATAAATTAGCAGGGAAGGGGGGATTAGGTTATGCATTTATATGATTGGACCTTTTTTCACAAAACAGACAGTTAGTTATCAACGTCATCCACCTGGGCACTCCTAGACAGGTGTAAAGAATATTGCCATGGGAGGGGTGGGATAAATATTTTCAATTTATCCCATATCACTAGACATACACCGGATAAACACAGTTATGTCTACTGCACTAACCAACCACTGGTCTGTTAATGAAGGCCCTATCTTAAAATAATTTTATGTCAGTATTGTAAGTTAGTACAGATTAAGTAATGTCAAAGGCCAGTGTCTCAAAACGCAAAATGTGTACATCGATTTCTACTTATGCGATCACAAGCTGTATGTACTAGTGTCTAAACAGTATAAATATCAAGAGAAACTAGTTCGATCACTCACTGGAGGCGCTAGTGTCTCTATACAAAGTGTGTACAGCAATAGAAACTTGTGCGATCACACACTGGAGGCGCTAGTGTCTCTATACAAAGTGTGTACATCAATAGCAACTTGCGCGATCGCACGCCGGAGGCGCTAGTGTCTCTATACAAAGTGTGTACATCAATAGCTACTTGCACGATCACAAGCCGTAGGCGAAAGTGTTTCTATACCAAGTGTGTAGATCAATAGCAACCTGCGCGATCACACGCTGGAGGCGTTAGTCTCTATACAAAGTGTGTACATCAATAGCTACTTGCAAAATCACACGCCGTAAGCGATAGTGTGTCTATACCAAGTGTGTACATCAATAGCAACTTGCGCGATCATACGCCGGAGGCGCCAGTGTCTCTATACAAAGTGTGTACATCAATAGCAACTTGCGCGATCATACGCCGGAGGCGCCAGTGTCTCTATACAAACTGTGTACATCAATAGTAACTTGCGCGATCATACGCTGGAAGCGATAGTCATATAATTGACTTCAAAGCAGCGATTTAAAGTGCATACACCGATCGTTACTTGTTCGATTACTCGTTAGAGGCACTAGTGTCACCAATTGTAGTGTGTACATCGTTTTCTAATAGTGAGGTTTCAAATTCAAATTCTTTACTTGTTTCATAGATGTAAAAATACGTTATGATGTACGACAAAAGAATAAAATAATATAATATATCGAATTTGACAACATAAATCATTTAAAAATGATTCCCCGCTGGAGACGCTAGGCACTAGTGTGTGCTGATACACAGTGTGTACATCGATCAGTACTAGTACGGTTACAAGCTGGAGGCACCCACCAACATAATGTTTGAGGAAAACCCAAGAATGTGTTTTCACTTATTGCGTCTACTTTCTTTTCATTAATGTTCAATTAACTTTTTCAACCTGTTGATTTTGCGTCCAGTCAGAGTGGTTATGCCCAATGGGGATTTGTTTTATTGAACCAGATTAACAACTGGATCAATGATCAACACGATCAATGATCAACGATCAATGATCAATGATCAACACGACTTTCAATCGGCTGATACCTAACAATCCTTTCACCAGCCGAGGTTTAGATAAAATCAGTGACCTAGCATACTCAACAAAAATGAGTTGACTGTCGAGCCATAAAATAGACTTTCACTGGCTTTGTTGTTTTGTTTAGTTTTAGTAATGTGTTTTTCAGTAAATGATTTATCTAATTTTACTGCCATCCAGCTTTACAGCACATAGCTAAGGTATGTAACATTATACTAAATATGGAGCTACACATAGAAATTAGATTAAATATTGTACCTAGACTATGTTAGTAATAATAGGATTGCATTTAATTAATGCTCAATTAGGTAGCTAAAACCCACAACCATGTTAAAGTAGGCTAAGCTCTACCATTGATTATATAAACCTACATAGATAAACCATCTAGTAGGAATATTTGTGGCAGTAATTTTATTAGTTTGTGTGGCCCGCAACCACAGCTGGTTTAAACTGCATTACATTTACATGGGACTACACTAGCGCTCCACAATGGACCACAAAAACAGCTGATATTTTGAGACTCAAAATTTAACATTGGATGGGAAATCTATTTGTGTATAAAATCAATGGCTCTACCCAGACGGACATCAGTCGACGGAATAAAGTAACCACTTATACTGCAATCATTGAATATGTTTATGAAATTACACCTCTTAAAACCGATTTATCCTAGTTTCATTCGGATATCTAATACTCACTGATGTTGTTGAGCTTTTACAGGCGATAACGAATTTTGGTTATGTTTAAACTTTACTCAGACCTATTAAAACGAGTGACAGATACAAATTAAATACATATGCTATTTAGTGTAGCCTACGATCCACTGTCTGGGATGTATAGGTAAAGATATTGCGATAAGTAACGACATATTCATAAGTTCTACTGGACGCATTCCATGAGTTTCTGCAACCAGAAGCAGACAAATAATCTTTCGCAATTTATGGTCCTTCGACCCGGATAGTGGGCAGTACCGGGCACACCGCGAGCTGTACCATTACAGAACGGCACGGACGCGATGAAGAAAATTGATATGAAAGCGTAAAACCCGTTCCTGTATCGATACCTTTAATTTGACCTTAGTGGGGGATTTATAATGGCGTGTGGAGGAGCAGTGCCTAGGGTTCTATCTGGTGTCTGGATCTCGAACTGTCCTTAGCGCTGCGCCCCTTGCCTCAGCTCACTGCTCTTGGAGGCGGAGAAGAGGATATAAATTGTGTTAATCCTCAGCGAGATCGCCAGGTGTTGTACGGTGTGAACTGTTCCAGGCGCGAAGTAATTTCATCTTCACGACATGGCGATGAACAACACGACTATAAGTTGGAAGTTTACATATTTATCTTGTTGGAATCCTATTCGTGCTACAGTTAAACATAGTTTACTATGCAAAGGAAAAAAAATACCGGATAACAAGGTAATTGTAAGTACATATAAATAAAAACGTGTTAGAAATCATTTACACGTTAAAGAGTGTAGTGGTGGTTTTTGCTTGCTGCTAAACACATCAATTATTCAACTAACACGATAGTCTGTATTAACAAAACGCCCAAGCAGGAAACGTTGTGTAGCATTGTATATCGGAAACAAGTGAAATTCAATTAAGAAAACACTAAAAACACAACAGTAACACCAACAAGACCTAGTTTTTAATTCTCAAACTATCTAATCGTCTAAAGGGATTTACAACCGGTTTCATGAATAAATTAAATGAAACTTGCCCACTAAAATGAACAAGAAAGAAAGGCAATGCCAAAAACTCAGGATCAGGTCCGATTAGCTGACAAATTAAAACTAAATCTGCATTTGATTAAATACAAATGAAACTCGATCCATCAGGTGCGAAAAGGATTACAGCCGGATTCGGAATAACAAAACCATCCGATCTTTTACCGTGGGTATTTTTTAAACCATGCACATCAGCACCACCTACCGGCCAATGATGGCAAGGTATCTCTGTTTATGATTAACTGACTTCTCTACACACTTTTAATAACCGCTTCGTATTTATGGCGAGGAAAATGTTGGGCAGGATACGTAAGTCATCGCTGATATAACACGCATTGCTCGCCGACTAAATGATGACAAATTCGCTAGACCACTCTCTCTGCCAACGGTGACACTACCAAAATTTCTTTGCCAGGAGCCCCGCCCCACACTCAAGACGACTAAAACATGATCAACGTTCCAGTACTTTGTTTTTTAATAAAAAAAAAAACGTAAATATTCTATAATAACGAAATCCGGGTTCACTTTGCGGTAAATTATAAATCTGCGTAACTTTTTACATAATTTAACAACTATTTTTAAATTTTAATCTTGAAAGTTATTTTGGATATATGGCCTTGATAATAATTTATACATTTAGACACTTCATGAAGCAAAGACATTTAAAGTTAAATTATATTATGTTGTTATTTTTTAATGGCTCTATTTTGTTCTGGTCCATCCAAAGGGTTGGAAAATTTAGTTGAATTTTCTAGTAAGAGTCTCCATTGAACGGGGATTGGTGTCACCTTTCGACAATCCATTCCCTGAGAAATTTTTGTTCAACACCTATTAAGTTTACTATTTTATTAAAACAACCTTCGTAAGTGAAAAAATCACTGGCAAAACAAGATACAGTATTCGGATTCAGCAGAAAAATGCCTTTAATTTGTACCCTATTAGGTGTACATATTGTTGGGAACTTCCATTTCTTAATGTGCTTATTGTGAAGTTGGAGCGCCAGAGGCAGTTAGTTTACTATAAAAGGCCACCCCTGTAATGTGTTATTCATCAGTCCCTGCGGGCTGCCTACCTACGACTAGTCCGTTGGACTGCCACCCGTCACTCTCACTTAGGCCGGGACTCTGCCTCTCGCGGCCCAGCTCTGTCTTTATCTCCTGTCTGTACAACTGGTGTGGAACATTAAAGTACGTTATCCTGGTACGTGAGTTCTTACTCTTCATTGAAGACACCTTTGAACCACCCTCTGGTCTACCTAGCAGCGCCACTCCTGCCCGTGGACTACTACAACTGGTGTCAGGTGTGTGGGGTCTTCAACGTCCAGCAACGGCACAACCACTACAGCGTCACAGGGAAGAGGCCTCCTGTCATTGGTGACCACCAGCTGTACGCCACCACTACCAGAGAACGAGAGGAAGAGAGCAGTTTCCACCTGGACTACCTTGGCTACACCACTGTTCATGACCGTCTATGGTGACAGGTAATGAGATTTGATTATCCTCGTGTAGATGACCTTATGTTTAGTTTATGTATAAAGTGATTTATTTAAGTATAGGCTCTCAAACACATAGTTAAAATATTGTAAACACAACACTGAAAACATTATGGCTCATTCACAACTCACACAACCTTCTTCAAACACTACAGACACCGAATCACTCACAGGCATGAAAGCTACACAAGTCATCAAGATCATCCCAGAGTACCACGGGCGATTAAATGAAAATATACACGAATTTTTAGATGCCACGGAAGAATGTTTTGGATTAGTACGGGACTCAGAAAAGAAAATTTTGTTATCTTTTATTAGAACTAAACTAAAGGGAGCAGCATTCAAAGCTATACAATACTTAACGTTAGATTCGTGGGATCAACTGAAGGACCACTTACAAAGGCGATTTGGTGTAGGCGATACTATACGCTACATAGAAAAAGAGTTTACCATGTTAACTCAAAATTTACACGAAACAGTTGCGGAATTTGGTGAAAGAACTTGCACTCTAGCTGCAAAGATTTCCGAATATAATATAAAAGAAAAAGGGTACGACTCGGAAATGTTCCAAAAAATAATGGAAGACAGAATTCTTGTCCAATTTGTAACGGGACTCAGAGAACCAGTACGATTTCAAGTCAAGACGTATAAATGCGAAGATTATAGAGAGGCTTTGACTGTAGCTTGCAACTTAGAGAAGGAAGCTAAGTCAAACAGAGAATTTGACGGTAGAAACTATCTCCGTAAATTAGGCCTTAAAGATCAAGGTACATATCATGAGAAACCACGGTGTTTTAACTGTAATAAAATGGGACACAAAGCAGCCGAATGTTACCTAAATAAACAAAAACACCACAGTCCCGCAAAAATTAATATTGTTACATGTTATTTTTGTAATAAACCAGGACACATAGCAAAGGAATGTCGCACCAGGGCTAATGTTTTACGCAATAAGGGTGTAACAAACAGTCATCACACATTCCCACATACACATCAGGGAAACGAGAGCCGCCTCCCCGAAGAGAGTCGCACGGGCAGGCCAGCCAACTCTTTCAAGTCGGCTCAGTAAATTCCAGCCAAAATGAGTGTATTATGATTAATATAGATGAAAACATATCTGATATTTCTTCTATGTTATTAGATACTGGAGCAGATATCAGTTTGATTAAATTAAAATGTCTAAAAGATGATACACTAATAGATGATTCAATAAAATTAAAATTACAAGGTATCCATGAAAACATATTAGAAACTATTGGTAGAACAGTCTTAACGCTACACTTAGGTAACCTTGTAAAGGAATATTATTTTCATGTTATACCTAATGAATTTAAAATAAGAACTGATGGTGTCATAGGAAGAGACTTAATGGTTAACCTTAAGGTAAATATTGATTATGGAGACCGTTGTTTAAGAATAGGCTTGGATAAAGTAACCCTTCATACACCAGAAATAAATATTTTACCTAAAACAGAACAAGTACTACAAATTTTTGTCGATAGAAATGGAACAGGTTTAATAGAAGAACAAGAAATTGAACCAGGAGTATTCATCCCTAACACTGTGGTAACTTCTAACAAACATAAAGCTAATGTTATTGTAGTCAATACCACTGGTAAAACAGTTACATCATCTAACTTAAAATTTAAACTAGAAGATTTTAATACGGTTAATATAAATTTCACTCAACAAACCGTAGACAATTATTTAAAAATTAATGACTTAAAAAAGGAAGAACAAAGTGTAATTAAAGATTTATGTAACCAATATAGAGAAATATTCTTTTTACCTGGTGACAAGTTGACAGCCACCACAACTGTTCAACATGAAATACCCTTGCTAGTAAATACACCTCCTATACATGTCAAACCATACATATTGCCTGAATCTCACAAGGTAGAAGTTGATAAACAAATTAAAGAGATGTTAAAAAACGGTACAATTAAACATAGCACCAGCCCTTACAATGCACCTCTAGTAGTAGTACCTAAAAAACTTGACAATAGTGGAGTAAAGAAATGGAGAATAGCAGTAGATTTCAGACGCCTTAATGACGTAACAATAGGAGATTCTTTTCCTCTTCCTAATATAACTGATATTTTGGACCACCTTGGAAATTCAAAGTATTATTCTACCTTAGATCTTGCTTCAGGATTTCATCAAATTTTAATGAAGCCAGAGGACCAACCAAAAACTGCCTTTAGCACAACAAATCAGCATTTGGAATTTTGTAGGATGCCATTTGGTTTAAAAGGTGCTCCCGCTACCTTTCAAAGGCTTATGAATAGCGTATTAGATGGTTTAACAGGTGAAATTTGTCTTGTTTACCTAGATGACATAGTAGTATTTAGCAGCACTCTAGAAGAACATAAAATTAGACTAACACAAGTTTTTGATAGGCTAAAACAACATAATCTATTACTTCAACCCGACAAATGCAATTTTTTAAAAAGAGAAATCAAATTTCTAGGACACAGCATAAGTGATAAAGGTGTCAAACCAGACAACGAAAAAATACGTTGTGTAAACAACTTTCCTAGGCCAACTAATCCGAAGGAAATTAAAAGCTTTTTGGGACTGATAGGTTACTATCGCCGTTTCATACCTAATTTTGCAAAAATCGCAAAGCCATTAAACAATTTATTAAAGAAAAATGTAATTCTAGAATGGAGAGATGAGCATCAAAAATCTTTTGAAGAGTTAAAAAATAAAATAACTACTGAACCAATTTTACAGTACCCTGACTTCACTAAGGAATTCATTCTCACCACTGATGCTAGTAAAATCGCATTAGGAGCCGTTTTATCACAAGGAACTATTGGTAGTGATAGACCGATAGCTTTTGCAAGCCGTACACTTAACAATGCAGAGTCTAATTACAGTACTACGGAGTTAGAACTTTTGGCTATAGTATGGGCAACTAATCACTTTAGGCCCTATCTATACGGAACAAAATTTAAAATAGTCACAGACCATAAACCTCTGAAATGGCTCTTTAGTATAAAAACCCCAGGATCAAGATTAATGAGATGGCGACTTAAGCTAGAAGAATATGATTACGAAATCCATTATAAACCCGGAAAAACAAATTCTAATGCAGACGCCCTAAGCCGAATACAACTAAATGTCACAACCACCATTGACGAAGATAATAATCAAGATGCCATAACGACACCCGCATTAGCAGAAGAAAGTGACAGTGAAACCGCCCGGAGGACTTGTCAGAATAGACTTATTACAAAACTCTACAAGGATGCTAATGGTAACTATCGCCACTGGATACAAGACGAGGAACAACAAAAACAACTACTTAAGGAATACCACGATTGCCCCACCGGAGGTCACCAAGGACACCGGAAGACATTAGCAGCACTTCGACTTAAATATTATTGGCCTAATTTAAAAAAGGATGTGATAGAATATGTAAACACTTGTAGATCATGTAACGAAAGGAAAACAAACCCTAAGGATAAAGCTAAAGCCCCAATGGAAACCACAGATACACCCAATGCAGTTTTTGAAGTCGTTCATATGGACATTACGGGCCCTTTGCCAATGACAGATAGAAGAAACAAATATTTATTAACATTTCAAGATTCTTTTTCCAAATACCCCGAAGCCATACCGATCCCTGACCAATCAGCTAAAACAATTGCAGACAAATTCGTGACAGAAATAATATGCAAACATGGTACCCCTAAAAAATTAATAACTGATCAAGGTACAAATTTCTTAAGCGACCTTTTTAGTGAAATTTGTAAATTATTACACATTAAAAAACTACAGACAACTGCTTACCATCCACAAAGCAATGGACTAGTAGAACGTTCCCACAGAACTTTGATGAATTATTTGTCACACTACGTCAATAAAGAACAGACCGACTGGGATTTGTGGATACCTTTTGCCTTGTTTGCTTATCGAGCAACACCTCATTCGACTACAGGTTTCAGTCCTTTCTTAATGATACATGGTAGAGAACCAACTATACCAAGTGAGTTAACCTTAAACAAAGAAAATAATAACTCAATAGAATATAGTGAAGGTGATTATGTTCAAGAAATTGTAAAAAGATTAAATTCTGTCTTCAAAACAGCTAATGATAGAATAAAAACAGCAAAGAATAAATCCAAATTAAATTATGATAAAAATAGTAACTTAAAGGTCTTTGAACCTAATGAGCTTGTATTACTACATGACGACAGTGTTAAAAGAGGTCGATCTAAAAAATTAAAAAGGCCATGGATAGGACCTTATAAAATAAGCAAAAAGTTAAGTGATGTTAACTATGAAATAAAAAAAGGAAAGAAATACATAATAGTACATGTAAATAGATTAAAATCATTTAGACTAAGAGCGCTCACCTGAATTAGAATTATTTTGTTACAGAACTGGAAAATGGATATAATAATTAGAATAATAACACTAGGATTTGTAATAGTTTCCGGAAAAATACTTGTTGAAGAAGTAAGGAACAACAGAGAGTTAGTAAAATTAGAAAGCCTTCCAAACTATCCAGGGTTATATTTTGTGCCACAGTTTTGGTTTCTGATGAGTAGTGAATCTTGGGAAGTTTTGTATAACGTACCCCTTGAACCACTAGCAAGAAGGATAAATTTAACCGAATCAATCTGGAAAGAAATTGTAATACACAAACAAAACCATTCTATTCTCTGGACAAGCCCAAAAATTGAATTATTAGAGTCAGCAATTAAAAACCTACAAGATGCATATCATCAATTTAAAAATTTGTTAATACATACTGATACCATCACTAGAAACAAGAGAGGAATCTTTAACAGCCTTGGAAGAGCTTTAAAAATAATAACCGGAACTATGGACTCCGACGACGAGGACTACTATAATGAAAAAATAAACACCGTAGCTTTGGATAACAAACGGATCTACCAGCTGGAAAAGGATCAACTGACAATTATACAGAGCACGCTTTGGGGAGTCAACAAGACTACGTCAGAAATCAAGGGGAATCAAGACCTGCTAACGAAGGCCTACCAATACCTGGAGGAGCTCAGCAAGAACAACAGAGAAAACATCATTAACATCACTTTAAAATACACAAGACACACAGAAATCCTACAACAAATGTCAGTTGTACAACAATTAGTTTCAGAAACTTTAGATTCTTTAGAGGTATTATATAATGCAATAGACGAAGCCAGACAAGGTAAAATTAGCTCTTATTTAATCAAACCAGCAGAATTAACTAACATATTACGTAATGTTCAAGGTCATCTCCACGTAGGGGATTCACTTCCTCTGCCAGTCACTATAGAAACTATTTATAGATATTACGATATAGTTAGAATTACAGTTTACTTCACTAATGATAACTTAAGATATATAATTAGAATACCATTGAAACATATATCTCGAAAATTTCATCTATTTAAAGTAATTCCATTACCCCAACCATTGATGAATATCACACTTGTTGAAACAACTTATGCAATACCAGAAATCAGTACAGAATACATAGGGTTTTCAGAAGACTTGCAATACTATGTAACAATGAAAGAGTCACAAGTACAGGACTGTACTGGACCACCTCTCATAATTTGTAATAACGTACCAGTCATTTATCCAGTTGATGAAATTGAACATTCTCATGCAAGATGTGAGGTAGAAATTTTTAAAAATAATTCAAGCCCTAATTGTAACTTTAGATTTACTAAAATAATAAATCCTAATTGGGAAAGAATACCTTATTCTAATACTTGGATTTTTTCAGCTATGCCTGACAATGAGCCGGTCACAATAACTTGTAAAAATAACAATGGTGTTATGCAATTTTTAAGGGACATTAGGCTAGGAACACATGGAAAATTAACATTACAACCTGATTGTGCAGCTGTAGGATCAAGCTTTACCTTATTGAGTAGAGATAAAACTAGATCAGAAACCATGTCACACCCAGAGTACTCATTAATAATACCAAATGTCAATATTTCTTTTAATGATAAGGAAAAGGAGATTCTGAAACAATTTTCAAATTTTTCAATAAACCAAAGGGAACTTATAATGAACCATGTAACTCATAATTTAAATGATTTAAATATTGCCAGTATTAGAATTTCTAAGCTCAGAGAATTAATGAACCAATATGAACCAACTAGTTTTGATGTTAGTAGCAATCATTACCATTTCATAGGAATGTGGACACTTATTATAACTCTTGTTTGTTTATATGTATCTGTTAAGTGTGGATTATGTACTTGTATTAAGAATTGTTTAGCCCCTAAGAAGAACAACACTGTGTTTGCTCTACAAGATATCTCGCGATCCCCTGAAGCCAATGCTGACGACCCGAACACAACAACAGCCTTAATGAGCGAGACCACTGAAAGTCAACAATCACCCAGACGAAGCAGCCGACTAATGAAACTTAGAAACTAATATTAGAGATAAAATGTAATTAATTATAATATATGATTCACCAAGGGTAAATCAATTTTTTAAGGGGGGAAGTGTTGGGAACTTCCATTTCTTAATGTGCTTATTGTGAAGTTGGAGCGCCAGAGGCAGTTAGTTTACTATAAAAGGCCACCCCTGTAATGTGTTATTCATCAGTCCCTGCGGGCTGCCTACCTACGACTAGTCCGTTGGACTGCCACCCGTCACTCTCACTTAGGCCGGGACTCTGCCTCTCGCGGCCCAGCTCTGTCTTTATCTCCTGTCTGTACAACTGGTGTGGAACATTAAAGTACGTTATCCTGGTACGTGAGTTCTTACTCTTCATTGAAGACACCTTTGAACCACCCTCTGGTCTACCTAGCAGCGCCACTCCTGCCCGTGGACTACTACAATATTGTGACGTGTTTACGTCCTAATTTATAAATAATTAATCGCTATGTGGGTTTTACAAATAAGCAACACGTTATAGTAAACAATTACTAAATTTATTGAATATATAAAATTAACTTATTATAATTAAATGGATTATTTCCTTAACTTTAACTATTGTGAAAAGTACAATTTACTATTAGGCCTACTGTTACAATTAAACTAATCTATAATTACAATCTTCGATGGCATCAATAATTACAACTACTAATTGCAAAGTGACTTTACTAAATTCCCTTCTTTTAATTACAATTCCTAGCTCTATAAAGTGGCTTTCCTAGATTCTCTACTACCTACAGTCCAAAGCTAACAGTTCACTCACAGTTTCTTCAGTGTCCCTTCAGAAGTCGTCCACAAGTACCGCACTGCTCCTTCGTTGATCCCCACAACGAACCACTCACCGGTAACTTCTCCGTAGACCACTTCACTATACTCGGACATTTCACTCGCACTGTAGAACTCGCTCACTGTCGCTGCAAACACCCGGGCTGTAGGCTCTAGACTCACTGACTGACTAACTGACTGACTGACTGTCTGACTGACTGTCTAACTGACTAGCGCTGGTATCCGGGCCGTATATATCACCTGCAGGTCTCCATCTAGAAGCTTCTTGAATTCCCCTGCGCCCGAAGTTCCATGACAGAGCTGGCTCGTCAACCTAGAACCTTCTAGAAGTCCATTGAAGAGGTAAGGGGCGTTCATGCGTAAGCCATTGTGCCCCAAAGGTTGTAAACAAGCAGGGCAGGTGGTCAGCGACCCATCCATTACTTCCGCATCACCGGTTCCCAGGATAGAGGCCACTCTAGATGTCACAATATTCACATGGAAACAATGGCATATTTTCCTTTTTTTATCACCCATGATACATAATTTATTCTACTGTAAAAGCGGGAAAATACTGTATGATGTCTACAAATACTAAGTCTTGGGAAGTTTACTTTTTTAATTTTGGGTATGTGTCTAAGTCTCTTTTTGCTTCAAAATATAAATCTAGAAACAGATTCTCTGGTGATTTTACCAATGTTTTGGTTGAGAAGCACCTTAGAAGTTGAACCGTAGCTTTATATTATACAGGGTGTCCCAGAAATACAGTGCCAAACTTCGGGAAATGGTTATATAGGTGAAAATAAAGAGATATCAAGAATATTATTTTTCCAAAAACGCTTTGTTTACCAGATATCCTGAATTTTGTTTTTTTTTCACAAAAGAAGTTTTATCTCCAAGTTGGCTCAACCGATCTTAATGAAATTCGCTATATTTGTTAGGGTAATACGAGTAGGTCCTATTCCAAGAAAAAATCAACTTGATCTAATTTAAAATTTCAAAATGGCAGTCAACTTTAATTTTTAAACGGAAATCGCGGGAAAACAGCAAAAAATACAAAAAAAAATCTTAGTACACGGTTTTTTACAAAATTTTATTACCAGTATGTCAGTATACAAAAAGATAGAATCTAACAAAAAATAACCGACATAGATTGACATTTGTGTTGAGAGGCGGCAAAAAAGCTGAAAACAAATAACATTTTTGCTGTCGATGTATCTTGGTTATTTTTAGTCCGATTCTAACTTTTTGATACTGACAGATTGATACTACAATTATCCTTAAAAAGGTATTCGTAACTTTTTGTATTTTTTACCGTTTTCCCCCGCAACGTCCATTTAAACATTAAAAATAGCCACCATTATGGAATTTTAAATTGGATTAAGTTTATTTTTTCTTTGAATATGTCTCTATTATCCTAACATGCATAGCGAGTTTCATTAAGATAGGTTGAGCCAACTTGGAGTTAACAATTATTTTGTGAAAAAAACAAAATGGGGGATACCTGGTAAACGAAGCGTTTTCGGTAAAATAATTATTCTTGATTTTCTCTTTATTTTGACTTATATAACCATTTCCGGAAGTTTAGCACTTTATTTCTGGGACACCCTTTATAAATGCAGTTTAAGACAATCAACTGGGGAGATCCCCGGCAGGTAATTACACAATCAATGTTCTTACAAGTTAGTTCTTTCCTGGTATATAACGTCATGGCAACCAACATGGATGATTATAATGATGCTATAACCTTCCATTTAGTGTAGACTACGCAATCAACCTAGAGTCATTTAAATAGCCATTTCCTAACACGGAGATAAATGTATCTTGTCTTCATGTTAGGTAAGTGTTTGTTTGTTTAGTTTCTGAGCAAGCCGACACACATTGTTTTATTGTTATGAAGAGAACGATTCTTGTGTTGTGGATCTTTCAATACTTATTCAACATGAACATTACTGATAGTGATAGTTAATTGTTATGTTCAAACGTAGCAAATTTAGTTGTTAGAAACCAATGTGTGGCCAAGTATTCAGCGAGTGTTTATTTCATAAATCTGGTAATCCTCATGTCATTACAAAATAATAAAAACACAATGTTCAAATGTAAAATTATTGACTATTCCAAACTTGTATTCTGTATTTAATCAAAATAATGAATAGTTTAAATTTGGGGAAGTTAAACATAGTGTGATATATGTTATTGACTACTTAACTTATTTATTTTTGTTGTTGTATGAATCAATTTAATTGTAGTTTTCTTGAAGGTCTATAAGTGAAGTACAATATAGTCCTTCAGTATCAGTTATAATAAATGGCTGTTATAAAAAGACCATTAACTGCCCTGCGAAATAACACAATTGTTATTTGCATGTATATTTGGACGGAGAGTATTAAATTGTATTCAGATTGCATCGGCGGTCAGTTTGGGGCTCATTCACTATGAATTGGCGATCAGTTTTAATTAGAAAGACGGGGCGTTCTTGGTAATGTTCCCATTGTTTACAGGATTAACTATAAACAGAAAATGACTTAAAATTCTAAAGCAAACACACACGAATTCATTAAAAGTAATGATGAAAAAAGAAGAGGAAGGAGGAATGTTTTCGTTCCTTTCATGAACCACCGGTGCCGGGAACTAAACTGTTGAACTAATAAATACATACAATAATTAGCATACCTTTGTTGTGGCGGTGGCGAGAGAGCCGTCCAGGACGGGGTCGTTGGTGACTTGAACGGCAAGATAAGGGTTATCAATTAGTGGCCAAGCCCCTCTGACCCGACACGTCTGGTATTCGTTGTGGAAGGTCTTGAGATGAGGGTCACCGAACAGGCCACAGTGCCTGAAGTTGTGGCGGCCATGGAAGGTACAGGCTGGAACAGGCGGGGGCGGCGCCGGAGGCAATGAGCCTGGTGGAGGTGGTCTGAAGTGAGTGCCACCCCCAACCTGCTTGGTACAGTTGTACTTGGCCTTGAGGGGGTTCAGCACGCTCACAGTGGTGTGGAACTTGAGGTTGCCACGGCAAGAGCGAGTCGTAGCGTGCACGCAGTGGCCGAAGGCCGACAAGACGCTGCAGAAGGCTGGGCTGGCCTCAGGCCCCATGATTCCTTCCTCTTCCAGTTTCATGTTATACACCCGCGTACACTGGTCCAGCTTGCACGCCGCACTCCTCGCTGTAACACAACACAACATTGTCAACCGACGTCATGAGAGAGGCATTGTAGATCTTACGTATTTTTACCTTAAACTTAAAGCTATCAAAGAAACAGTGGTGAAGCCAGTGGGTCAGTGGCGACGTTATGCATCCATGCAGGGAAGGAAATCTGCTAGAAACATTTCACAAGCAAAGCCAGTGTTTGCCTAAAAATGTTGCTACACTAAAAAGCCTTTACCCACTTACAATTTTCGCATTTATTTTATTTATTCATAAGACGCCGATCGTCACGATATGGGCGAATATGGATTTCGAATGAGTGTGATGAGTGTAGATGAGCGAATGTAGTCATTATTACAAACTAAGGCCGACTATTCCTTAGAAAGTGTCATTAATTAATAGCCCAATGAGAAATGAACAGCCGGTGATTATCAGCTGATCCTTCTCAAAATGTATTGACTCTGATTGGGATCGAACTGGGAACCTTTAGCACATGAAGCTGGGATTGAACCAACTACGCTACCGACCAATTTATACTTTCATAATATTTCGTTATGTTTTATGCAATCAGCAAAAAAGCAAAACGTCTTTGAATACCTGGATAGAAATTTTAAAAACAATATGTAAGTTAACAACCGATGATGTGGCTTACTATTTGATGGATTGTTTCCTTCCGATTGTGATACTGATATTGTGATAGAGACTAGCTAGCACGTGTTTTGTCAAGAATACACAGTTATGTACGTATCGGACGTAGTTAAAATGTGACAATTAGAAACGATATGAGCGAACTCCTTATACAAATATCAAAAACAGAAAACAACATACAAGATAATCTTTGGGTAATTGTAAACGTACATTTAAATTATTTCTGAATGAAATATATGGTTTTTATGCCTAAAAGACAAGTACATGATACCCATATCAGGCCTTCGATTTTAGATGCACATTCTCGGGGGGCCGGCCTGGGAGGTTGAAGGAGTTAAGTTTTCAATTCAATTGTTCGACTTCCGGGCACTAATCTAAGTCAATTGCAGCCCACACGTCCTTGGCGGGAGCCCATCTCTCTCAATGGCCGCCGATTACGGTCTAACAAACGTATCCGGCAAGTGATACCGGACTGATGGGAGTAAGACACTCTTGGCATCCAACAGGAGTAGTCTTTCCGTCCCATCATCAAGTTACTAGACTTATGGGAGTAAGACACTCCTAGCACCTAACAAAAGTAGTATTTACTAAGCTCCTCCATCATTAATACTTGACTGGTGGGAATAAGCATTCAACAGGATTAGTATTTTCAAGTCCCATCATCAAGTTACTGTACTAGACTTATGGCAGTAAGAAACTCCTAGTTTCCAACTTATGAACATTCTATCTAAGAAGATCATGGAAGGATTTTATCTACTATAATTTACGCGATTGGAGGATAGTATTGTCTGGTCATCTTTAAACCACAATGTTCCTTTTGAATTTCTCCTTTTTGATTCTCCTTTTGAATTCTCTTTTTGAATTAAATAGACCTGTGTGAAAGACTCAGAGGCGTTATCTAAGAATCATGGAACATGACTAGAATATCGACAGTTCAGTTTTGGCAAAAACATCATTATTTGAAACCAACATACAAACAGAACCTTTTACTTTAAAGGGCTCAAACTACGGAAGACGGATATCTTGTTTACCACGAAACTTTGAAATCCAACAGGTATTGCTTATCGATATACGATTTTAGAATTCCTACTTGTTTACCCACTTCTGTCTTAGTGCTATCCTAACTGGATATACTATACAATATACATAAACGAACGTACATAATCATTTCAAAATCATTGGTTAAAGGTCTTAAAATTAGTTTAATATAAAAAATAATGCGATTCTTACACAAATATGATTTTATGACATTGCGTATGACATTGCCTACACAAATTGCAACACTAAATCATGATCTCGACCAAAATTGAACGCTTTTTGAACGGGTGACATTTCAAAAAAATTCCAAATACTTCTTAATCGTGAGCTTCAGCAAAATCTAGTATCTTCAGGAAGTCTCTTTTCTAATCTTTACTTCAGCACGACTGAACCCAACCTCTCTATCAGCCAAGCCCAGATTATATTCGATGACCTCCTAGCTTGTGGGCGTAGCTCTGCACCTGAAGTCAACTTGTTCACCTTGTGGGGAGGAAGTCTGCCCACGGTACTGTGTGGGCTCGCAGGTGTTGCTGACGCACCCATCCTATGCTCCTCTCATTCCGCCCTGTCTTTCCTCATATCTGCGAGCAGATCAAGGAGGAGGATCAAGGAGTCTTCGTCAGTATGCAATTACACTAGACATCACATCAGTTAAGATATTACAAAGCAAGAGTTTAATTTACATAATCATTTTTACAACATCTTGACTCCTCCCGAACGGTGTTTCCCCTCTTGTTCAAGGAAAAAACAGATTCAATTCTAACAGCCTTTTTGGATTCAGATAATCTGTGAAACGAGGGGACACACCTGCACGCTTTGCGTGCCAACCCGTCGATCGCTGCGCTCGTTACATCTCGGCTTATGACTTTTTTACTACAAATAATAGTAGGTTAACTGTATAAAGTAAGATCACAATATTGCATTTATTTACAGTATATCGCTCACATTACTTGCATTGCTACCTATTTATTAGTGTAAACACTCAATAATATTACTTAGCCTATTCATAACAGGTTCATTTGATTTGTTTTTCCTTTTTACAAACACCATTGTTTACATTCCAACAGCTGTTAAAAATTTTGGAAATCATAATTAACATTTGAACAGCTGTTACTTTTCAGTTCATTTTAATCTTTCCGTGTTATTCTTATGGCCTAAAAACGTACGTTAAGAGCGTTCCATAACCTTCAGAGTGAAATATTGGAGAATTAAGACCTTATTGCACAACTACGAATAAAGGAAAGTTGTTTTACACCTCAACCGTTCATATTGGTCAAGAAATAAGGGAGGAGTTGCGTTGATAAAAATCAGTTTCACGTATTATATACTGTTTAAGGATATAATGATCATACTAAACTTTTATGTTTTTTTACTTTACAGTACAATTTATTTGAGCCTTGTAACAGGTCCACCAAATTGACGAATAAATTAATTAAATTAAATAAATGATAAATGATTTTATTGAAGAAATAAATATATTTAATTAAAATAATCAACGAACATTCAAATAATATTCGGAAATCGTTGTAAGTAAATAATAGCCAACAAATATAAAGGAGTATTTGGCCCAGGCAATCGTTCAAAAGCGTAAACAATATTCTTTCCATTATTGTCTGGAAGGGTGGGGCATGTCTGTTTTCGGTCTGATTTCTCAGAAGACGAAACCATATGGCAAACCAAAAGGGGAGTCACCGTGTGACGAAACAAAAGTCGAGTCCAAAAGACGGAGTTAGTTAAAAAGACAGCCACGAGGTGCAGCATGTACCGGGGACGAACCACATGGCATAGGCGGAAATTGAATATCTAACGGACAAGAACGTAGGAGGGGGAACCGACGCCAGTGGTCGAATCTTTCTGCCATTCTCATAATGATTTAACTAGAAGAAGGACTCATTCGAACTGCCAGTATGCAGTATTAGATTTTTTATTAGAATATGTAACTTTTAAACTTTAAAAGTTAAATGTAATTACAGTGAAAGTGCTTATTTAAAAATAAAATAAACATTTTATAGTTCACATTTTAATGTAATAACTCTGTTTATATTTGGTAGGGATCAGTGTCATGAAGAAAACCACGTGGAGGGACAAAAACAACTAAGTTAAAGATAAGTTTTAGCTATAATTTAGATAAAATCATGTTTTAGAAATCAGTTTTTTAATAATTAATTGAATCCATTTTTATGGTAATGAAATTTTAAAAGAAGTAAAGTAAAAAAATGATGTAATAAAGTAGCTTTTTAAAACAAATCTAAATTTATTGTAAT
Source organism: Stictocephala bisonia (assembly GCA_035578905.1). NCBI lineage: Eukaryota > Metazoa > Arthropoda > Insecta > Hemiptera > Membracidae > Stictocephala > Stictocephala bisonia. The sequence continues at coordinate 1,104,240 of JAQJVL010000094.1, read as the reverse complement.
TTTACAGCCTCACCAATTTACCCACATTAAACCCTGAGAGTAAGAGAAACAATTTTAATTTGCATAAATTATTTTATCAAATTATTAAGAAATTTAACTTAAAGTAACTCATAGAGAGAGAGAGAGCTGGTTACAGCCTAGAAGAAACACTGAATCTATAAACTGTCAAATGTAGAACCGGATAGGCAATATTAAGACTAGTAGAATCTCTTGACTTTTTGCAATAACGCAGCCTTACTCTTTTTCCAGATAACTCCAATGAGGACAACATGGAAGTTCAATAGAATTTTGATTAGTACCAATAATTGAATAATGGTGACTGAGATCAGAACACAACAGTTTTACGTACGAACTGGTTGTCATCTTGTAAGAGCATTGCAGATTAACTATTCTAGGCTTCATTTTAAATATCATTCTAAACACAAACTCTGAATTTGTATTTTCTTAACACATCGATTATTTTCTGATACCATCTTGATCATCACTAAAAGTTTATTGTTTTCCAGCAATTTTGAAAATTCCTTGAAAAAATTCTGTAGCAATATCTTCAAAAACATCACCGTTGTCTGATGCCATCTTGATATGACCGTTGTTTATGCTGTCTTCATATCATCATTGTATACTGATTTTCTTATACAGCGAGAAATAATTTTGAAACATTATTGAAAACATTGGCAATATTCTGGCTAACACCTTGGCAACAACACTATGAATGTTAATTTTTTAGTTGAACAGCAATGAAACATCATAAATATTATAAAACAATTTGTTGAAGTAATTTACAGTTAAAATATTTTAATTGTTTTACCTACAATAATTGTTAAAGTATTCTATCATAATAAATAAACAACATCAATATTACAAGTTGAAGTGGATCATGAGTCAAGCACACACTTCCTTCCGTAATTACTTTAAAAGGTTTACGTTAGTACTGATAAAATCATTATTAGGCTTAATCTTAATAAAAACAAAATCTAAGGGAACGCTAATCGAAAAAATGACTAACCAATTGGGTAGATTGCTGCAGCTCGGTTGTAGATGAGAGAAAGGGGGAGCGACAGGAAGTGTTGATTTATTAGGCACTCCAGACAGGATTCTTCATTTCAGCTTTAGACGGACGTTTTGGATTTTCAGGCAAGAATCTTTTAATCAGCTCCTTACTTTCCAGATAACTGATAAATAAGTGACACACTAAACGAAAAAATGTGGCATTATACATTAACCCTTAAGTTATCCTGGGGTCATTTTTGACCCCAGAGTGTAATTATTTTTATTTTATATCTTTTGTACTTGCAGTATTGCCCTATCTCTTTATCTAATCTCTTTTCAGCTATTGAGACATACGGTGCATGTGGTGGCTTCTTGTTCGGTCACAATACCACTGTTTGTGTATAGGTGGGCGGGTGGGTCAATACCACTGTACGTGTATGGGCGGGCGGGTGGGTCAATACCAGTAATACCACTGTACGTGTATGGGTGGGCGGGTGGGTCAATACCACTGTATGTGTGAGAGGGTAGGTCAATACCACTGTACGTGTATGGGAGGGCGGGTGGGCCAGTACCACTGTACGTGTGTGGAAGGGCAGGTGGGACAGTAACTCTGTACGTGTATGGGAGGGTGGATGGGCCAGTACCACTGTACGTGTATGGGTGAGTGGGTGGGTTAATAACATCGTGCATGTAAAATAGTAAGTTTTATTTTCATTGTATTTGTTAAAGTAATTTTTTTTCAATGTTAAAGCACATACATTTTTTTCAATGTTAAAGTGTTAAAGTAAGACAGTGTTTTCTCTTAGTTAGAATTCTTAAAGTTAACACATTAAGAAAAGATAGAGGAAAGGTTAGTATAATTTAAATTATTACAATATTTTTGAGAGTTTTAATGTTATTCTTAAAATTGGAGTCGGTTTTTACCTCACGATAGTCAAAATAAGCAAGTAGTTAAAGGTTACAGAGGAGACCAATGTAGTTTAGTTATGTTTACTAATAATCGTTATCAATTTGTATTTAGGGTTGAGCTGCATCAATAGCTTGAAAAAACTTCTGCAACTGTCGTTAAAAAAAAACCGAGCATCCTCCTTGATCAGATCTCGCCTGACTACGTATCGCTATTCATCGTCAGTCTGAGCTTTGTCAAAACTTGCAAGTTATTAAGCTGTTTAATTACCGAGGTAGATATGAATTCAGTAGTCTGATTGACATTTGCAGAGATGCACTTAATTCATTATCAATTGTGACAACACTCGATAACAGCACGCTCAGCGATCAATGAACTACTTCATCTTGCTCATCCACTCACCCTTCAACACATATTAGAAGATCTCCCCCCTAACTGTGCACGTTCTTGATTTATTTGGCTTTGCCATAACTAAAAAAATCTACGTTTGGAAATCACAAAGCACTGCACCAATTTTATATTTAATAACATTTCAAGTAAAATAAAAATTACTTAATCTACCAGATGTCGTTGAATGCATGAATGTGTCTAAAAGTGCTTTTGACAAAATTGATACAGATGCAGTTAGTAAACTATACTAAAATCAATAGTAGTACAGAATATTGTTACATTTTGTATGTTCCTTTCACGCTGAATGGAATTAAACTGACTAGGAAATTAATATGGGACAATTCTTTACTTGATCGAACAATGATTCAGAAGATGAGAGATCAGTAACTAATACTGACACTACAACAACATGGAAGAACTCCGTATCTATTTTGTTTTAGCTAATAAACATCTCGGACGTAATAAAGTCGACTTCAAAACAGCTTTATCGAAAAATACCACAAATATGACACAACAAGGAACAGGCTGTTCTTATTTAACGGGGAATGAACAATTCTTGGCAACTGGGTTGGATGGTATCCGGTAAAACTGAAAAAGACATGTTCTAATAGAATAGATACTGAGAAATACATTTTAAATTAGAATCATGAGAGCACTTTTTTATAAGACATAACACTCTGGCAAAGTAAGTCATAATAAGTAAATAAGACTGATTGGGATCGAACACAGATATTTTAGCTTATGAAGCTTTACCAACTACTTTAGTGACCAATAAGTTCAAGGTTCAATTCGGAATATTACATTCCGAATATTATTTATATATTAATATTTATATATTCGGAATATTCGGAATATTAATAAATCCTTGTTTTATACTTTTTTACTTTCATTGCACCACAATACCACTTAAGAAACGGCTTTCAGTGGCATTATATTTATTTATCAAGAATTCTTTTGTTCTACTTATAATAGTCTGGCTCTTTACTTATTATTGGTCAATTTGTCTTTTTCAGAGTACATTGAACTTACGAATCATATTTGCGGTTTTCCCAGCAGGCCTGCAGTAGTCAATGAGGTTTTCTCAGCAGGCCTTCAGTATTCAATGGGGTTTTCTCAGCAGGCCTGCAGTATTCAATGAGGTTTTCCCAGCCGGCCTACAGTATTCTCTGAGGTTTTCCCAGCAGGCCTTCAGTATTCAATGACGTTCTCCCAGCAGGCCTTCAGTATTCAATGAGGTTTTCCCAGCAGGCCTACAGTATTCAATGAGGTTTTCCAGCAGGCCTACAGTATTCAATGAGGTTTTCCCAGCAGGCCTGCAGTATTCTCTGACATTTTCCCAGCAGGCCTGCAGTATTTAATAAGGTTCTCCAAGCAGGCCTATAGTATTCAATGAGGTTTTCCCAGCAGGCCTCCAGTATTCTCTGAGGTTTTCAAAGCAGGCCTGCAGTATTCAATGAGGTTTTCCCAGCAGGCCTACAGTATTCAATTTTCTCAACAGGCCTACAATATTCAATGAGGTTTTCCAGTAGGCCTGAAGTATTCAATAAGATTTTCCCAACAGGCCTACAATATTCAATGAGGTTTTCCCAGCAGGCCTGCATTATTCAATGAGGTTTTCCCAGTAGGCCTGAAGTATTCAATAAGGTTTTCTAAGAAAGATTTTTATATTTCAACGTTTAATTAGTAAAACATTGAATACGTCCTCACTACGTTTTCCCCAAGCTTATCATTCCTTCTACGTAAATGCCTAAACCATCTGTCATCCAGTCTTGATAACCTTCTCATTTCGAGCGCTATTTGTCTTGTCATCGCTGACAAAGCAGATTGGCTAATGAAGTCGTTCCTAGGAGTCAATTCTTCTTCCCCGTAGACAGCTAGAAACTTAAATGTATTGATAACTTATTGCCTGCAAGTTATTTAGGATTGTTTTGAACTGCTTACTTGGTAACTCATGAGTAACGAAGTTAGGGCTAAGTAGTCCCCTCTAACACTCTGTGACTTCTGAACCATAGAAGCGGTTGGGCAAAACTCTTAATGGTCATATCGGGAATCGAACCCGGACCATCTGCGTGGCAAGCCAACGCCTTAGCCGTTTAAGGCTTCATCATTTTTAACGGATGAAGAAATTGAAGAAGTGGACACAATGAAATACATACAGTGCTGATGACCCTCCCACCCACCCAGACACGTACAGAGGCATTGACCCACCCGCCCACCCATACAAGCACGGTGTTACTGACCCGTCCGCCCACCCATACAAACACGGTGTTACTACTAAAAAAGACTAATTATATTTAATAGTAACGTTTAATAGCAACAATAGTTTATAAAGCTAGCACAACACATCTACAGTTAAGGGGACACAAACACTCGATAGTCCATAAGTGAGTTTACTAGTGTTCATATAACTAGTACAGTGGTTACGAGTTACTTATTGTAACTCATGAGTACAATGTTTCTTGCATGCATACACGTGTTGACTTGCTGGTTAACGGTTAACATTAAGGGAACGAATGCCATAAATGATGAATTCAGTGGCATATTATTCATCACAATATTCATGATACAAAATTAATCTTAACCTAAAAATATTAATTTTTAAGATTACCGCTGTTTAAAATCTTTAGTGTCATAAACAATTACATATCTTTGGGATGCAAAGTCTGTATAAAAGCAATTTCAAGTTAACAAAACATCTGGTAATCAGCGCCTGATGATTTTTCATTAGGCTATTCATGTATAGCTCTTTCTAAGAAATAGTCGTTTGTAATAATGACTGAATTCGATTATCTACACTCATTCTTCAAGCTTATTCAAAATTCATGTTCCAATTATTCAAACTTCATTTTCAGGCTTATTCAAAACTTGCAAACAATTTCCCAACCTATATATTATCATACGACTGGGCAGACACATGGAGGATACACACTGATCATGACAGACAAGATTTATCATGAAGGATACTCACTGATCGTGAACAGGGCGAGGCAGAGGGCGATGGGTAGTGCCCGGGCCATCACGGGGCACCGAAGTCGCTGAGGCCTCTCATGCTGCCATGCTCTTCTGCAACAAGCAAACAATGCATTACATTACAACAAACAAGTTCATTTACTAATTTCAATATTCTTTAAACTACCACGTAAAAAAGTAATAACATGTTTTATTTTACTTCAATCATTATCAAGAAAAAGTATTTATGACAAATTTGTAGTATTCAGTAGTTTTTAGTAATAGAATATAGATTGTTATAAGATTTGTTGAAAATTCCTTCTAAAAATCATAGCGAAAAGCATTATTTTATTTTGAAATCATAATAATTAAGGTGCCGAACTTAGTTACAAATTTCAAATATGGAGTTATTTCAAAGTTATGTAGGGCCTACTTGAATGTTAGTACGTGAGTGGTCATTATAAAAATTGTACCATATTTAGTTCTTAAATTTTTATAGACTATAATGAATTATTGGATAATTTAACTAAAAATACATTACAGTTGTTCATTATTAGGACATGGAAATATAATAAACAAATTGAGGTGGGGTCTAAATTATACGTTTTATTATTATATCTACTCATTGACCTTATGGTTCTAGAACCAATAATAGCAATTTTATAAACTAAAAATGTTCAGCTTATTTTAAAATAAGATATTAGTAACACCATAACCTTAAATCAGAACAATACTGATTTCCTCGAGTACTTATAATTAAGAACTGTAAGAAATGGAGTGTGATATAGTTGATTAGATCAGTGAACAATATATTTTACGGAATTCGGATGGACACAGTGAAGAAAAATTCATGATTTAAAATTCATGAGTCATACCAACAATAACCGCTTCTTTTGGTCAAGACCTATCTGTACGTGGTTAAAGTTTAACAATTCCACCCCGTGTAAAACATTCCTCTTCAGTACTGAATCACTCTAACAAAAACAGATCCAATCTCGAAACACGACTCGACATTCATCTCCCATTGCATTTTATACAGTACCGTAGTTTCGCAGTTTGTTTATTTGGCTACAGTTGGCAATATGTTGCGGGTAGCTGATCAGCTGATACAGAATCCCTCGTGTAGAATGCGCTAGCGGCGGCGCATGATTTAGCCCCTCACAGCTGATTCTATCTGGTGACAGCACAATAGCTGGAGTTATTACCGAAGCCCGCGACTTTTTGCCTCGCGTCCCGCCATTTTGGGAACGTTTGAATTCTAATGAGCGTCGACGGAAGGACCGTCCGTCACCGGCGATTTAAGAGTCCGTCGTGTCGTCTGTGTCGCGCATCACAATCACACGACTGGCGTGAGTTGGCCGGTGTAAACACACCATTGTCACCTGGCCGCTCTCTCGCCGCTAATTAGTTTAGGACTGTTAGTGCGCAGTTGACCATCGCATAAATTACTTAAAATTAACTAATTTTGCAGCTCACATATTGATAAGCATCTTCACTTATAACCACTAATAATTTGTATTTACAAAACATTAAATTTAAAGTAAAGAAAGTAAATTACATAACATTTATAAGTGTCGACTAAACATCCCACCATGAACACTCTCGACTTAAAAATCTTAATAAAGTACCGAAAGAAATGAACTCAAATCAATTTCATGACATTCAAACGAATATTTTTAAAAGAATTTTAGTAATTGCTAGCCATTAGGCTTCGTGTTATCTCTATATGACTGCCGAAAGTACCGGTAGTCTACTAATTACCATCTTTAGTTATCAGCTGCTCTCGGGCGTGAAGAAAAGAATGACGCGAGAGAGTGGGGAGGGAGTCTCACAATGGCGATTGTCTAATGAAATGGGAGTGACAGTGAGATGATAGGTTTGATCAGCTGGTCTCTAGTTCCGAGGACAACAATGCAACCGCCGACATCTCAAGGTCACTTTGTACAGTACTGCCAACACTATACAGTACTTGCAAGTTTTAATCGTTGTTTCTCAATGGTAAGAATATATTCTTTAATAAAACGTCACTTTGTTTTCAGTTGGATAAGGGAATGGAACATAAATACATGCTGTTGATGCTCAGTTGGACAGAGACCTAATCAAATCAAATTTACTATTGTAAAACAAAAATTGAATGACAAGTCCCATTTACAGTGATAATACAAATATATATATATATATATATATATATATATATATATATATATATATATATATATATATATATATATATATAATAATCGTATTTATAACTATAATAGCAATACTAAACGAAGAAAGACAATAAAGGTCATACAATTTGCTACCGAACAATATTCTTTATTCTGTAACAGAGGTTTTAGTAATTTCCTAATCAATCAATATTTTTGTTATAGCCTTGAGAAAATTTGAAACTTTATTATGTAACTTACAACAGATAACTATAAATAACACCAGTTGTAACAACTTAGCTACAGACAACACCCCCCCCGGCCCCAACCTGACATTTCCTTCTTGACTGGAACATTTATGTATTTTGACAAAACAAGTATTTTTGTGACTTTCCGGAGCCTTCAAAAACGCGTTATAAATTATGTGTCGCAGTGATGATAATGACTTTTCAATTTGCAACTTGTCATACTTTTAAACTATACTTATTTCACAATAAAGATAATCATTCCCAGTACTACATGTTTTAAAACGAATGATTGAATTATTTAATTTTCAGGTTTCCTTAGAAAAGTTCCAAAAATTGTATTTATTTAGATAGCATAAAAATTACAGGCAACAGAAATGTCAAACATAATAGTGCGATTCTTGGTGGCTTGGGTGTATTTGGCTTTGGTGTGTATGGTGGCTTGGATGTATGGTGGATTGGGTGTCCTAAGAAACTAAGAGACATACGAAAAATCCAATCATACAGTGTTTCCCCCGTTTAATTGTACACTATAGTATATTTATTTTTAAATTTTATTATAAGTTTTATTAAATTTGTATCCTAGTTGGAACAAAAAAAGCACCGGAATATTAACTAACTTCCACTGGTATAAACTTCACACTTTTATTACTAAAAAACGTGTTAATGTATTACAATTATATTTTAATACCTGATTAACAGGGAAACTTACTATAAGTTTTAAAAATTTCAGAATTAAATTCTCAAGAAAAACGTTGTTATCAATCTCCTGAAACAACGTTTTCTTGGTTTCAAGACGACGTAAAATGAATGACATGGTCACATTGTAATTATTCGTTAGTAATCATTATGAAATGTATGATTACGTTATTTTACTTTAAATCAATTTAAATTGATCGATTAAATTGATTTTAAATTTACTTAAATAAATTTAACGTTGCCTCAGGAAATTTATAAGGACTGTTTTCTAAAAAATTTAAAATTCTGAAATGAACTAAACTTATATAAAACATTATGATCAACCACATATTACTGTATAACCGCGGTACAATAACGGGTTTTTAGTGATAAAAGTTGATAAACAGTGAAAACTACCTAATTAAAATTCAACGTGAAAAACGATGGTGTGATTTGAATTCTCATTGGCCTCTTCAACCTTCAATCTCATGTACACATTATCTACGCCAACAGTGGTCTGAGAAGGTGGACAACCATCCTGCGTGTCGATAACTGACATAGAGGACAACCATCCTGCGTGTCGATAACTGCCATAGAGGACAACCATCCTGCGTGTCGATAACTGCCATAGAGGACAACCATCCTGCGTGTCGATAACTGACATAGAGGACAACCATCCTGCGTGTCGATAACTGCCATAGAGGACAACCATCCTGCGTGTCGATAACTGCCATAGAGGACAACCATCCTGCGTGTCGATAACTGCCATAGAGGACAACCATCCTGCGTGTCGATAACTGCCATAGAGGACAACCATCCTGCGTGTCGATAACTGACATAGAGGGCAACCTTCCTGCGTGTCGATAACTGCCATAGAGGACAACCATCCTGCGTGTCGATAACTGACATAGAGGGCAACCTTCCTGCGTGTCGATAACTGACATAGAGGACAACCATCCTGCGTGTCGATAACTGACATAGAGGGCAACCTTCCTGCGTGTCGATAACTGACATAGAGGACAACCATCATGCGTGTCGATAACTGACATAGAGGACAACCATCATGCGGGTCGATAACTGACATAGAGGACAACCATCCTGCGTGTCGATAACTGACATAGAGGACAACCATCCTGCGTGTCGATAACTGACATAGAGGACAACCTTCCTGCGTGTCAATAACTGCCATAGAGGACAACCATCCTGCATGTCGATAACTGACATAGAGGACAACCATCCTGCGTGTCGATAACTGACATAGAGGACAACCTTCCTGCGTGTCAATAACTGACATAGAGGACAACCATCCTGCGTGTCGATAACTGACATAGAGGACAACCATCCTGCATGTCGATAACTGACATAGAGGAGAACGAAGGCGTGTGAATCTTAGCTAAGTACTGTAAAAAAGAAACAGCAAAAATTAAATAGACATAAATTATTGCACTTAAGGCAATTAATTTGTCGCGATTTGTTAGATTTGTCCGGGCGCGGGTGCGTGCGCCGCTCGGTGACAAAAGCAATGTGCCGCAAAAACAATTAACAAGCGCAAAACGACCTTTCGCGCCTCAACGGGGCCCGCGCATCCGGAGAATCCGCCGCTAAACAAATCTGAACGCGAAACACATCCGAAAGCGGGCAAAGTAAAATGAACAAAATGAAGACGGCATTCCGGAACCGGTTCGGGGCGCCAGTGGAACAGACGGACAAAGAGCGGACACCCCTGCTCGCTTACCATGTGAGTGTGTGTACACTAGCCGCCAGCCGCGTGTAATGACGGATAAGGTAATCTATCCCAGAGGCCACGCTAGTGTGGAATACAAAACACTGCTGATGGTAGCAGTTACAACTATGGCCATTAAATACAAACCCCCAAGAGGAAATTACAGATAATGTGGAATACCAATGTATTTATGCTGTTTGGTATGGTATCGTAATGAAGACAATTAAAAACAAATGAACCTTCATATAGATCAAATATATCTTTAATAAGAGGTCAATTATTATAATGAAGTCTCGTTACTCCGAAAATGTTTAATCCGAACGTTTAATATACCGTACACTGTCACAGAATTATATTCTGATTAGGTCCTGTGTTTATTTCGGAAAGTTTACTTTACACGCTTTGGAAAACAAAGATAAAACTGAACGGATTATAACAGAATATAAACAAAGTTAGAAGTTTAATAAATTTGTTTAACCACTCAGTATTATATAATAAGAATCTTTCACTTCTAATATTAGACCAAACTTTAATTGATAATCCGACATTTTGAGAACTAGATCCAGTTTAGGTTTCCATTAGCTCAGATTTACAATATTCCGCTCAATATAATTTATAATGCGCATTATTCATCGAAGAAACACATAAGATTTTACGTCAACAGTAACTGTAGACTATGCATTGTTGTTAAATTCTTTAATGTCATGATCCTTTTACTTTACGAAAAATAAAATAAAAATCACCTATAACGCTACAGTAAACTTAACTGATTAAAAGGAGGTAAAAAAAGTAACTATGTGTATTTCCAGTTGTACAACTTGTTCTGTTATTAATTATTGTTTATATTGTTTAATTATTTTTATTGTATTACTTCATTGAGAAACAAATAGTGGGGTCCTGTGGACCCCAGTGTTATACTTACGGCGGGCATTTTTCTTATTATTTCAATGGGAATCCATAGATAAATAAATGGCTGTGAAGCAAAGCTTTATTGAATTTTTATTTATTATTGTATCATGCTGTGATTTGTGAATACTGTCTTTTGGAATTATCCACAAAGGAAAGTTATTTTTGTTATTAACTTTTCCTTAAAGTGTTATAACATATTATTTCACATTTTTGTTCGGTATAGCAAGAACATATGTCTATATTTACAATGTTTCATCATTATTTTCTTATAGTCAAATTATTCCTGATTTAAAATATATATGTTTTGTTATTCAAATTCTTATTAAATCACATATTTTATTGAATATTCGGAAACATACTTTTATAGTTAAAAACTGTAAGTGTTTTCAATCTTATATTACTATATTATGTATTGAGCTGAGGCACAATAAAGTATGTAGAGACATAGAGGAAAACCACATAAACGACAAACCCATAATTATAAATAAAAACAACCAAAAACTATATATATATATATATATACTGTATATATTAATTACTAAATATGGTCTGGTGGACTCCACCGTTATAATTTAAGGTACTAAAAGTAACTGATATACTTGAAGGTTAAACCATAATTTGTGGGACCAAATTCTTCTACATGTTTGTACCTTACAGGTTTTTGCCAAAATGTAAGCTTTTATAATATATATATATATGTACCTTAAAAATTTTTAAATGACCACCATTTAAAAAAAGGCATACAAAAATAAAATTGTAAACTATCAAGACCAAGATCAGTTTAAAGTTTCATGATTTTATCTTAAGTAATTACTGATATATTAAGCTTTTTCTTTCTATATAAATTACATACAGACAGATTGGATCAGATGGAATTTTTAGTTTGTTTAGACTTCTGGAGTTTGGCAGTCTACTTGGGGGCACCCAGTATGTAATAATTCTTGCTGGTATAGTTCTACTAAATAAACGTTATATCTGTCAATGGATTTAGGATACTCTAGGACAGAAAACTGGTTGCTATGAAGCAATGAAGTGTTTTCAAGACATAACTCTAGCAGGCGTCAAGTCTTTAAGCAGTACAGTTACATGATATACCACGACAACACTTGAGCCTTTGTCCACAGGCCAAAACCTTTCGCGAGATAACTCTATCTTGTCTCAGCCAATCAAATTTCTAAGAGCTCAAGGCAGACTCACACTTGGGCCGGCCATTACCATTAGCCTATCTTTATTGGCTCGATATTTATTGATAGAACCGTAGTTCGGACACGTTTCCCCTGTTTTTTACCAGCTACGGCGATGACGTTGACCTTTCCCTGCGCTGATAACAGTTTGATATATCTACTTATTGTGCAAAGTCGGCCCGGCATTCACAACTGCTGTAGATTAAGATATTTCTGCTATCAACACAGTTTCAGTTTGATTTATGGCCTATTCTACGCGTGGATTCACTTAGTGAAAAGAATGTTAATGATGGAATTCTTTAAGGGCTGTTAAGATAAAACGAATTCCCTCCGTTTATTTACGAGTTGTGGGATAGATAGAGAAACGGAAAACGTATTTACGCTTTCAAGCGTTTAAGTTCATGAAAGGCAGTCGTCTTTTGAGGCGAGAAATACTTATCCACAGCTTTAAACCGTGCAAAGTTCCTGGACAGATATAATAGCCTCTGTGACTGACGTTTTAAAGACTTATCTTGTAGCAGACACACCTTCCACACGTAATGAACGATTCAAGTGATATCGGACTTGTAAGGAAGTAGGTTTGTCAAGGTCAGATAGATAAGCCAGTCGGTTCTACATATGCAATTATAGCACTACGTCATTGATTGTAGTATTTTCTTTTCATTTGTCTCATTTTTCACATTAGTTCTAAAAGTAACCAACTCAAATTTAACTAAATTCCGGGTCAAAATAATTTAAAAAGGTTAAAAAATCATGAGAGGAATTTTTACTGGCAAAAAATTTAATGCTGGTTGGTATTTTTCTACGCATTTCAATAATACTTTATTATAAAAGAATTAACTGTTGCAATTTTCTAAGATTTATTGCGATAGAGGTGTTAGTCCACATTTAGGCCCAATAGCCAGAATAAATCATAATAATTTGTTTAGTTAACATTATAGTATTTTTAACTATACCATTTACCACTCCCATGGCAAAAAGATTTACAAAACATATTTGAAAATGACTTTAGAGAAGATGTGATAAACGTGGTTCCCATATGCAATATCAATGTTTTACATTTTTGTTACAGTTCACTTCTTTGCTCATCGATTTCGCAACAAATTACGATGTTTTCTATCTGAAAATTTGTACGATAAAGTAGCAGGGAGCTATATATATATTTAAGGCGCACGTATTACATTGTTTTTCTGCTGAACAATCACCAATTCGATCTTTACACTGGAACTTTATTATTGAGCCAAAATAACAAGAAATATCTTAAATAATAGGCACTACATAATTTTTAAATATATACTTCAGTTTTTCGTCAAAATCGAGCCCAAACCCGACCATGATCCTATCTGAATGCTAGCTATGTTATGAAAGTCTGATTCAGTAGCAATGAATCCGTAGAGAATACAGTTAGTGTTTTTTACAAGCGAAAATATTGGGGGAAATAGTTGTAGCTTTTACAATTGATATACGACTTATCAAAATGCATAGAAATTCAGGACACCTGCATATATATAGTTAAAAATAAAGAACATCCAGGAAGTTTTTGAAGAAAAAAACTTTCAAACATAAGGCCAAAGTCCTGTTAGAGGATGAGTGTTACAACAAGGCCTCCAGTTGGTCACGACTTCCACGGTCGTGCACCGGGCCACAGAATTTCGTGGGTTGTAGAAAAATACATCTTCACATCCTCGGGCGTTAATCCCATTTGCCACGCCGCTTCCTACGTGACACGCGTGGTATTGAATTCTTTTTTGCTTTTCTGGAAAGTAGGGAGTTTCTCGCATCGGTCCGCCACGGCCGATTGCAGCTGTCAGCATCCGAGGGTTGCACAAAGGACATTCCCGGGAGGTGGGATGGGAACCTGTCCTCTGGAACTGCCCAATTGTAGCAATCAAATACCGCCTGCTGTCATCTGTCACGTGACAGTTACAGCCTACAATCGTAGGGCATAAAACAGTTCCGTGCTAAGGTGTCCATCCGCTACCTAAAGGTTTATGTCTCTGATACGGATTAAAATAGCTGATTGTAAAATACATACAGAAGATATGTTGCACACAATCAGGACGTTCTTTGAGTAACACTGTACTGGCTTGCTACTCTGTCTAAACCTTTCGCTCCTAGACATAAAACAAGTTTTTAAAATCCTATTTTATTTTCTACTAGAAGTTCCAAAAATCCCTGTCAGAATTTAACAGTTTTGCAGAGTGTTATTTTTAAAAGTTATAAAAACATCTATAGAGATATACTGTACTAACAATATTCGTTTTATTTTAGTTTCAAGAAATGTCTGTATCTAAAATAAAAGTAGGCCCTAATACCAAAATATGTGAAAATTTAGAAATTTTGCAGTTACATATACAACAATTTCAGACTTCACAATTATTTATCGTAAAAAACTTGGTCATACACGAGGAAACATAATTTAAAACTACATCTTTTATAGTTCTAACATTTTAAATTTCAACATATAATGTCCACTAATACAAAAGTTACTGTTACACGAATATTTATAAGTGAAATTTCCGGTTAAATTCCACCACAAATTTCATTCATTTTATATAATTACAACATGTATTGGTTTCAATGATAATTAAAATTAAATATTACAATATTTTAATCAATTTAATATTATCAATATGAACATTTACGCCAATTTCCGATTTTGTCCGGATAATCAGACTTTGTGATTTTTGCGACGTACTATGAACGTTCGGTTTTCCAGACGTTGGGAGTGAAAAGGTTAATATATTTTGGAAGTTTAGAGGATATACCACGAACACCGCTCAAGTATTAAATGCTATTAAAAGGTTATTTACTAAACAAAGTGTCCCGTAACTCGGTTCACTGAGTGGTTCGCAAGAACGTATTCGAATGTACGCTAACCACAATTAATGGACAAAATAAAAATTACATTTAACTTTTAATTCAACAATACAAATTTTATAACTAATAAGAGTGGCCCTACAAATATCACAATAGTAGAGTGAGTTATTTTAGGGCGAATAGGTGTCTGTTTAAGCATATAATACAAGTTTATTTACAAAAACACCCTCTAACATAATCCATCTTGAGAGTCATACGGCCTGAATTCTAAATATTCCAACGGGTACTGAAGGAGAAAAATATTGAAACCCCCCTTCAAAAAAGTACGCAGCGCAATTCTTTGCCTTTATTTACATTGAATCGGAGCTTCCTTACGGTTTTATAGAAGTTTACAAATATCTTGGAAAAATATGGAAAACTGAACGGTTTGGGTGATCCGAGTTGGACTAGTCTCAGTTTGTAGAACAATATTTACAATGAAAAATGATTTCTTCAACAGTAATAGACGCTTAGTTTTCAAGTTATAGCGATAAGAAAAATTACGCATTTGAAGACAGTCAAACTTCACAAGGTAAAGTCAACTCTAACTTGGAAACTACTGGTGTAATTAGTACAGTAATTCTGCATAGAACATTTTTCATTGAAAATATTTTATTCTATCAACTGGGGTTGATCCAAATCCGTTCACCCTTACTATTGAGGAGCGATAAATATTTTTCAAAACACATTTTGAACCTTCATATACTCCATATTCAATTTCGGAAATGGAAGTGTTTTTGCTCAAAATTACGCTGCATACTTATATCCCGTTAACGCCGGGTACACTCTGTAAAGTAACACAACGAAAGCTGTTTCATTATCACAAGGCCATATTTGAAATGGCGTTCAGCCCCTTTTATTCAGAGTTCAAATACAATATTCCTCTAAGCAAAAAGAAAGTAGGAAATAACTGAAAATCTATAAAACTATTAATAAGAAATTAATAAAACCAATAAACTGCTCCAAATCAGTGAACAGGTTACAGCTCGATAGTTATATAAAAGCCTTGTTCACTATGAGGACCGTTTTCCTCAGCGAAAAACTCCAAAAACATGTGTTTCTATACAACGGTTCGGTACGCAACAACGATCGTAGATAGGCCTAACACTTGTAAGGCGAAGACCTATTACCTGCAGATGACCATTCTAAGTTGGGTTATGTAAAAAGTTGAGTTTTATTATACTTTTTGACGGTTAAATATGTGACACTTCAATATGTCCTTATTGATTATTTTGCATTAAAACAATTAAAATACCAACTTGTGGTCTACTGGAACGGACCTGTGTTGATAGTACAATGTTCATTATAACTCATTTTATAATTATAAACACGAACTGTACAGTTTAAATAGAAAATCATGCTTTCCCCCGGTTACGATAAATTTGCATTGTTACTAGTCTAACTATAGGAAAATCAGGGGTGTCGACTTTCCAGGTGTAGCTTGGCGGTTTGAGAAATGGCCATCTTAGAGAGAAGAATGACTGAAAGTTCCCTCAAATTGAAGAATAATGAGTCGAATTATGCAAAACTTTAATTTTTATTCGGTACCACTAATCCTAAAAACATACCAAGAAATCTTAACATTTGTATCACGTTTTTCAATTTAGGGGTGTCGACTTCCAGGTGTAGCGATTTGAGAAATGGCCATCTTAGAGAAAAGAATGACTGAAAGTTCCCTCAAATTGAAAAATAATGAGTCGAATTATGCAAAACTTTAATTTTTATACGGTACCACTAATTCTAAAAACATAGCAAGAAATCTTAACATTTGTATCACGTTTTTGAATTTACTAATTAGTGTCTTAAAATCCTGTTCCAGTTCCATGAAAACTGGCAATTTATTATTTTTTAATAGAGATAACGAATCAGCATCAATTTAATAGAGATATCATCCAACAGCAATTCACACTTTTTTAACAATTCACGGAATGCCCCGTCGTTAGGACTAACTATCTATTAATGGAACAATAAACGGGAGTCTAGCATGTCCGTTAGGAATAAAAGGGTTATAAAGGGACATTAACGGGCAATGCAATGAAAACTTAAATACATCAGTTCTCTTTTCTTTCGTTACTATATATTTTTGAGTATCACCTGTTAATTAAGTGTCTTTATAGACAATCAACTGCAGAATTATTATCTTTTAACAACAAGAATCCAAAACACACGTCCTTTAAGTCTGGTTGGCCAGACGACACATCGTCACGTTCGGACAAAGAGACGGCTCAGACGAAACCGGTCATGGACAAGACAACTACACGGAGATTGATAGAACGGGCGAATACATCAAAACATGGCGGGATAAGGGTGACACCATTAACACACAATGTCCAGATTACCATAGAATACCGCCCTAATCATCGGAGATGGGGACGGGGGTCTCTCGTGGGAGAGGCGGTCTTAGCCTTACACGTGTGTTAGGGTCGAACGTTCTGCAATAAAAAATTACTTTGCAAAAAATTCAAGTGAAATTATTAGAGAAGGAATTGAATTTAAAAAAGTAGAAAAAAGAAAATAACTCAAACTTCTTTATTTCGTTGATAATATACATTATAAATCTATATACAATCTACAGATTACTGTCAGCTTCTGCCTGACAATACTCCCGACCGTTCAGAAGATAGTCTCTAACTCTCAGTTCGAACAAGTGTCCCCCATTATTGATGCAGGCAAAGCGTTAAAGAGTTTAATTCCTGTATATGTTAAGTGTCTCTTGAAAAATGATATTCTGTGTTTCGGAATGGCGAGTGTACATTTATTTCGTAAATTATGGCTATGGGTTGTTGTATCAGAGAATGTTTGGGTGTGTTTCTTAACAATTTTATACACTGGAAAATATATAGAGAAAAAATTGTAAAAATTCTATAATCCTTAAAAATCTGTTTACATGAGTGTCGATATTGCTTCTTAAAAACTGCCCTAATCGCTTTTTTTAAGTCTAAAAAGAAGGTTGGTTTGAGCACTTTCACCTCCCCAGACTGCTAAAATAGGGGAATAGTTTAAATAGGGGAAAACCAGGCCATAATACGCAGTAAGAAGAAGTGACGTGTCAGTCACGGTCACAAGTCTTCTGATTACAAATATTCCTGACGCTATTTTTTTACTGACTATTAATGTGGCTATGAAATTTCAAATTGTTGTCGAGCACTATTCCTAAAAATGTTACTTCATTGCACTGAGGTAACACAGAACCATCAATACTCAAGTAAATGTGTGGTGGATGAGACAAATTCGAAATGCTGAAATTAACAAGATGAGTTTTTGATGTATTGGTTGTAAGATAAGTTAATTAATTGTAATTATATCTCCGACAACAAATATAAAAAAGAAATAAATAGATAAACATTAGCACACCCGTTGAAAGTGATTGTGTTTATTGATTAAAAGCGATTATAATAGGCCTATAAATATAAAATGGACTGATTATCTAGGTTTACTTGTATATACTGAAAAGAAAAGTTAAAATGGATACTTATACGTTTTTAAACTGGTACAAGCTTTTTTTATTACTAGATAACATATGTGTGACTAAATTACTGAAACTCAACTGTAAAGCACCCTCCATTACCGGATCATTATGTATCAACACATCACTAGCCTTTAAATAACTACGACACATAAAACAATTTTCAGGCTCATATCAACCATAATGGAACCAGGATACCTGAGGGCTTTTCTGGGTATTTAAAATACCTATTTGATTCTTAAATTATCATCATTCCCACTACAATCTGAGTAATTGCAAATATTTGGAGGATGTAAGTCACGTGCTAAAAGAGCTTAACAAATATCTTGTCACATATATGCAATATATTGATTTCATCTAAATCTTTAATCCATAAAATTAATAAATCAGTATTTCGCTGCAATGATCTGAAACAAGATTCTGAATACAAAGGAAGAAAAGAATTGTTTAGTTTTTTAGGATTAGCTTATATGAAACATTTAAGTGTGAACGAGAAAAATTAATAAAAAACATAATATAGATAGAAATTAGTAAACTCTACAGTTACTAGTGTAGTGTAATAAGTGAAATAAAAATTATAACAATCAGATAACAGAGCGTGTTCTAAAAAAATGAGAGGGATGAAGAAGAACATGAGAGAGAAAACATTCATAAAATGCAACCCGGAAGGAAAAATGCAATAAATAATATATTTTTTCTCAACAGGTAGATATTACATGATCTATACTTAATCCTACCTCTGAAAATGTGAGTACACTTTGGTTTCAAAGACTATCGGATATCACACGATTCTCGACAGGCTCTCCCGTTATCACCACCTACACACACGTGACGAGAATCATACCCAATCCTGTCTCTGAGTAATCTGCGTTTCACACAGTATCCGGATAATCAGGTCTCTCCTAGGTTCTACATTTATAATTTTATTCCTTTTTGTCTAAACGTTAATTGCTCTCTCATAACTTATTTGCTCCTCCTGTATCCTGCTCCAATTTCTCCCCATCATTTTCCAAGACTCAGCTGCAACGGGCATTATAAGAACAATTGATGTTATATAAGTGAGAGAAACTTATAGTGCTTATGTTATTGGTCAGTGAAGCTTGTTAAAAACCTGGATCAAAATGTATACATTTCGCAAAGGATTTAAACTGTAAAATCGTTTTAATACGCAGGGGAGGTGGATGGGCCATAGCGGTAGGGTGGATTGGTTTTTTTGTTATTGTTCTGAGCCTCTATATTGTACACAAAGTCCTTCTTAATTTCAAAATCTAACTAACATGAATTCAATATGATGTATAATAACTTGTGGTCAAATTCCGTTATATGCCTCCCAAATAGAAACTATATGTTATACACCTGTAATCATGGAATGGGACCTAACGTAACCTACCTACCCACGTACGTAACTACCAACCCACCCTAACCTAACCGTATTTGAGGGGAATATAACGGAGTTTGACCTAACTTCATATTCGAACATACAAATCAGGTACATAGTATAAAGCAACACAGAACACAAATATCCACACTTTTATTTGACCAAGAATACTGTAGGAAAAATGTTCCTGCGGATAAACTCAGCTTGTCTAGTAAAGAAAGAGAAACGCCCTTGATCAATGGGAGGATGTGATCCAGGTCGCTGAGGCGTCACACGTCGAGGACTGGTTGTGTTAAACGACCTGTGACAAACCTGACGCTGTGTGGTTTCACGCTGACGACGCAGCTGACTGGGCGACCTTGACTCCAGGCCTGCCAATTACCCTAGGAGCGTAACCTGTAATTTCCCTCAACTACTGCAATTGAACCGTGATTTCCGCATGCGAGCCACACTTCTTCCGAGAGTGGAAACAGCCACGTGTTGCCGGATCTGGGACAGCAGGACGTGTACTTCTCAATACATTGAAACATGAATTAAATAAAACTTTTTAATGATTAAGAGTAGATGAAGGGTGTAGTCATTGTTACTAATAGCCAGCCAGGGTTGTTGACCAGCAGTTTGACGTGGAATCCCAAACACACAGTATAGTTCTGGTTTTCGGCTAGTTAGAATTACTGTTATTCACTTATCTTTCTCGACAACATCTGAATCCTGGCAACCATCCCAAGTGGACTCCCCAGATTTATCTATTAGTGTCCACGTCGTTGCCAATCATTTTAAACAACTGTAACTGATGACAATCCCTTGCCTCTATATTTTCCAAACATACATGTTTTTTTCAAAACCAAATGCGAACACGCAAGTGGTAGCGATTTTCACCCTTACGCAACTAGAGGGAGGGAGGACTACCGAACCTCGAGACACAGGACAGTGGTCTATGAGCGCTTGCCTTCACAGGCAGGAGGTCGTCAACAGGCTACCAAATTCAGTCAAAAGTACCACTATGGCCAAGGCATTCAAAACTCGTCTGAAAGCTTTACTTATCGATAAAGCGTTCTATAGCACAGACGAGTGTATGGAAAATGAATGGGAGATTTAATTGGCTAACTGACAAGGAGTTAGAGTGGGAAATTCGAATGAATGAGTGCGTGTGAATGTTAATATTGTATGTTTGAATGGGACCTAGATGTTAAGGTATGATTGAGAATATTTTAGTTTCAATTAAGTAAGTAATTAACTGATGATTGCCATGCATTATTGTTATTATTATTGAGCGGACGGGGTCGCCATAACTGAGAGCCGAACGTATCTCCTACAATATCCACAACACCTAGCCCCCAAGGGTAATAGCTCTACGAAACAGTGCCGGCTAGTAATCTACACAGGTTGTGTGATACTAGAAATAGAAAAGTCTCATCACAAACAAAAACGGATTGGCCTAAAAATCAAATATTTATTTGTTTTGCGATGACCACAGATTGGAGGATGCATATATAGTTTGAACTTGAATAATCACTTTGCTTACATTGTAACTACAGAAGAGCTAAAGTGATAAATTCCATACAAGACATACAAGATGGGTTTCAGATAGTTGTGAGTTCCACTAATATCTATTGATTCCATCCAACCACCCTCAAAAAAGAGTCAATTCAACAATACATACTTGCCACAGCTAGCCGATCTGTGAGTGCATGGTGAACATCTTCTACAAATCTTTAAACAAGTATGATAGTCTTATTAGAAATTACTGTATTTAACAGGTTTGCTACTAACAATAAAGTTGAGAATTTTGATGATTGAAAATATCTTCTCTAAAAGAATACGATTCTTGATTCACTTGCTAATCTACAGTATTTACTTCAGGACGGTTTCCGCCAGTTCCTATTAGTTTCTATCTTCTGAACTGACAGGTTGATTTATCCCTTTAATTAATCAACCTAATTAAAAGGATAGTTTTCTAATGTAAAGAGCAACTAGTTTTAATCACAAATTGTAGCCCAAATTTTAGTAAGACCATTCCTACTCTTCAGATTTGGTCCTTATAAAAAAGCGAGAGGATGTGGTTAAGTGGAAAAGAGGATGGTTTAGTCCTACCTTCGGTACTAAAATAAAGGCTTTTTCATGCACTCAATAACGACCGCTTAAAATCTTCTGGATATTATTGCTCCAAAAAATGTTTTGAATTCAACCCCACAAAATGTTATTTGAGCTGTGCATCGACTTTCGAGAGTTGACAGGCTACGTGGTTCACATCAGTGCTTATTTACATACACTAAGTAAAGTAGCTAAGAAGATTGGAAAAACTTTTAGAATGGTACTTTTGATTCGATTGCAAAGATTGCTCTCCGAGAGCCAGGAGGTAGGGACGCCCATCCCGCCACAAGCCGATAGTACTATCAACGTTCGATAGACACGACGCATGCACTCGGTCCAGGCTGTAATGGCCAATTTGCAGCCAGGTAAGTTGTAAGCCTCTATAAACCTGCCACCTTGTAATAAGTATGCATGAACCACAGATTGGTTTGTGTGGGCCAGGATGATTTGTGTTCGCCCACAAAAACTGGACCCCGGCCTGGGCCACAACGGAGGAAATAAATGGCGTGACCGCAGCGCGCCAACTGGTCCTTCTTCGCCTTCTCCAGACTGGACAAAGGACGTTGGAAAAAGGCTTTGATACATACAAGTAGAGAGGATACGTTACCGAACTTGGTTAATTTTCACTTGATGGACAAAAAAAATACTATGTAATCTTCCAAACCGTAGACCAGTGGACTAGAAGGCCTATACACTACCTTGCAAAATTTGTTGGTACATGTATTTTGCTGGGATAAGTTATGCCCAGTCAATTTAGTCATAATTAATGCATCCTCCTTTTAATGGATTATAATTATTACTGAAATAATAATTTTAATAATACCTGTCCCGGTGGTCACTACTCGCTTCCGGATCTACGTCTTATCGCCCTCCTCTTATCTATGCTATACCTTATTAACAAGTAATCACGACAGTAATGCAAATTAAGTATTCATGTAATCGCAATGTATTCCACAAACATGTAAGTAATTGCCAATGGACACTACATCAATTATGTCATATATTTACGTAAATAACACTTTGTTCAGTAATTCAACTGCGTCAAAAGCAGTTGCAACAAATAGCCTATTGTTAAATGACAACGTTAATAAGAAGTCAGTGTCAAAATAGCGAACTAACGAATACAAATATATTCAGTAAATGCAGAACCCATATTAAAACTTCAGCCTAGTGCAGTGGCCGATTGTGCAAAGCCGTTTTCCGTCATGTCAGTGTGATAAATTGATTGGAGTACTTAACTCTCGTCAAACCGCGTTAGTCGGATGTTCAGATCGAACGGACTAAATGTCCGACCACGCAAAACTGGTAAAATAATTCTTGACAGTTTAACGGTTTGGGCTAATCACGAGAGTCGGACATTCAGCCCAAACCCCAAACGGACTAAATGTCCGACCAAGCAAAACTGGTAAAATAATTCTTGACAGTTTAACGGTTTGGGCTAATCACGAGAGTCGGACATTCAGCCCAAACGGACTAAATGTCCGACCAAGCAAAACTGGTAAAATAATTCTTGACAGTTTAACGATTCGAGCTAGTTGTCAGGAAACCGATTCGTCTATATCCGTGTATGTTGCACTGCTCCCCCCTCTCCCTCTCGCACTCAGAGCAGATCACTCTTATAATAAAGAAGACCGGCTGAATTTTAGTTTTGTTAACAAAACAAATATTCTCGTGGAAACTATGCCGTGGCACAAATGTGAACAATAGATGGTAGCTGCAAACGAACGGGTGCACCAGACAGTCTATTCCTGGCTTCAGAGATCTCATTGACATTTGCTACGTCTAACAGATGTAGACACGCTTCCCGTGATTAAAACAACACCGGGCCGTTTTACACGGTGTCTGTACGTGCGGGCTGCGCTACATTTAAATAGAGAGCTTTCAACAACGTTGCTTTTGCACACGAGGCTAGCTCTGTTCTCCCGTGCCAGCAAACAACTAAACTAATCAATTATGTTGTTTGTTGAATACACTGGCACTGCGACGGTATTTCTGCCACACACCTGTTTGCAGACATATTATGTGGTTTAATTTCCCTGTATGACTTTGTTTGGCAGGTTTTATTGTAATAAATACGGCACATATAATATTAACTCGCTAAAACAGTAAAATTTACATTAAAAGTGAAACGCCATAGCAAATTAGAATTTCATTTTAAATGGTTATTAAAAGTACTCCAGACTATGTCAACATTTGGCATTTGATATATTTTGAGAACAGAATTTTTTTCTGGACGTAGTTTTGCAAAAACTAATATGGATATATCATAAAATTCGGTAACAAGTATCATAAGTCAAGTAATATAGTTTTTATTAGATTACCATAACTACCGTTTTCTGTTGAATGCTCAAAACTTAATCCATATTTATATTATATTCAACAATAAAAGAATAGATAAGTGAAACCCGCCGATAATCAACAAATGAAATAAACAAAATATACCTGTATTTTATTTCAAATTAGAACTAATAACAAATAAAAAAATAAGTTGATTAATAAACTAATACTATTTTAGATTATTATATTAGACACGTGTGTTTCTAAACTACGTTGATTGAACGTTGTGTTTATTACAATTTAAGGCTTTCAAGCCAAGACGGCCAAGGTGTGGCGATAATGTATCTTTCAAGCCAAGACGGCCAAGGTGTGGCGATAATGTATCTTTCAAGCCAAGACGGCCAAGGTGTGGCGATAATGTATCTTTCAAGCCAAGACGGCCAGGGAGTGGCGATAATGTATCTTTCAAGCCAAGACGGCCAGGGTGTGGCGATAATGTATCTTTCAAGCCAAGACGGCCAAGGTGTGGCGATAATGTATCTTTCAAGCCAAGACGGCCAAGGTGTGGCGATAATGTATCTTTCAAGCCAAGACGGCCAGGGTGTGGCGATAATGTATCTTTCAAGCCAAGACGGCCAGGGTGTGGCGATAATGTATCTTTCAAGCCAAGACGGCCAGGGTGTGGCGATAATGTATCTTTCAAGCCAAGACGGCCAGGGTGTGGCGATAATGTATCTTTCAAGCCAAGACGGCCAGGGTGTGGCGATAATGTATCTTTCAAGCCAAGACGGCCAGGGTGTGGCGATAATGTATCTTTCAAGCCAAGACGGCCAAGGTGTGGCGATAATGTATCATTCAAGCCAAGACGGCCAGGGTGTGGCGATAATGTATCTTTCAAGCCAAGACGGCCAGGGTGTGGCGATAATGTATCTTTCAAGCCAAGACGGCCAAGGTGTGGCGATAATGTATCTTTCAAGCCAAGACGGCCAAGGTGTGGCGATAATGTATCTTTCAAGCCAAGACGGCCAAGGTGTGGCGATAATGTATCTTTCAAGCCAAGACGGCCAGGGTGTGGCGATAATGTATCTTTCAAGCCAAGACGGCCAAGGTGTTGCGATAATGTATCTTTCAAGCCAAGACGGCCAAGGTGTTGCGATAATGTATCTTTCAAGCCAAGACGGCCAAGGTGTGGCGATAATGTATCTTTCAAGCCAAGACGGCCAAGGTGTGGCGATAATGTATCTTTCAAGCCAAGACGGCCAGGGTGTGGCGATAATGTATCTTTCAAGCCAAGACGGCCAGGGTGTGGCGATAATGTATCTTTCAAGCCAAGACGGCCAGGGTGTGGCGATAATGTATCTTTCAAGCCAAGACGGCCAGGGTGTGGCGATAATGTATCTTTCAAGCCAAGACGGCCAGGGAGTGGCGATAATGTATCTTTCAAGCCAAGACGGCCAGGGTGTGGCGATAATGTATCTTTCAAGCCAAGACGGCCAAGGTGTGGCGATAATGTATCATTCAAGCCAAGACGGCCAGGGTGTGGCGATAATATATCTTTCAAGCCAAGACGGCCAGGGTGTGGCGATAATGTATCTTTCAAGCCAAGACGGCCAAGGTGTGGCGATAATGTATCTTTAAAATTCAATAAATGTATTAAATAAAAAGCAAACTACAGTATGCAGTACAAGTAAACGTCACACAACACAAATTTATTACAATATAAGCACAAAATGCACAAATATATTACAATACAAGTACAAAATGCACAAATATTATGGTGATCGATTTCGGTGAACCACGCTCACTTTCCTCAGACCAGAGGGATTCACAAAAGAATGAAAAATGGTGTTCAACAACTCAATTTATATGCCTATGATCACGTGACCCCATTGGCTGGAATCGTCAAAATGGCGGCTACTGTGCTATTATTGGTTAATCCCTATTAGCTGTTAATTCTGTTCTTTTTAGTTGCTGACAATACATTATTCCAGCCAATGGGGTCACGTGATCATAGGCCTATAAGTTGAGTTGTTGAACACCACTTTCCATTCTATTGTGAATCCTTCTGGTCTGAGGAAGGTGAGCGTGGTTCACCGAAATCGATCACCATAATATTTGTGCATTTTGTGATTATATTGTATTTGTGCTTTTTTGTGCTTATATTGTAATAAATGTGTGATGTGTGACGTTTACTTGTACTGTATATGTACCAACACGTATTATGCTAATTAAAAAACTAAATACATTATACAAACTAACAGATAATTAAACATTTTAACAACTAATTAAAATAAATACCTACAACTCTACCTAATACAAGTTCGTCGTGTTCAATACTTTAAAGTTAGAGCAAAACATTATTTAAAAGTTACATGATTATTGTTGATAATAAAAATGTAATCTACAGTATAGACTAAATTATGTACTCCTGTTTTATACTCGTATGAAATACTATGTACACAATTTGTGATACGTTAGTGTTAACAGTAGTAACTGCCATCATTTCAGTTTACGATCTTTTTGGAGATTACAGTATATGATCGGGGCCTACGTAAACTATCGGGCCTGCATGCTACTAGCGTGACGTCACAGGGAGAGGCGGTCGGCTGTCGCCGCGCTCCGTTAGTAGCTTCCACAGCGTTTCCTATTACATTTTAATGTTTACTTGTAGGCATAAGAACGATAAACTGAAACGTACGTAGTTGCTGACTCGGGTTTAATTATTAATTTTTGTTTTGATTTGTATTTATTATGAGCTTGAGGATAAAACAAACAACATCTTTGTAATTGGACGCTATCATGAAAGTTTCCATTGTTTGAGCGACTTCAGGTTTTCCTTCTTTTCTTGTCATTCCTACAATTTTTCCATCCTTTTAAGTTACGTCAGATCGTACAAAGACCTCATCAACTAAAATATTTACAAACGGTTCACTGTTTTCTGATAGAGCTGTCTGTCTTAGGTAGGCACATTGTTGTCTTAGGTAGGCACACTTATTCCTGATGTCCCAGCGCCTAATTTTACTTCGAACCTATCTAAATACCTGTGGTGAGGCACAGTTAGTAGTTGATTGTTGCGTAAAGCTATATAACTTCAGGGCAAGTAAAACAAAAAGTACATGCCCGTATTAACAACTTTGTTGAATATAAAGTTAAAGTTAGTCTTATTTTACCAAACGAAGTTAGGGCTAAGGAGCCCTCTCTAACACTTAACCTGGGGACCAACGGCTTTACGTGACTTCCGAACCACGGGAGCGGCAGGGCAAAATCTATTAGTGGTCACATCGGCAATCGAACCCGGACCGGCAGCGTGGCAAGCCAGCGCCTTAGTCCCTTATCTACAGCCGCTCCTTCGGCCGTAGATAAGGGGTGATATATCGGGGGCAAAATATCGGGGTGATTTTGCTACCATGAGTCTAAGCTGTTCTTTGACGAATTGAGGAATAATTTATCATTGCCATTAATATTTTCAAAAAATTGACATTTTTTAATATTTCTTGGAACAGCTTATAAGAGATGAAAAACTGCATTTTCTTCATTTTGTTGCTCTTGAGAGAACAATTTATTTAACGTATCCAGAATCAATATTAACTTGGACCACAAGTTACAAGTTAACATTAGTTGAGCCTACTATTCTAGAAACATGTTCACTAATACAGTATCTACATTATTATAGTAGGCCTATACTTTAATTGCATCAAATTATTTACACATGCAGCAATTAAAACTGTAGGCGACTCTTCCTCAGGAACGTTTAACTTATATCAAATCAAATCATTTTATTAAGCCAAATTGACAATAAATTGCATTAGCCAGGTCATTAATTGTCAGCCAGTCAAGTTATACAATATTTTAACCTAGATTTAAGTTAAAGAAAGTTTACAGAGTTGTATTAGTCAAAAACTCCTGGACGCTGTAGCAAGAGAGCTGTACCAGTAAATTTTTGAGCTTATTTCTGAATTTAATATGGTTTGACTCCAACTTTAGTGTAAGAGGAAGACTATTGTACAGTTTGACGCCATTGTAAAATAAGTGTTTCTTGAAAAAAGTAGTAGAATGTTTAGGAATGGATAACTTTTTACTTTGTTTTAATAATTTAAAATCAAATATTTTATTATGATTTTATTATGATATCACTATCCTAATTTATTATGATAGTGTTTCATACCATTCAATCCAAATTTAGCAAAGAATAGTATATTATCTTTCCTAGCATTTTCTAAATATTCTGTTTTTTGTTTACTACCATTTCGTGTCTTTCTTTTTTCGGCAGGGTTTTAGTTAAGTATGAAGGTAGACTTTTAAAAATGGTGGGATATGCACCATTTTTTAATTTAGGTTTGTCTCCTTCAGAAGTTAAAATTGATCCGTCTGGCCTTTTAATGGAATCTTCTCTTATAATGTCCAATTCCGTTAAATGATCTTCACATACAACAGAATATGTTGAGGGGTTCAACTTTTGGAAATTTAAATACCGATTTAATACTACAAGGTTCGTAGTTGGATTTACATCCATGAACGGGACATTTTAATATCATTTTATGTACAAATGAACAATATACAGCACTTACACAATTTTAAAACTCGTAGACTAGACAAAATAGTCTGCATTTTACTAATTTTAGCACTCGTTTACGAATCACTGTACAGCTGTAGCAGTAATAGTAACCCAGATAAACTGTAGTACGTGAACTGTCGAGGCAGTGAAGGAGGCTCGTCTTCTGTTTGTGTGTGACAGACAGGGCGGCTCGGCAGGACAGATCCACCGCTCAGCCTGACGTCACACCAGTGGTTTACGTAGGCCCCGCTAGAACCCTAGAACACTGTAGGCCCTATCATATACGTGTGGATTGTCTAGGCAGGACAGATCCACCGCGCAGCCTGACGTCACACCAGTGGTTTACGTAGGCCCCGCTAGAACCCTAGAACACTGTAGGCCCTATCATATACGTGTGGATTGTCTAGGCAGGACAGATCCACCGCTCAGCCTGACGTCACACCAGTGGTTTACGTAGGCCCCGCTAGAACCCTAGAACACTGTAGGCCCTATCATATACGTGTGGATTGTCTAGGCAGGACAGATCCACCGCGCAGCCTGACGTCACACCAGTGGTTTACGTAGGCCCCGCTAGAACCCTAGAACACTGTAGGCCCTATCATATACGTGTGGATTGTCTAGGCAGGACAGATCCACCGCTCAGCCTGACGTCACACCAGTGGTTTACGTAGGCCCCGCTAGAACCCTAGAACACTGTAGGCCCTATCATATACGTGTGGATTGTCTAGGCAGGACAGATCCACCGCGCAGCCTGACGTCACACCAGTGGTTTACGTAGGCCCCGCTAGAACCCTAGAACACTGTAGGCCCTATCATATACGCGTGGATTGTCTAGGCAGGACAGATCCACCGCTCAGCCTGACGTCACACCAGTGGTGGAGGAACAACGTGCAGGCCCGATAGTTTACGTAGGCCCTGATTGTGTTATGATACGAGTAGGCCTGCCTATTACTTTTTGGAGAGTTCAGTATATGATTGTGTTATGATACGAGTAGGCCTACCTATTACTTTTTGGAGAGTTCAGTATATGATTGTGTTATGATACGAGTAGGCCTACATATTACTTTTTGGAGAGTACAGTATATGATTGTGTTATGATACGAGTAGGCCTGCCTATTACTTTTTGGAGAGTACAGTATATGATTGTGTTATGATATGAGTAGGCCTACCTATTACTTTTTGGAGAGTACAGTATATGATTGTGTTATATGAGTAGGCCTACCTATTACTTTTTGGAGAGTACAGTATATGATCGTGTTATGATACGAGTAGGCTTGCCTATTACTTTTTGGAGAGTTCAGTATATGATCGTGTTATGATACGAGTAGGCCTACCTACTACTTTTTGGAGAGTTCAGTATATGATCGTGTTATGATACGAGTAGGCCTACCTATTACTTTTTGGAGAGTTCAGTATATGATCATGTTATGATTCGAGTAGGCCTACATATTATTTTTTGCTAATGTCATTACGTAAATGGTAAGAAATAAACATCTCATATTGCAATTCTGCTATTATAACATATTATAAAATACTATTGACATGAGAAAAGGAGTACATTTTATTACTGTCTATTTATTTATTTATTTATTTATTTATTTATCCACGGTATAAACCATTTTACAAAAGTGTCAAAAAGCTCAAGACAACATAAAGATGAAATCATCATAACAATACGTTAAAGGCTGTATAATGCTAATAAATATAAATTAGGATAATTTATCACATATAAGTTACATGCCAATAAATAGATTACAATACATTAACTTACATACAAGAACTATCTATAATACAACCAAGACCATAATATACATACAGATATACATATATATATATTTGAGAAAAAAGAA
Source organism: Stictocephala bisonia (assembly GCA_035578905.1). Classification (NCBI taxonomy): domain Eukaryota; kingdom Metazoa; phylum Arthropoda; class Insecta; order Hemiptera; family Membracidae; genus Stictocephala; species Stictocephala bisonia. Next base: position 1,073,636 of record JAQJVL010000094.1, on the reverse strand, counting down.
AGAAAAAAAAAAAACTAGTACAAGAATTATCAAGCAGGAATATGACAAGCAGTGAACACAACTTAACCAGAATAATATTAGAGTATAAGTGAAGCAAAAGAAAACGATATTATGTAAAGCTAAACATGACAAAAGGTAAAGAATTTGACTTAACTAATTAACAAATTTCCCTTACTATACGCTTAATCCTAGCTTCACTAGTAGCAAAAAATTCTACATGCGGTGATAAGACATTGCCAAGCAGCTGGATGCGAGGGATGGTGGAAAACTGTGCATAGCTTGTTGAGAACTGTCTCCGCACGAACAAGTCCTTTGATCTTGTAGCAGATGGTAGGCGAAATGAAATCCTTTCCAGCAAGTCGGGACAGTCAACCAAACCATTTACAAGTTTGAAGAGGAAGACCACATCCTGGACATTTCTCCTCGTCTGAAGACTGCGCAGATCCAGCATCTCCGCAACACTTCCAAGAGGTACCTCCAGATAACGATATCCAAGTCGGAATTTATGTGTCGGACATTTAACGATGTCAGGTCAGAAATTATGTGTACCCGAGATTGAATGTTGTTTTCTAAGGAACTAGGAAGCCTGTGAACAATCCAATCGCGCTATTTTTTCCTAGTTTAGTTGTACGTTGAGAATTATGCATTTTTACATTTTATTATAAATTTTAACAACTTTCATCGTAGTTGGATAAAAAAAATACCGGAGTCTTTTCTAATGTTGTGCATCGACTTTACACACTCAACACTCTTCAATGTATCGCAGTTATAGTTTGACAGGAATGTTTTCTATCAGTTCTATAAATTTCAGAAAACTTTTAAAGAAAATGAGTTCTTATCAATTTCCCAAAACAGCGTTTCCTTGCCTCTTTCTCGTAACTACACATGTCATAAGGATTATAACGTGGCCACGTAATTAATTTTACAACCTCTAGAAGACAAGAAAGCGTAGTTTCAGAAATTGATAAGAACTTTTTTTAAAGTTTAAATTCTGAAAATTATAAAACTTAAAGAAAACATTCCCGTCAACAATGTTTTAAATATAAATGTGATACATACACATGCTATTTAGTAGCAAGTGTTTACGATGATGTACTGTGATGCGATATTCCCAGTCAGGAAATCCCCTGGAACACGTACTTACGACGAACGTTTGCGTTTTTCTGCTGGTATTAAGAGGGCTCTAAAGGGAAAGAAAATATAGAAGTCATGCGACACTGGCGATAGAAGTTGGAACTACGTCCAGTTTAATCCGCCGGACGAAGTGCAATATAGTCCCAAGAATCATTTCCTGTATAGTAGGTTTTCGTAGTATTTTCAACCGGAAACCCCAATTACCCCTTCCCCCCGTCTGCCGTCTCCTCAGGTGGCTACACGCCCGACCTTCTCTGTCTGAATGTATGTTGAGCCGAAAGGCCAATTCTTTTCAACAATTGTCAATTTTCCAGTCAGTACCGGTTTTGCTGCTGTATTTTATTTCTTAACATTTTTTTATGTCATTTTGTTTTTATAAAAAATATTAATATTTTACTATAGTTTTTATTTACAAAAAAAAAAAAAAAAGTAATATTTGTTTAGAAAAGTAAACTTTTTACAGAGAAATCAATTTATTCACTGATCAAATAGGGGGTCTACTAAAATATTGAATTTCTACTTGAACGTTTTCCAAAATCATAATTCTTGTTCAAATCTTGTTATTCTCAAAACGGTTAAAATTTAACATAGTTAGGCATAGGCTTACCATACTTATATTCAACAATTGAAGAGTTTGATTAATAAACATAAAGATACGCTTTACTAAAAACTAAGTAAATTACGTTACAAAGAATGGTTTTTGTAAATATTTCTTAAAGCTCTTGGATTGTGATCTAAATATTGGTTTTTATGTGGTTAAATATTTAATAAAAGGCATTAATTGGCAAATAAATTTCTATTTCGTATCTTTTTATGTTCAGTTAAAGATTAAAACAACATACGCTTAAAACATTAAAGGATACGCTTTACTGAAAACTAATAAATCACGTTAAAAAGTAATGGTAAAAAATACCAACTGTCTATTTATTTTACGTTTTATAGTTTTGTACGGTTTATTAATTATTTGTAATAAAATAAAAAATGATTTCACATAAACTATCATAGTTTTATGGCAGTTACAACATAACACACTAATTTCCAAACATTAAAAAATAATTGAAATGTGGCCACGTTTTTATTTATGAATTACTACAATACGGAAAATGACACTACGGGGACAATTTGGTTTCAAAAAGCGAACATTTTGTTACAACAAAGATTTTCGCGGACAGAGACGAAAACCGAAACGAACCGTATGAATGATATCAATTATAATTAAAATAATATATTATAATCTTGCTCAATTTTCCCATTGCCATGAGAAAAGCAATTATTTTACTTCGACAACAGTTCTTACACAATTACTTTTCAAAGATTTTAGTTTTACTTATAAATATTTCACAGTATTTTAAAAGTGATAAATTTAATATGATTCAATTAGGCATACACAAATTACTAAATATGACGATTTTTTTTAAACACGACTGTTAAAAATAACCAACAATTTAAAACAGAGAAACTGCTGTGAGCATATATCAATTTCGAACATATAACTTTAGACGTTCAAAGCAGATTGGGCTCACCTGCCTGACAGTAGTTTGGCCTCATAAACATGTATGTTCGGGGTAGTTTAGACTTACTTAGTCTACCAGTTTGACCTCAGCAATTCACACAGTACTTTGGTCTCAGTTTTTTTATATGAGTAAAGTAGTTTTTAGTACCGCGCAAAGCAGTTTTTACGCTCCACTGAAAATAAGGAGGGCTACTAAATTATTGAACTTCTAATCAAAGCTTACTGTAAAATCACGGGTTTTGACAAAATTTGACTCCTAAAACGTTTGAAATTTAAAATTGATTTATATACCACACTTATTATACCCAACAATTGAAGAGTTTGATATAAAAGTGGGGCTAGGTACGCTTAAAGAACTGAGGACAACTATAAATAATGTATTTTACTAAATAGTTGTAACAAGTGTTTAGCACCCTAACAATTTGCTTTACGTGGTTTATTATTCAATAAAATGCCAAACATTTAAAAATAACAATGTATTTTGTACAGTCAATTGAAGAATAAAACAAAATAATGCTAAATGAACCATACAAAAATATTTTGATGTTAAAGTAGAATAATATATCCAACTGTCAATTAAACTGTAGTTTGATTAATATTTATTGTACGGTTTTTACAATTATTTTTAACTAAATAACATATCATTTAACATATTATGTATTGTACAAAGGTAGTGTAAGTACTGTAGCACATACAATTATAAGTTTTCTTACTAAGACAATTCCAACATATAAGTAAAAAAGCATGACAATTGAAGTAAAACTATATAACAACAAATTCTTAAGGCAACTAATTACCTCAAAACTACAGTAATTAAAAAAAATAATTGCATTGTTAATACTACACAGAACATAGTTTACTGAAGTACAACTTATAATAATACAACAAACATATTGAAAATAAAGAAACCCCTAAATATTTTCTTAAACGCCATATAAATAACAGTGATAGGGGATATAGTAACTCAGCAGCCATCTAATTAGTTCCTATGTGTAGGTTTGTTATAGTTAATTTTGTAGTAGTTAATTAATTCCTAATATTGGAATAGTTAATTACAAAAATAATATAAAAATGCATAACAAATAAAAATAAATAACAACTGTGTACAACAATTTTACAAGCCAACTAATTTACTAAAACTAGACGAGCTGGTTGAAAACATGTAATTAATTGAATAGATAGTATGATACATGAACGTAGTACATCTTGTAAAAATGTGGCAAACATATTAAAAACTTTTTTATAAATGTTCACAAATTACCAATAAAAACATTTTATTATTTTGACATTTTTATAGCCAAATCCATTACGATGACTACCCAAGTTGATCAGTGTGACTGCCACAAGTTGATCACGAGCTCCCAAATTAGGTCAGTGGATACTCAAGTAATTGAACATGCATTAAATTAATACAAAACCAAACCGATCAGAACATCTTATTTCAGCAATATAATAATAGTTGAACAATTTTACTTCAATACACAAGTAACGTAAAAAATGCAAATTTCATACAGTATAATAGGTCTACTTAATACTGTATTGATAAAAAATAAGTGCAATATGTAGGCTACGAATGTTAAGGTGATCGATTTCGGTAAACTTAAGCTTACCTTAATCGATCACCGTTATATTTGTTCAGTTTATATTAATATTGTATTAAATTCATCTACCAACACATACTATGCTAATTAAGAAAACTTTTTTAAATTAGTATTTTATTAATTCTCTTCGCATTGCACAATGTTTAAATATTACTTATGTCAAGTTTTACCGTCCTAAGTCTTCTCATTGGCTGTTCAACGGAATACATCGGGACTCGGGAGTGGTACGAGGTTCCCAAACACTACCTCGCCACATGACTTCAAGTTCACAAAAGGATTGCCGCTCCGCCCCGCCCCGTCCCCCGGCTGTCATATTTTTCTGTCCTTGTTACCGTTTAGGTAAAATATTTGCTTCAAAGTTAACTTCTTATAAAATTACAAATAAATGACCTAGCATTTTTTCTACCACAACATTAATGAACTATAATAAATTAATAGTTACGACTTAACATTACTGTATTTATATTTTTAAAATAAAACAAAGGCCAATAGTGACAGTGACTTATTATAGAATTACTTATTGCTTTGGAAGCCGGAATTATTGAATTAATATTTTAACTGTACGCATTCGTTAATGTAGTGTAAATGATTTATTTCATAAAAATGTTGTATATAGATGATTATTACAGTATTTTTCATAATATAATAAATGTTGTGCACTGTCATTACGAATAAAAATGTTATGCTTTACTTTGTAGTTAGATTATATCAGGAACCACATGTGAACGCAAATTTTAATTTAAACGAAATAAGCCATTCAAAAGTAATTAGACTAACTCTAAGTAATCAGTCTGTAAAATAATACTGATATCAGTCGTCGTAGGCCTACATTGCATCCATCGATGTTAAATAAAATGAAGGAAGGTTTTTATGAATGAAGTAGTAAAATCCATCCGCGACTAAGAAGTTTGAGGTTTCGCCACTTGGATCTCACGAATCACCGCATATTTTGGCAATAAATTACCATGCAGGCATTTGCGCGGTCCAACATTGTGGCTACAGATTTAAAGATATCGATCTGAAACCAAAACTACATTGAAACTAGATACATTTCTGACTAAAATCGCCTTTTAAAATTTCGATAACAGCTCTAGTTTTATTTTGGCACTAGTTTGAATATTGGGTAACTTCAATAACGTATAAAATCGAAATGAAGGAGAATTCGAAAATTCTAAAAAGCGATTTGAGTCAAAAATGTCTTTATCTTTAAATACATGTTTCATTTATAATTTTACGACAGTAAATAAGGGCAGTATCTTGGACCGCGCAAAGCAGTTTTTACGCTTCTCAGCGCGGGGGTTTAGAGCCCTCTTAAATTATACTCTGTACCCTTGCTTCGCTAGAACTATGTGGTTAAAAATGAAGAAACACCAATCGCATTTTGTTGTTTTATTGTTTGGATCTATTAAATATTTATTTTGGAGAAAGATTTCAAACCAACGTAAATCAACAAATTAAAAAAAACAACTTCCTTTCACACAAATCAAAAGTGTGTATTTCTACAAGGATAACATCTCTTGCAGAAATCGTTCATTAACTCCTCACAAAAAATAGTTTGAAACTTCTTCAGTTTGTCTGAAGGTAGAGAAGAAATGATATTTCCTCCGGATGACCGACCACAGGTGCTGACCCATGGTGGAGGGAGGCGTATCGCCAACGGATTCATCTCATTCATATCTGGCGGCCGAGTCGAACGTAATTGCAACCAAGGCCGGGTATCGAGGTCGCCGCGCCGAGCTGGAGGCCCCAGGCCTCTCCGCCTCCGTGCAGACACCCTACAACCTTGGCCCTTCCGCTACATTTATACTCCAACTTATAGTGCGTTACTGTACGGGGAAGAATGAAACAAAAGGTCGCATCCAATAGTGCGCTAAATGTGCGTCGAGTAGTTATTTGTCTATGTGGTGGAAGGGCCAGCACCTAGTCAGTCCCTTCCTTAATGCCCCCTCAAATCCTTTTACTTAAATGTAGTAATTATTACTACAATTTTATAAACATAAATTAGTTGTAATCTAGTTATGACTGCAACGGAGGCGTTCACTAAAGCAAATAAAAAGCGACATATGTTTCTTGATCTCTGTGGTTGTTGTCAATTAGCAAATAAAAACAATCACTTGTTCTGATGACCATGTACAGCAATTGTAAATACCTTTAATAGTAATTTAATTGTCTTTTCACTACACTACTATGAGTTCAGCTGTTTTCGTTATGTGTTTACAACCTGCGAAACATCATATTTTCAACAGCTGTCTATTGTTTACTACCGAAAGTAACATTGTTTACAACCGAAAATTTTCCACAGTCAACAACACCTGTTTTTATTCCGTAGTGTAGTGAAAAGTATCGTTCAAAACTCGGAAAAGTATCGTAAAGCATAAAGCTCGACAAGTCTCGCACTTCAAACATATGGTCTCGAACATGCAAAACCCCACTTTCCACTCTTGTTATGAAATATACTAATTTAATTAATTTTATTTTACAACGCTGTGTTTACACGACAGAAAAACAGTACAGACTAAACACATGATCCACTTCCTTTGTCTGCCTCCCAAATTAAATTAATTGCTATAGAAATATATTAATGGACAATCAAATATCTGGACCTAACATTTACTTTGAGCATGATCGGCGTGCGTATAGTAGAGAAAGTAGCGAGGCATGACTTTCATGATACTGCTACTTACTTTCAGCTATCGCTACCAGATAAGGCACTGCTGATACTGATACAAGCCTTTCTAGTTTAATTCCTTCCAAATAGAAGATTAACTAACTTATTTCTATAGGAAGTAGTTTTGAGCTATTTGGATCAGACCAAACACATAACTGTTGTGAATGACTGTAAGCCAAATAATATATTTTTTAAGGTTAACACAATCACTTTTTTTGAAGAATGCTCAAAACTGAACCCATAATATATTCGACAATAACAGAATAGATAACTTGGTAAAACCCGCCGAAAATAACAAATTAAACAATAAATAAAATACACCGGTATAAATTTTTCAAATTAGAACTAGTAACAAATAACAATTAATAAGTTGATAAATAAACCAATGGGATTATTTTGGATCATTATTGTTATTGTATTAGATTATTTAACGAAGCCCAGTAGGGTTTTAGTTATTTCCTATATGTTTCAAATAAATTGATAAACACTTTCTTTCAAATAAAAAAGTAACAAATCCATGATACCACTCTGTATTTTATAGAACATTTCATTCTTATATCAAAAAGGACCATATGTTCCTACTTATCGTTTTGGCCTAATGCTTAATAAGGTACTCTAGTCAAAAACATGTTTACAAAATATCTTGATAGTAGATTACAAACAGAAAAGCTTGCATATTTAAGAAAATTGCCTAAGGGTATTTTTAATACTAATAATAAAACATTTGATCAAAATATCAATAACCTGCAAAATAAACAATACTATATTAAACATGGAAGCATGATTCTAGCCAGTAGGCCCAACATATGTAATTAGAATGTGTAAAAATATCAAAATAAACAATACTATATTAAACATGGAAGCATGATTCTAGCCAGTAGGCCCAACATATGTAATTAGAATGTGTAAAAATATCAAAATAAACAATACTATATTAAACATGGAAGCATGATTCTAGCCAGTAGGCCCAACATATGTAATTAGAGTGTGTAAAAATATCAAAATAAACAATACTATATTAAACATGGTAGCATGATTCTAGCCAGTAGGCCCAACATATGTAATTAGAATGTGTAAAAATATCAAAATAAACAATACTATATTAAACATGGAAGCATGATTCTAGCCAGTAGGCCCAACATATGTAATTAGAATGTGTAAAAATATCAAAATAAACAATACTATATTAAACATGGAAGCATGATTCTAGCCAGTAGGCCCAACATATGTAATTAGAGTGTGTAAAAATATCAAAATAAACAATACTATATTAAACATGGAAGCATGATTCTAGCCAGTAGGCCCAACATATGTAATTAGAATGTGTAAAAATATCAAAATAAACAATACTATATTAAACATGGAAGAATGATTCTAGCCAGTAGGCCCAACATATGTAATTAGAATGTGTAAAAATATCAAAATAAACAATACTATATTAAACATGGAAGCATGATTCTAGCCAGTAGGCCCAACATATGTAATTAGAATGTGTAAAAATATCAAAATAAACAATACTATATTAAACATGGAAGCATGATTCTAGCCAGTAGGCCCAACATATGTAATTAGAATGTGTAAAAATATCAAAATAAACAATATTATATTAAACATGGAAGCATGATTCTAGCCAGTAGGCCCAACATATGTAATTAGAATGTGTAAAAATATCAAAATAAACAATACTATATTAAACATGGAAGCATGATTCTAGCCAGTAGGCCCAACATATGTAATTAGAGTGTGTAAAAATATCAAAATAAACAATACTATATTAAACATGGTAGCATGATTCTAGCCAGTAGGCCCAACATATGTAATTAGAGTGTGTAAAAATATCAAAATAAACAATACTATATTAAACATGGAAGCATGATTCTAGCCAGTAGGCCCAACATATGTAATTAGAGTGTGTAAAAATATCAAAATAAACAATACTATATTAAACATGGTAGCATGATTCTAGCCAGTAGGCCCAACATATGTAATTAGAGTGTGTAAAAATATCAAAATAAACAATACTATATTAAACATGGTAGCATGATTCTAGCCAGTAGGCCCAACATATGTAATTAGAGTGTGTAAAAATATCAAAATAAACAATACTATATTAAACATGGAAGCATGATTCTAGCCAGTAGGCCCAACATATGTAATTAGAGTGTGTAAAAATATCAAAATAAACAATACTATATTAAACATGGTAGCATGATTCTAGCCAGTAGGCCCAACATATGTAATTAGAGTGTGTAAAAATATCAAAATAAACAATACTATATTAAACATGGAAGCATGATTCTAGCCAGTAGGCCCAACATATGTAATTAGAGTGTGTAAAAATATCAAAATAAACAATACTATATTAAACATGGTAGCATGATTCTAGCCAGTAGGCCCAACATATGTAATTAGAGTGTGTAAAAATATCAAAATCTGATTCTTTACCATGAACAATACGATTAAAGTATTGTTGTATATTCTTTGATAGATTGGAATTTTCAGCAATAACATTTTCTTTGAATGAAGTTAACTTACGAAGCTCGAATGCGAAGTGGAAGTTCCTCACTTACCTGTAACAAAATCAGAAAATAATTAATTAAGACTTACTTATTTTATAAAGGAGATGCTTATTTAATATTTATAACTTATTTAATATTTATAAATTTAATATTTAATATTAAATATTTAATATATAAATATATATATATATAATATTTAATATATAAATTTAATATTTAATATTTATTATTTATGCTTATTTAATATTTTACTTATTTATAAAGGAGATGCTCCTAAAAATACTTCCAGATGCTTCTAATTGGGCGGAAGTAGCACACACAGTTCACGAGGGTATAACAAAAACACTTCAACTAGCACTATAAACACTGCGGTCAACCAGATCAAATATATTACAAAATAGACTTCGTAAACACTGATTGTAAAATGTAAACATTGGCCTGGTGAGAGAGGTGGCAACGCTGTAGGCACGGAGATCTGGCAACCCCGCGGGGCCCAGGTAGCCGACCCACAATACCTGTTATTGGGCTCCTAAACGGGGACCATTCCATGGCCCTTTACTCAGGGCATATTTATAATTAATACCCCTCAATTTTCATAATGAAGTTCTGTTAAAAACTGACGACAAAACACGGCTGGTGACAATAACGGTCAGTAGAGTGGTCATAACGGCGGTGTTTGTTTTGTCGAGACAAAACTACCATTATTCCACCGGACCACATGTTCCACGACAGATCTAGATGGGCAATATTTTGTTGGCACTTCAATGACAAACAGTTTTTGTTTCTATTGAAACAAAAATAATTTAAGTTAATAAATTAACATTTTATCGACAAATAGTATCAAGTAAAGACAATTTCATAAATTCTTTTTAAATAATTGATATCATGAAATGTATACTAAAGATAAAAAGATTAAATAAAGAATACCATTTATTTATTTGCATCATTACACAGATAAGCATCACGGTATAACTTCAGAAATTAGGTCCTCCAGGGAGGATACAATTTTTTCTGGTTCACACTGAAATCAGACCTATAACATCTCATAGCTGCTTAAAACTTTTTTATAAATCACATTTCCAAATATAACCAAACACTTGCGTTGATGATGAATTATTTTAATAACAAAATTAATTTGAATTTTATTTGTACTTTCACAGCATGAAGAGTAAAAGTAGCTCTACATTACAGTTTAGCACCTGGAAAAAGCATGGTGCACACGACTTACGAGCACCTATTACTTTTTATGACAGCTAAACAAACAACGTGATGGGTCTTAGAGAGTGATAAGAATAAGCTAAGTAAAGAAGAAATTTATCTTAACAACTTGATTACTTCAACCGAGAACGTTGGGTAACCACCTAGAAATTTTCGTCACGTTATAAAGAAGCGAATTTCGGAAGGTAAAAAAGGTATTTAAAAGGAAAGTATTACATAGATTTATAGTCTTTATTCTACAAAAACATCAGACAAAACGTCACAATAGCAGCACGTCATTCAATATTAGCAGAGACATTTCATAAACTAGTTGTACGACTGCATGCAGTTTTGGACATTTTGCAGCTGAACATTTTCTTGCGTTTATATTTATGCCAACAGAAATCTATTAATTAATCCATTTACATAGCACAATCTAAACAAAATCTTGATCGCGCGTAGTAGAGCGCTGGTAAACAGCTAGTTTGGGAATATAGCGAGGATTATAGGAATTTTTGAAGGAATGCTTTGAGTGTAGACAAATTAAGAACTATAATTATTATGTATAAAATAATTAAATTATAAGTAACAAGTTAAACTTAGTGCAATATAAATGTGAATTTGAATTGTGAGAAATCAGAATAATGACAATTTATTATCCTTCTACAAGAAAAGAATAATTCCAATTTATAACTAGAATTTAAAACAAAAACGATTTCTTTTACAAAGGCTTTTACCAGTGAGCTGATATCAGCAGAAAGACTAGTAGATTACCGTCTAATCTGAGACGGTCGGGGAAGGGATTGGATCCAGCTGTTTCAGACATCATATGTCCGGAAGTATCTCCTTCCAACATCCCAGACATCTCCCTGCCAATCAGAGTTGACAAATCAGGTGGTCTTCTCGGGCGATATCTGTAGTATTTACGGTAGATCAACACAGCGCAAACAGTCAATATATTGGCTTTTCCGAGGTAATAGACGTTATTCTTATAAATATAAAAAAAATTTATCAGATATCTGTACAAACATTTTTACCAATCAATTTGATTGAAAAATTGGGTGACTACAGAGTTATATTGAAGATCGTTTGAGTATTGGAGTGGGATATGTATGTATTAAATTCAATATTACTTACTTCGAAGTTACTGATAGGTGGGAGTTACTGAGGTCTAGACAGTTGTCGTAATGTCGGAAGGAGAGAACACAAAGTTTTTTAACCTGAAAACAAACGTTTTTGTAAAATTGAAACTAGTTATTTTTAGGGATTTTTAACGACTGCAGAAGATTTTCTTAAAATCATATGTAATTCAAAGCAAATAGATGCAATTGAAAGCAAATTATTGTAAGAAACAATATTTTGTGAAGTTATTCTACATCCAATATCGTGAAGAGGCTTTGTTTGTGAAAGTGTAAATGTTTTATGCGTAAACTTTATAAAAATATCATATCATAATAACAATAGCAACAATCGTTTCACACTATACCAAGCAGATGGGAACAATTATTCTAAAATCCCCAAACTATACCTACTAATTTTGATTAATAATCTAGTTTTATATATCCAGTACAGTCCAATTAGCGACATAAAAGACAACGCCTTCCGTCCTAACAAATATACAAGAAGTAATTTGTCAGAGATAGAACTGAGGCTGGTTAACCCCTAAAAGATCGATCCTCGTCTAATCGGTATGTTCTATGCTAGTTAACCCCTAAAAGATCGATCCTCGTCTAATCGGTATGTTCTATGCTAGTTAACCCCTAAAAGATCGATCCTCGTCTAATCGGTATGTTCTATGCTAGATAACCCCTAAAAGATCGATCCTCGTCTAATCGGTATGTTCTACGCTAGTTAACCCCTAAAAGATCGATCCTCGTCTAATCGGTATGTTCTACGCTAGTTAACCCCTAAAAGATCGATCCTCGTCTAATCGGTATGTTCTACGCTAGTTAACCCCTAAAAGATCGATCCTCGTCTAATCGGTATGTTCTACGCTAGTTAACCCCTAAAAGATCGATCCTCGTCTAATCGGTATGTTCTACGCTAGTTAACCCCTAAAAGATCGATCCTCGTCTAATCGGTATGTTCTACGCTAGTTAACCCCTAAAAGATCGATCCTCGTCTAATCGGTATGTTCTATGCTAGTTAACCCCTAAAAGATCGATCCTCGTCTAATCGGTATGTTCTACGCTAGTTAACCCCTAAAAGATCGATCCTCGTCTAGTCGGTTTATTCTACGCTAGTTAACCCCTAAAAGATCGATCCTCGTCTAATCGGTATGTTCTACGCTAGTTAACCCCTAAAAGATCGATCCTCGTCTAGTCGGTATGTTCTACGCTAGTTAACCCCTAAAAGATCTATCCTCGTCTAATCGGTATGTTCTACGCTAGTTAACCCCTAAAAGATCAATCCTCGTCTAATCGGTATGTTCTACGCTAGTTAACCCCTAAAAGATGGATCCTCGTCTAGTCGGTATGTTCTATGCTAGTTAACCCCTAAAAGATCGATCCTCGTCTAGTCGGTATGTTCTATGCTAGTTAACCCCTAAAAGATCGATCCTCGTCTAGTCGGTATGTTCTATGCTAGTTAACCCCTAAAAGATCGATCCTCGTCTAGTCGGTATGTTCTATGCTAGTTAACCCCTAAAAGATCGATCCTCGTCTAGTCGGTATGTTCTATGCTAGTTAACCCCTAAAAGATCGATCCTCGTCTAGTCGGTATGTTCTATGCTAGTTAACCCCTAAAAGATCGATCCTCGTCTAGTCGGTATGTTCTATGCTAGTTAACCCCTAAAAGATCGATCCTCGTCTAGTCGGTATGTTCTATGCTAGTTAACCCCTAAAAGATCGATCCTCGTCTAGTCGGTATGTTCTATGCTATTTAACCCCTAAAAGATCGATCCTCGTCTAGTCGGTATGTTCTATGCTAGTTAACCCCTAAAAGATCGATCCTCGTCTAGTCGGTATGTTCTACGCTCAAAACTACTTAGATCAGATGGACGTTCACTCAAAACAGTTCACACCAAAATATCAGTCCTTGTCCCAGGCCTACTAAATTTGTTCAAAATAAAAATATTTTCAATAAGGATATCTTAATGTATTAACGCACAACCGTTTAATTTATTTAATTAGCAGAATGAGCACTAACGCTCTTCGTCCCGACCAATATGCAAAAGGTAATTTGTTGTCGAGATAACAACTTGACTGCTCTGTTTAAAGGCCTTATCTCCACTGATTGGACACCGATGTCATAACTAATTTAATTAGTATAAAGTGTCAAGATTAATTATATTCTAACAACAGATATATTAATTAACGACTGAAAATTGAGTAAAACGACCAGTTAACCGAAGTTTATTTTAATAATAGACATATTAATGCTTTAATTAATATAGCAATTAGCAAACTTAATTGTATCCTCAACAGACGAAACGGGTTGTTATTAATAATGAACGACTCAATTAAAACCATAGGCATGGAAAATAGATTAAGCTATTAGACTAGACGTAGATTGATTTCCATGATAAAATGTCAGATTATCAGAATTCGAACAGGATTGTAGAAAATATTACCTTGAAAGTTATTTTTGTGAAGCTATCAACTAGATCAATGAAAAACAATTTGAGTTGGTTATCGTGATCGGATAGATGTCCACACATTGTACCAGACTGTCCAGTCATTGGGTTGCCAAAGGATGTCTTGTATTAACTTTTCAATATACCTTATTCATCAAAAGGATGATCAAGGAGTTAAATCAAATCACAATCTCATACGGCAGCAAACGGTGGCCAACCAATTACCAGCCGATTTCACTGTTTCGCTTTTTGTTGTTCATTTTAAGAAATGCTCTCATATTGATGTTTTTTTTTTTTTTTTTTTTTTTAGAGGATTTCATATTTTTCTGGCGATATTTTTCAAACCAGCTTTTATCAAACTTATGTTTTAATTACTTTTCTTTGCTGTATTGAGAAACGTCTAACAAAAATAATGATGTATTTAATTTGGGTATGTTATTTTTAAAAAATCTCAATGTAATGTATTTCAAACAATTCGTAATAAATCAAATGATCGAACTTATGATACCTTTTTGCGAACAATCATGAGATATTTTTCTCATTCAACAAATCAAACCCTGATTATATTCAAAGGGACCATTTATTTAAAAACGTTCGCATTTAAAATGACAAAACAATAAATACACTCCCACTCAAAAAAAAGGCAAATCAAACAACGAAACAAAAATATATACCCTAACAATATATTCCTACAAAATAAATAAAATTCATATATTAAAAAACTGTACTGTATATATTTATATCGAAATATACAAATAATATCAATCTCTAAAAATACAAATAACGAGATTTTCATGTCAAAATAATATAAACAAATCAAAAGTAAGAACTTCACATATCATAATATTCCACTAGCATTGGTTATACATTTAGCATAACTTTGCCATGCAGTTCGCGTTTTCTTGTTCTTGGACCAGTTTCTTGTATTATTAACAAAAAATAGTTTGTTATCAATGGATTTACTGTTAATCATTAACGTGTAGAAACACTCAATTCATGTAAAAATAATAATAATATATTTGAATTAGCCTATTTGCAGATGTTAATGCGTATTTACTATCCTAAATAATATTATTATACAGAATATGACAAAAAAATGTATTAAAATTATCACATTACGTTGCACTTGTAGTGGTCTGTCAATTAACTGTAAAATTCGAATGCTGTTTTAAACAATCTGCTGAGGTTTAACTAACCATTTTTAAACACATGGCATGGCGGTCATAAACCTATCTATGTTAATATTTATATAGCGATTTTTTTTATTTAACTTTACTAAATCCTGTCTTCTTTTGATTGTTTCTAATTTTGTTCAATATTTAAACAGCTTTACTTTACTTCTGCTTTGATAACTCAGCCTCCCAATTTCTTCGGTATTGGTCATCACTGCGACACGGTTTTGCTGATCAATTTCCTTACCATACTCGTAGCAAGCGTACGAGCCATCCACCCGTCTTGTCTGTTTAGTGGGTTATTTCAACTGATTTCAAATACGTATAGACGCAAATTGGATGAATATTATTAGAAATGTTGATGTGTTCGTTCATATATCGCGACAACAGGACTGTTGAAAGCAAGACACAACCTACGAGAGTGCTTCATGATACTTTTTGTACAATTTAATTGTTGACTCATCAAATTTAAATTAAGATTAGTAAAATGGTGGTCATAATCGGAAAAAACATTTAATTTGTTTGGAAGTAGGGTCCTGGTTACTCTCTAACTTATAAGTTATAACCCACGTTGACAATATCGACACATTTATTACGGAGTTCCAAAGCAATTAAACATTCTAGGAGTTGACGTTATACGTAGGGACCACCTAAAAAAGTAGAGGGTTGACTTACTTCATATTTCATACATTTACTGAGAGAGAAGCTAACAGGTGTGAAGCCGAGGTGTTAGAAGCGGTTGGTCTGTAGCCGTGCCCAGACGAGCTCGGCGCGGCGAGGGAGTACAAGATCCAGGTCTCTGATATGATCTCGCCGGCCAAACCGGTTCTTCTGATTTATACCAAGCAGCTCGTCCGTCCGACACCCCACCGCCGCCTTTTTGTTCCTGTATCCAACTAGAATTTCATTAATTTTATGCCTCCTCGTCTTGGTGGCGTCTGCTATGTGGTTCTTAATTGTGCTGGGCAGGTCGGCTCGTTAACATATTCCAGGGCCGGCGTGATAAATATCATGGAACCCTTTCACAGGAACCTCCCTGCCTGGAGCACAGTCCGACGACGATCTGGAATCGCATTTCAAGAGCAACTTCACGAGAAAATATAAGTTGATAATAGTCGAAACTAAAGATTTGTGGTTAGCAATAACAGAGTTATGCGGATTAGCCAACGGGTGTTTTGCCACTGGAAAGTTTGCAGAGCTAGTCACCTTATTATATTTATATATTGAAAGAAACGTGTTAAATGCAGAACAGCAATGTGACTTGAAGGTTTGTTTGGAAATTATAATCTTCAGCGTAAGAGCGTAAACGTTAACTGATGAGTTCACTTTTCAATTTTCAAAAACTTTTGATTTGTAATGAAATTTTACCCACTTGTAAGTTTTATGCTCTTTCAGACGATGTTAGTTTCAATTTTGCAACAAATCGTTAAGTCACTGTGCTGTACCACATTTAACATTGCTCTTCTGTGATATACATATTAAATAGCGACTACCTCTGTAACTTCCTAAATGTAAAGTCAGAGATCACCCACATACAGTAGTATTTATTTAGCTAAAAGGCACGCAGCAACCTGTATTTCCACAATTGCTGTGTCACAAGTGTAAACCACAGACTGTAAGTAAACAAGGCAATGCTAGTGAACCGAGTAGCTGAGTCTGGGAACTGGATGATGGACACGGAGACAATGCTGGCGGAATACACAAGTACCTCGCAGATAACGAGCTCCGAGGCAGCTTTGCCAACCGCACCATCTGGTAGGCCGACGGTCACTGACTCCCCTTCACTTCTTCCTTACTGACAACTGATTACACCATGTTAATTGTTTTCATAGACCCGGATTAAGACAAACACATATTGTAGAAGTAGAAAAAATGCAGACATTTCGGAAGCTTATATTTAGAAGAAGGAAGAGTTCTTCAAGATTTTTGGTATCAGCCAATGAATGATCTATATAAGTATGGTAGCGGGTTATACTACGCTCAAAGAGGATTGAGTAATACAATCTGGGGGGGGGGGACACGTATCACAAGAATGTTGACGTGCAATTAGATTGAAAATTACTCTTTGTTAGTTTGGTATTCGAGGTACTTTCAATTCTTAAAACAAGAAAAAGATGCTTGAATCCATTACACTAAGACAGTTAAGTCTAAGTGTGATAACCGTTATTGGCTCAATTAGTTGTAAAAAGCCTCTAGGAATGTTTCCATTAAGTGTCATATCCCTTGGTATACAGCAAAATATGTTCCACACCTTGGTCTACATTAAGGTGACAGACCTGATGTAATCCTTTCTGTTTTAGAGACGTGGACTCTCAGTCTTGAGGAGGTTTAAATTCACCCAAGCGAGGGAAGCAAAGAGATGAGTTGCGTCGAAGAGTGCTTAGGAACAATATAATACACATTATAACTGTCTAAAGTAAAATACATATCAGCCATCAAGAGAAGAAAGCGACGTGTTTCAGGTTCGACTGGGACGCGAACATTAGCGCTCTTTCTATCTCGCAGATAAACGTGTAGAAGATCTGCATAGCCAAAAGCTGTGTCAATTTGTAAAGAGACAAGTTGAGAGGCAGATAAATACGTGCAAATTACTGGACCAGTGTCTACATATTCCTGCTGGAGCCAGACGGGAGCAGGATCTCCATTGTACAGGATGACGGTGCAGGCGCCTGAGCTTCCATTTGTTCCCCAGTGCTGTAAACACGGCCGGGGCTGATCCCTACAGAATGAGAGCCATTCACAAGCACCTCAACAGTGCCAGACTGATTGTTCAGAATTCAGGCTTGTGAGCTTAATATGTTAAAAATATGTCCAGCTTATGTCTAAATGATACTTTTAGGGTTCCTTTTCGGCCAGATATAGACTAAGCCAATTCCACTGAGCGTATAAATGACAAACTATTTCATAATCAGACGATTTCAGAGAAGGAAATTGTTTCTTCTCACTGGAAAAGCAAAGTAAAAAAAAAATTGGGTGTGCGTCGGACCACATGGTGGAAGTTATACTTCTTTGGCCATTCTCATACACCCACTCACGCACACAAACAGACAGGATATATAAATGAAATATAAGACATTTTTCAATATTATTCAATATATTTATCTTCAATATATTATACGTGACTTCATTATTATATTATACACCTATATTATCATTATCAGTAATTTCTTCGATTAAATTTCTTCGATTAACAATCGATTAATCGATAGTTCTTAAAAATTTGTTCTTACTTTTCAGCGTGACGCGGTTTCTCGACCAACATCCCATCCCAAAGTGTCTAACGGGCGCAAAGAAGTATAACTTCAATAATTTGACAACTGACACCTCTTACTTTAAATCTTAGCCAGCAAATTCATTTATATGCACACATCTGCTTTGAATGTTTTTGATAAGGAATTGTAAATACATTTTCACTACACTACTATGAGTTTAGCTGTTTTCATTATGTGTTTACAACCTGAGAAACATAATATTTTCAACAGCTATCTATTGTTTACTACCGAAAGTAACATTGTTTACAACCGAAAATTGTCCACAGTCAACAACACCTGTTTTTATTCCGTAGTGTAGTGAAAAGTATCGTTTAAAACTCGAGTGAAAGTGTTTTGTATGTTCTCGACCATTCGAAGTGCTCGACAAGTCTCGCACTTCAAACATATGGTCTCGAACATGCAAAACCCCACTTTCCACTCTTGTTATGAAATATACTATTACATAACACTAAATCCACGTTTAAGCAGGTATCCGGTTTTGAACATGTATATATCTACAATTAGTTTGTGTTGAAACAGCAAGTCGTGTATTGAAATCACGCCCTCCAGCATTGTGGACCTGCTGGATCTACTTTACCTCGTGATCCGGCGGTCTATAATGGCAAATCCTATCACTAACTGAGAGCATTGGCGTAATTTAGGGCGGACATTTTCCTAATGATTACTTTACGATTCACTCCTCGTAATAATATTATTAATAGTAAAAATTATTTCTACAACATTTCAGTTGAAAACAAATTTACCCCTCAAAGATGCATCAGCTGGAAAGACACACGAGGCTCGACTTTTTTTTAAAGTTAAAAAGTTTACTTTGATACTAATTGAGACAAAAAAATTGTCACTATGAATCTTTTATTAAAGAAACTTTATATAAAATTAGCGGTGAACATTTTTCCAGGATAAACATATCCCAAAGTCCTTAAAACTGCCACAACAGACCATTTATTCAAATAAATTGGAGGTACAGATGAACAATTTGCCAGGATAAAACACGTACCAAATGCCTTAATTTTCAGCAGATAATTTATTTATTGAAATATTCTATATAGTTAGAGGTGAAAATAAAGCTGGCTTTCTTAAGTTCCACTAATCATTGGAGCGATAGAGTGGTAAAACGTTGTAATCTTTTACAAGACTCCCCTACGTATGGGGGCACAACCCTGGACCGGTAAGCGGCTCGGTAATGAAGGCTGTTTCAGGCCCAGCATAGTTACTTGCTAACGAATGTAGAAATTTTAATTTCATTATCTATAAAAATGAACAGAACACAAGCGGGGTTTTGTGTTTATATTGAATACCCTACGAAATAGGAGATGTCCAACATTTCGTTGTGATACTTAAAACAAGACATCACTCCCAATAAAAATAGTTATCTATTCACATTTTGGCTAGCCAAAAGTTGAGAGAAGAATAGAACGACGCAACAGCCTAGTGGTGTGTATGATTGGCAGACAGACAGACAGAAGACACCGCCGTTGTCCACAAATAGCCCGCCGCGACACACCAGACTGCGGGTCTCACATTCCGTCTGCTTTTCTATCTCTCTCAGTCTCTCCATACACAACACCAATGAAGTAGTTTCAGAATATTACAGCCCAATAGTACTTCTACCAATATTCGTAAATAATGTAAAATTACATGAATATTAGAGAAAGTAACAAGACTATCCACATGTATACCTTATTTCACATTTATGCATTTTATAGTTTCGATTTATTTAGTTTATACCAAACGATTTTTTTTTTTAATCGTAGACTATGCTAAGTACTAATGCAGAATCCATTAGCCATTAATAAGTGTGAGGAGTTATTGTTTTATAATCACAAAAATACAAATGCTTTGTCCCGCTAATTACCAGCAAGTATGAGTCAACGTTTTTATTGTCCCCCTAATGCCATTATGCCCATCCAATTAATAAGAGGAGTGTGCATTAGGATAACTCAAGGTTGTAAGCTTGCTCTTTTAATGCACTGTTATAGCTTCTAGATTAGAGCCTGGTGAGCTACGTCTTCATTAATCAAAATAAAGGAACATAAATGCATAACATAACGATTCATGGAAATTCGTGACTTTATAATATATTACAATGAAAAATTGTTCATTGATGGATTAGTAAATTGCAAATAGTCTACTTCCACCCATTTCCCCCCTTCACCTTACCCCCTTCCAACATTAATTTCCGAGTGAAAGTGTTCAATTAATTATATTGTACAGCTTTAACAAACTAAAACATACTAGAATACTAAGTATCACCTTACATTACTACAAAGAATAACAATCGTTAGTCAAAGTTCAGTAGGTTACGAGTTAGTAACATTGGCAACTCCGTTTCATCCTTAAAATCACAACATTTCTCAGCTTAACATTCTTGGTAAATTAACCTTAAATTGTATGCAGTAATCTATATGTTTTGGCGGTAGTCGTAAACATACATTTCAATTTTCCAAACAGGTTGTAATCTCTATTCAGGATTCATTTATCACCCTTCTTAAGTATGTTACTAAATTTTAGTAAAAATGGAAGAGTAGTTTTTGTCCATAATATTATTACTTTGTTTTAAAAACCAAATGAGATAAAGACATGCCTTACCAACGTCTACACGAGGTATTGTGACGTTACTTCTTCCTTCGGTGGTAGTTAATTCAAATTCAAAACTTCTTTATTCAAACAATTAGCAACATTATACAGATACAATTTTACAAATAAAGAATGGTTTCTGATAACATCAAATAAGATATTCTAAAATAAAACGTAAACATATTAAAATTTAGAGTTATTGACTAAAAATAATAATAATTAACTTCATATTAATAAACTTATTAACTACTTAACATAAATTCCTTAAATTAATATAATGCTTTGTTAATTGACAGATTTTTTAGGTGTTTTTGTTTATCTTAAGTAAATCCCTTGGGATTTTATTTGTGATGTGTATGCCAGTAGACCTTTTTATTGTTAAATTCTTAATTTGCAAAATCTATTGTAAAATCCTTAAATTTTTTTGTTATAAAATATTAAGTCACCTTCAAAAACAAAAGAGAACAATTTTATAATTTTTCAATTGAATTTAGTCTAAATTCGTTCAAAATAAAGCAGTGTGTTCACAGATTGTCAGAAAATGACTATTAAGAAAAAAAAGATTTTTTGTTAGGCTATAATATAATGTATTTTAAAGTAACGACAAATTCGCCCACATAATATTAGGCCAATCAAAGCAAAGCCAACCACAGCTAGGATTAATAATTCGCCCACATAATATTAGGCCAATCAAAGCAAAGCCAACCACAGCTAGGATTAATAATTCTGCTTTATATTTTCATTAATCAATAAAAAACTAAAAAATAAAATAGGTAACATGTCTAAAATCCAGATCACTCAAATATTTCCTCCCCTCTATCTCCGACCAGGACCTACAGTAGTTCCATCAAAACCCAGTAGTATATCCGGTGGTCTAAGAGTTGTGTGAACTTTCCATTTATTAAAAAGAAAATATATCAAAATCATGATAAAAAGAGAAACAAAAACTCGTTTCATTAAACAGTCAGTCACGTGAAAATTAAATCAAAGGAGTGTAAAAATAGTCGTTGTCAGTTCCAACTTGGTGGCGTTCCAGGTGCAGCCGGGACACCTGTGCCATCAAGGAAGGGGGTATCTGAGGGGTAAATGTCAAGGGGAGACCTGCTACTTTGCAATGCAGACAACTCTGTGTTGAGTCTGGACGGTAAATGTGAACTATTAGGCAAAACAAGTGATTAGCGATGGCGCCAGGCCTCAGGTTGTGGAACCGAACATAATGACGGTATGAGCTGAAATGGGCGTACCTTTACTACTGAAAAACGACAAAAAAAACTTCACAAATGATCAGGATTTTCAAAAATCTGATCGATTTACCACAAGATTTTAAATCTGACTACGCCCAGCCAAAAGTAAAAAAATCTGCATGGAGGTCTAGAAAGGAATTATATGGAATTGACACACTTTACGAAAATATCGCAACGGTTATTTAAGATATTATGCTTAAGTAGTATAAATATTTGTATGATTTAGGCACAAAATCAGTCATACTGCAGTTCCAAATTAGAGGTTAGATACTTATGGATTGTATGAAATTGTGAGCTTGATCGCAGAGGACGCTTTGGTTGTAGAGCGTAAATGTGGACAAATCTCACATTGGTAATTAATTTGATGCAGTTTTTATCAGATGATAAAAAAATTAGTTAATTACGCTAATAATGTTAAATAATAACCGATTTATGTTAATTAAGTTTGTCAAATGGCATCAGATTTAGTGGACAACATTTTTGAAATTCTTTGGTAAACTTGCTTGAATCATGTCATGAAAATATAAGACCACTAGGATAAAATGGAAATATAGTGGACATAGCAATCGGGCTTTACTAATTAGTATATACTACTCTGAATCAGATTCTAGCCATGGTGGTGATGGCACCGACAGAGACATACGTAATAGGTCTGATCAAGAACTGTAATTTAATAGCCGAACCGTAGTTTGATAATATGCCCTTTGTTGCAAGCAACGTCAAACTAAAGTAAGCCATCATGCAATTTAAGTCGTATACACGTGCGCGCGCGCACACAATATAGTATATACATATAATAGATTATGCATCTGATTTTAACTTGTAAGCTCCGAAGCAGAATCATTTAATTATCTGCCATTTTAGCAACAATGCAGCACATAGCACCATTGTTGTCGGAAACAGACTGTCCATCGCCTGATAACATGCAGCCCGCACCAAGTCTAAAACATTAAAAATTATTTTTGTCATTTAATATTTTTTAACGTTTTTTAACTTTGACAACGTGATCGCCAATTTGCTAGTGAGAAACAGAATCGATAAAAACAAATCAGATTTATAAATACCTTTTCAGTGCAAAAAATAACAACACTTACGAAAAAATTAATAACGTAGTAACGATTTATAATTTCATCATGAAATTTCAGTATTCTACACCTAATAGTATTAGTTACAATTGGTGAATAAGAAAAAAAATGTAATACTTTTTTTTAATGACAATTCAAAAAGTCGCTAGTTTAAAAAGTTGCGTGAAAACCCGTGTATTTTTGTTGTTGTAATTCACATTCATATTAATACGTAGAATAAAAATAAAAAAAACCTATAGTACTTTTATAAAGTAAATGAAACACTGGGCATAATTATGTGATTAGATAATTTTTAGCGTTGGTTTTGTAAATACAGTAGCTCCGCAAAGTCAGGGGTCTATAATACAAAATTCGATAGTAGAGTGAGACAGAGAAAAACAAAGAGGGCGATCGGATGACTGGAAAGAAAGAGGGAAGATTACAAATTTTCATTAGAATAAGAGAGAAGGAAAAAGTTGGGTTGGCAGAGGGATAAATGGCAGACAATCTCAGCCAGCACTGCAAATCAGCAGTCGCGCTAAGCTCATTTCCGCGTCTACTACAAGAAGTCTATTACCATCTCTTTTTGCTTTTTATAGATGTTTATTCATCGGTAATTATTACTACATATTTACAAAGATGTACATTAGTTGTAAACTATTTATGACTGCCATTGAGGCGTTCGCTGCAGCCGTAATAAAGATGCCTCTGTTTTTTCCTCTGTGGTTTGGTTTCAACCTTTCAAGACACACAGATCTCTATGACAACCAATTTATTCACCATAAACTATCCGACAGCCTTTCTTCCGCATTCATTCTTTAGATAACAATTACTCAAAGTTTATTAAAACTCGAAGGAAATTTAATATTCGTGAAAATAGTAAATTGAACAATACATAATAAGAATTTTTTTCAGCTTCACGCAACACTTACAACAGCACCTTGACCAATGCCAGATCCACGGTGTGGCGGACCAATGTGTCACACACTTGTGAGAGTTTCGCGAGTAGAAAGAAGAGATTACCGGAGACATTCTGGGTGTAACGGAAACAGCTGTTGATTGCCTCACTCACGACCGACCACCTCCACGACGGTCGTGACTCGTTATCACCCGTATCTCAGTCGTAGTATATGTGTGGTTCCCCACCGAGATCGTGCCAAACATTCGTAGGCTGTTGGGCCTGTATACGGGCAAAGAACACCAATGGCATTGCTCCAGTGGTTCAGTAACATTTCGTCCCGGTAACATTTCGTCCCGCTGCCAATTTCCTAGAAAAAATGAACATTTCGTCCCGCTCAGTTTTACAAATTATTAAGCCAACTAATAAAGTAACATCTCGTCCCGACGAAAGTTTGACAAGGGTTGAGGAACGCAACTCAGGTAAACGAAGGTCCTCTGTGTCTTTGCGCCCTTTCCCAGCTGGGGAATCTCTAACCTAACCTAACCCAACCCAACCTAACCTAATTACCAACAGCTTTTATTTTCAATCTTTTTTATTATATAGACTGCCAACTTAATTTTTATTAGCTAAGGAATTGATAGTGTTTGCCGATTGAGAGGAGGGCGGAAGCCAAGCACAAGTATAAAACGTATGAGGGTCCTACAAACAGTTTTTGTAGACCTGTCAAACATACAATAGCATATGTGCCGGGACGAGATGTTACTAGTAGACAGGTAGAGTTCACACCTAGCCCCACGCCCGTGTAATCGGGACGAGATGTTACCGGGACGAAATGTTACGACACCGCTCCAGTGGCTATCCTGCTAACAACTCTACTTTCAGTGGCCATTTTGTCAGACAAATTAACTTTAAAACTGACAAGTTTTATGAAGATAATTTGTTTAGGGTTGACATAGAAGTTGTCAAGCTTCTATGAAATGTTTTGGGAAGTAGTTGAGGATTTTCTGTCAGAGCACGTATTCTATATAATTGAAGAATTCCTGAATTGGCAACCTAATACTATCTGATTAAACTATTGTAACTCATTATTACGTTATTATAGAAATGTACTTTGATTTTATCTACGAATAAGTCATTTAATTTATTTTGTTCCATTGGTACTATTGGACAAATTTTCTATTTATAAATTCAGAATATTTTACTTTGACTTTAGTCTGATCATATTATAAACCATTAAACTGGGAAAAATCTCAACACTGAGATAAAAAAACTACTATAGCCATTATTACAAGAAATTAAACGGTAAGACAAAGTTCGTCGAAATGTCAAATGAATATGACGCATTGTTTATGTAAATATAGAACTTTTTATCGTGTGTTTTTTTATGATTTATATGTTTATAAAGATTTATAGACTCTTCAATAGAGAATATATTTCAATAACAAAATAATCTGGTATAATATAAATCATGCAACAATATATAAAATGTGTTTTCATTTGGCACAAAATAAACTAACTATTTATTGCGGCAATAATAATTAACTATATTTACCTTACATTTATTAATTTTACAAACTCATATGTGTTTAGAAAAAGAAAAAAAAGCTATATGAATCTACACTTTTTGCTTATTATGTATAAGTATTTAGGTATTTCTTGTGAAACCATATTGGAATCTTGTGAACATTGCACAGATTGGAAAATTGCGAAAACTGACCGTACCCCATAGACGCGCCACGCCTAGAGATTTGGTCGTCAGGGATGATTTGTAATGTTAGTATTTTAAAATGCTCTCAAGATTAGTTGAAGGACCTGGAATGGTGCATCAGGTCTTAAAAGTAGTTGTTGCACAAGAACCCAAAGAGTTCAAGTAACAATAACTTGCACAATCATATCCTAAAACAAAAATAACTGATATCGACAAGCAAATTTCAACATTTACACTAGCTCGTAACTTTGCGTGGCTTTCCCAACTGGTAAAAAACTATTCTTCCAGGGATGGGTGAGTTTGGATTTTCGAAAGAGACTTTTCAAACATACTGACTTAAAGGGCACACCTTACCTTCCTTGCTAAAAGGGGTGGTTAAGCAAAGGTGAAAATTAATAACAACTGATTTGTCAACACGCATTTATTGGCGCTGAACTCGAGGAGTTCTCGTAAACTAAAAATTTAGTGATTGTCGCCATACGACTGATTTATTTATTTAGCTGCCCAATCTTCTTTTAAGAAAGTCCCTTCTCTTACAATTTCTAGTTCGGATTTCAGGAACTTCGTTAGTATTTAGCCACACAAATTCCATATAACAATTTGCTATCCAACGTGGCAGTGGAATAATTTTAGTATACTACAAAATGTGTATAAAGTGTCAACAATTAATTGATTTCCTAGAGACCTTATGTATATCGCCTTATTTTCTATATTAAAAAAATTTAATGGAAAAAATTAATGAAATCAAGTGAAATATATCAAAAACGTATCGTATTTATAGTGCTCCCCCATTATCAGGCCCACACGTTGCTGAATAATGCAACACTATTGCATATGTTACGCGATTAAATAAGAAATATTTTTTACTATAAATATGTTTATACTAGTTTAATAGTAAAAAATTACACTTTAATTAGTTTATAGTTATAATATCTATAAAAATTATTCCACACAAAAAATACACATTACTTTGATTCTTAGGTACATGAAATATTTTATATTCAATACCAATAAATTTTTTGTAGGAAGTTCAGCATTATTTTTAAATAAGATATACTATATTATTAAACTGCTTTAATAATGATACAAGATGGAACATTCTAAAACCAATCTATGTGGCAAGTTTTCGGGACGACTACTAAGCTAAGCAGTAAGCTAAAGAACTGTGGCGTTATTAATTTGTCATAAAATACATTTTAATTTCTTTGTATTGCAAGGCCTATATACTTATTACCACATTCCAAGAGTCACCTTGGATACAAAACATATCTAATAACTGTGACCATCACAATTTGTTTCCTATCTCTATTAAAAAATATTATTTATTAGTCAAACATATATTAAGCAAAGCTAACTTAATTTTTTATTTATTGTTTTTAACCAAAATAATTCACTGATATAAAATCACAGTACCACGTTTCACTCCATAGGGGTTATCTGTTGACCCATAACAATGTCATCACATTTGAACAAACTATACACAACAATAATTTAAAAAGGCTAATTTAAATATTTAAATTGATATTTAAAATAAATCCCAAAAATTGTACTTTATTATTACATCTAAAAGTGTGCAGACAAATAGTTGTTCTAATTTCAACAGAAAGTATTGAGCAAGATCATACTCATTATTGTAGTGTAAGCAGAGGGGGGTGAAAATACATACGGCCAAAAGCCAAGTCATCCCGCAACAAGCCATGGAAGTGTTTCAAGTTGGGGTAATAAGTTGATGTTCTGAAAATACATACGGCCAAAAGCCAAGGAAGTGTTTCAAGTTGGGGTAAGAAGTTGATGTTCTGAAAATACATACGGCCAAAAGCCAAGGAAGTGTTTCAATTTGGGGTAAGAAGTTGATGTTCTGAAACTGAACCTGTGTGGATCGTACGAAATGCATAAGTGACGAATTCCATAGCTATTACAGTACTGTGGACGCTGAGGACTCAGGTACCTGATTGGGTCAAGCGTGCAATAGCGGCGAGGAGGCTGGGGAACCCATTTGGGGGTTAAGGGTTGGTGTGCAATATCGGTGCATACGTAATTGACATTTTAGGCCAAAAAATATATCAATTTGAGCAATGTTCAGGTTAAAATCAGTTCAAAGAATAAAAAAGAACAACAACTATTATATTTAAAAAGATGAATGTGCAGAATGAACTGTATGTAATGGTTTTTATTGAACTTAACTCAACGTTTACTGCATTCAATCTTTGACATACATAAGGGAGAATATATCTCTCGTGCTAACGGTGAGAGGCAATGACACCTGCGAGGACTTTCCAGCGGAGTAGTAAAGCCTGGAGAACCGCGGGTAATCACGTTCAGCCCTCATCAAAAATCCACCCTGAACACCACGTGTGGGAACAATGGCACAGGTGTTAAGGAGCTGCGGCAGCGCTGTGCGCAATCTGGCAACCCCGCAGGACTGTCACTTGTTGACGAGGGTAGAAGTCCTCCCTCCCACCCGCAGAGTCCACGGCGGACCGACCAGATGTCCCCGACACCCTCCATGGATCGCTCCAATTTTGTCCCTCCCTAAAAACTAAACAGCCAGTTATCCCCCGATAATTGGGAAATGAACTCGGCATAAACATTCACACCCTTCAAGTGTTTTCGGTATTTACATGGTTGATCTGTAAATAATGCACATTCAGGACGTGAATTATTTGAATGCTATTTCTCTCTTCATCATCAGTTCCCACTAATCTCATAGATGCCGAACTTAAATGGTTTCGAAAGCTTAGTCTTTGAAATAAACATAAATTAAACAATAAAACATTTCGAACATCCTCGACATAGTCCTCTCTTCAGAAGTGTAGGCTGGGAGGGCCGAGATTGCTGTATGTTATATGTAATAAAGTTAAACGCTAACAAAATTATGTAATAAAAACAAATAACGAAAATATACACTACAGTTAAGTTTAAGATGTAAACGACCAAGTATTTCACTGATTACTAATCTAGTTAAATTTATGTTGGCACTGGCCATATTACTACAAAAAATTAAAACATGCTTTACATACTAAATAGTCAACGACTGCTCATATAAAACGTTTGACCGCGAGAAGATGGGCATAAAAACGAAGATATTTAGCCAAAAGATCAGTTATTTTAAAAAGATCTATTTTTTTTATTATTTATGAAGGGTGTTAGCTAATCTTTTCATAGTACTGTAACATCAAGAAATTTATCAATTTTTTATGTGGGTATGGGGTTTTATATGGTTACGGGGTTTTATATGGGTATGAGGTTTTATATGGGTATGGGGTTTTATATGGGTATGGGGTTTTATCCAAACAGATTTGCTTTTACTACTTGATTTTTTCGCAGTATCATAACATTTTAGAAAAGTGAGGTGATGAGAGCTAAGAGCCTTTGCGTTTTTTTTTTTTTTTTTATTTGCCGAAAAATTGGAGGTGGAGGGGTCGGAAGCGGAACCCATTCGATTGATGTTATTACAGAAGCATGGGAACCGAAAGCCAACAATAGTGGAGGTGAGGGGGGTTTGGGAACTTCAGAAACCTTGAAGTTCAAAGACAAAATGTGTAAAATGAAATACATATATACATTGAAAAACACTCGAAAAATTCGACCAATTTGTAACGTACATTGTAAAACGGACGAGGCTGAAGGAAGCAGACCACAATTAATTGTAATGTAATGCCATACAAAAAATATAGAATGTAAGGATTGGAAGGCAAAACTATACATTTATACGTTTGAGCGATAAAAATCACGAGAAAGTATATTTTAACAAGTTTTTAATTGAATCCTCGAAAAATCAAAATGTTTAAAATGTCAAACCACTCCGATCCAAAAAAAAGTTCCTGATAAAGTATTCGGAAGCCGAGGAATAATAAGTTATGTAAAACTTAGAACATTTCACCAGCACACCAATGGGGAAGGATTACCTCACGACCCATTGATCTCAAGAACAAAAGAAAAATCACGATCTCTACACGACTCAATCAAATTCCTTTAGCAGCCCCCAGACTGTGTTCTACAGCAATAAATACCACCATAACGTAGTATTTAGCTATAAAGGCTTCTATCACTATCAACAATGACTTTTTCTTATCTGATTGCGAGAATTGAAAGTCATGCTTTGCTGCTTTTTCTACCACATGTGCGCCGATCCATGCTCAAAGTTTAGGTCAGGCTAGGTATTTGATTACTTTCCAATAATATATTCTTATACTTTCTATTAGTTTAAGTTTGGGAGGCAGCTAGAGGAATTTGACCTTCTGATTCACCTCTAGTCTTAACTTTTTTGATTTATAATGATAATTAAAGCGGTGCACAGTTTAACTATTACATTGTTATTTCTGTAGTAAGAAGAATTGGGAGCCTTCCGGCACTATACATGTGCAACTAATTCCCTTTAGGTCGTGATATTAAAATACACAATTTATGTCTGCTCGCCTTACCTTTTATGTGAATAACTATCAATCCGCTGAAGATAATTTCATAGCCTGCCTAAGTGGCTGTGATTATTACATGGTTCACGATCATGAAATAATTGGCAGACTGGTTGTAGTACCGTAACTAATTTAAATAACGATAAAGACTACCAGTAAAGGTAACAGATGCTCAAACTTCACAACACTTCCGCCCATAAGTCAACTCGCCCCCAAGAAGCGATTTTCTCTCGGCTTTCAAAAGTCACGAGTCCTGGCCACGATTGTTCCGGCGATCGGTCAGCAAGCTTTCACCTCTGGCTCCTTGTAAGGAAACTGACCGGTCAGTTGCGTGAGAACACATGGTTCGACAGCTGCTAAGGCAGATCTATATAATCATAACTTTCACAATAGCACACCTACTAGTCCTCACTCAACCGAATCTCTGTCATTCTCTTATTCTAATGCTTTATCATGGATATCCAAATGCTTGGTGTTTAAAAAAAGAAGCTCATAATGGAGTGTACCTTGAAAACATACCATCTGTTGTACTATCGACGGTGAAATGTTGAATTGACACTAATAAATAATGACAGATGATCGCTTTTTTAGTGAATGTAACCTAAACAGCCTTCATCATTTATGGGACTGATTATTATAAAATTAAGTTGAAATATGAGGTTAATTAATATATTCAATGTACAGAAGGGTTCCGAATGAATATAAGTTATCTTTTAGAACGTCAATTCTTCTTCTATTTTGTCGCTAAAAAAGAACTGTATAGCTGAAAAACGTAAAAGAACGTCCATCCCTGGAGTCTTTCCAGGCAAAGGATTTTCCCAAATCAAATCGGCGTTAGATGAGTTAATGTCTTCTTAATGTCCAGCGAGGGATTAGCTACCGACCGAAGCCACTAATGACTCCCCGGTCTGTCTATAGATGATGTCTCAGACAGAAGGCGAGGCTCTCGGTCTGGAGGTTACCAAAACGTCCCTTCAACCGAGAAATTTACGGACTTATCCTTTCAGTATTGAGGTCATTTTTTCTTCTTCTCTTAACTCACTAGCAGCAGGTCACGTAAAAGACTCCATTTCAGAGACATGTTTTCACCTTACATGTTTTTTACGTGAAAACCTAACAATCAAATGGAACAATAGGGTAGACCAAATTTTACAATGGGGATACGAGTGTTTTACAATTTACTCTAGGTTTAACCCTAGATCCGGGGTCATGGTTTGGAGCGTCTACCGAGATGCCGATTTTCCACGCGCTGTAAACCTTTTTGGTAAATTCGAAAAAATAGTAAATGAAGCAAATTCGTTTTGTGTGGAATCATCTTAATATAGAAAATCGAAGTATTTTTGTACTGTAACTTGAATTAATTGTAAACTTTTTTTATACGCGAAAAAAATCTTTTATAACTGAAATTTGTAAAATTTCGAACATAATATAACATTTATATATAAATGTAATATTTGATTACTTTGGACTGTATATATCCTGTAAGTATATGTCATAGGCAACCCAAATTATGTTTCAAATTAAAAAATAACGAAAATAACATTTTTAGAAGTTTATAAGCGAAAAATGTAGTTTAATAAGATTTTGCGAAAAAAGTACTAAGTTCAAGCGTATATAAAAAATATAAAAACATTGTAGGAATTTTTTAATTACAAGTATTATTGCAGAGCACATTCTTCAGAGTAAGGAGATATATGATTTGTTTGGGTTTATGTATATTAATTCAATTAATTACATCATTAATTATTCTAGCGGCCTAAAAGGGCGCTGACATCAATTCAAAAAATCCATTTGTAAAGGGTTCGGGGGAAATTTTGTTATAACACTTCCCTTTGGGATACAGGGTGGAAGTTACAGCTTTACAAAGCACATAACATTCCCTGTCCATCTGATGTGGAACGGTCCGCATCCGGCAAGATCTCTAAGAGACAATCTCTGCCAAATTCATCTGATTTCACAGCTTGCACTTGACCTGCCGTCGGAAGATTTGAATCGGCACTTGTGTACTACGTTCTTATATCGCTAGCATTTGTTTATAATTTAGATATCAACATAAAACCTTCTGAAACATAAAGATAATTAAATTTTGCATTGATAACTAATTTATTTCCACTGCATTGTTGAAAAACCAACAAAGATTGAACAAAATCGAGGTCGTTGAGGGGAGCTGATCGCAGATCTAAGGTTAAAAAAAATCACTCAGTCATTGTTCAAAAACAAAAATGGGGTAAAATTATTCAACGGAATCTTCAAACTGGCTTTACTACAAAAACATAAATAACAAAATTCCCCAACACACTCAACTGCATGGCTGTTATCTAATGAAAATAAATATTTTAGAGTTGCAAAATTATGACCATTGATAAATTGTTATAACTTCACACGCCAGTTAACATGAGCCTACTGGCTAGTGCGTGAACTTTATTCAACGAGTGAAATACTGATCGTTGGCTCATGGGATTCGAACCTTGGAACTTGTTCTCCGCAGTCAGAAGCCGAGTAGATACTGAGCCACCATACAGATTCAATAAATTTAGAGACTAGACTTTCATAAAAAACAAGAAATATCTTTACCTCATATGTTTGATTTTTTTGAGCTTTTAGGTCTACAACACAATAAATTCAAGTCGTATTCATATTTTCTGTTGCATAATCCATTCTTAAGATCCAGTTCTTGGGTTATTGCAATTTCATTAGACATGTTGTATTTAAAAAAATAGTCATATAAAACAACCTGTTTAGACAATTGAATTGTTTATGTTTACGAGCAGCACTGCAGATCCTTCATACATTCTTATTTTTATTCTGCATATTTTTTTAAATTGCCGGTAGCGATAAATAATTGCGAAATAACATATAAAATTCGCTGTTAAATTACTGTAACCATAAAACGTAAAAAAAGTGAAATCTACCACCCGCACAGGCAATGTGGAAATTAAAATCCTAGCCTAGGGGACTAGAAGGCCATTTATAAAGTGAACGGATAGTCATTATCTTGATCTACACAGCTTGGAACATAAGTAAACAATCACGACTCGATCATAAAGGTCATTTGGTGGGTAGAAAGCTGAGCAGCTGACTATATTTGGTTAAATAGGTTAGGTGAGGCCACAGCCACTACGGTGGGATCAGCTGATAGCAGAAAACACATGGCCTATCGCAATGAATGAGCGATCAGCTGTTCAACACGGGAATGTCGTATACATTTGGCAAATCGATTTAGCCTAGCTGCTGAATTACTGATGGAGGAAAACACTGGCAAAACTGATTTTGAAAATCAATACTCCCTCTAGGCCTAATAAAATAGACGAACACATTTTGTTAGCTGGCTTCTTTATAATTCATAAGTAGTGACTTTCCCTATAGGCTCATAAGGCAGACACAAATTTCTAATGCCGAATTTCTTATGAGGAAAACACGATTATTTTCAGTTTTATTTTTGTACATTCTGTTATTATATCAATTGGTGGGGATCTTATATCCACTTAGATAATTCAAAATAACAGTTGATTAAAAAAAAATATCGTTTGTTTAAGATAATTCAAAACCAATGTCATATTTTATAAAAAATGTACTCTTAATTTTTCGAAAGTAACAAGAATAAACAGTCAGTTTGTTTTATATGCTCAATTATAAAAAACAACGTTGATGTCAATTAAATAATTTCTTTGCCATTACTTTGAAAATAATATCATTTTACATCAGCTATCTGCTTTTTAAACATACTTAGACATGGAATGAACGAAAATCCAGGAATGATAAAACATTTAAATAGTAAGATAAAGATAAGTAAATTATATTTTTAATACCCCAAGGGAAAAAGAAAGAAATGAGAAGCCTAGGGGCGGTAATAATTTAAAATTTACGACCGGGGTTCGTGAGGCAGTTGAAGCGAAGCGAGCGAAATTCCATTCCTCAGAGAAACGAGCTCCAGCTGCGTGTGACCCACAGTGAAAAAGTCTAAATCCGCTAACAAACAGCCTAGAAAGGTTCGAGATCTGTCCTTCTTGGCCGCACAATACGAGGGTCACTCCCACTTTCTTGCCGTGGCGGAGGTATTGTTCGAACATCCGGTGCTTTGCTAGAGATCACGGTTGTTGGAACAACCCAATAAAGACACGATTGAGAAAATAACGAGGTAGAAAGAATGAAAGATATTTGTTTTCTGAGACACCAACTAATATGTTCAATAGGATTCTAAAGCCGCGTTTACACCGGAGCTGACAACATTGCTGCCAGCAAAAGCTGACAACATTTACAAAAATCGTACTTTTAATTCCGTCAACATTTGCTGCCAACAATGCTGTCAGCACCGAAAAGTGTTGGCAGCATTTACCCACCAGTAGTCGGTAAAGATCAAAGAATGTTGTCCAACATATGCTGGCAGCAATGTTGACGGGACTAAAAGCGACCGTCAACAATGTTGGCAACACTTACCTTAGCGCACGTGGTTGGCCGCCATGTCGTTCCGACAGCGTCAGTACTCTAGTTGCGACTGTTGATGGTAGTACGTCTGTGTTGTTTGGTGTCCGTGTTTCTCAACTCAATATGAACAGCGACAGCATTGAGAGTGAAATTGATTGGTCGCGTGAAACAGTCATGCAATTGATTGACCTATATCGAGAGCAACCAGTTCTTTGGAATCCGATGGACCCTGATTATAAAAATAAAAACCTAAAGAACTATGCATGGAATGACATTTCGCGGGAGATAAAAGCCAGTAATTCGGAAGTACAGGCAAAAGTGAAAACATTGTTGGCACAGTTTCAAAGAGAACTTAAGAAGAAGAAGAGTGGTTCGGGGGCAGACGAGTATAAAAGCAAGTGGTGTTATTTTAAAGCGATGCTGTTTTTAAAGGATAAAACTACTGCACGGAAGATTAAAGAAGCTGGGATTGCCACTGACGAGAAAGAGGCTGCCGATGAAACAGTGCAGGCAAGTAGTTAACAACTTAAGATTATTTTATCAAATTGTCACATATTTTAATGTCACTTTTATAGGTTAAAAAAGTTAAACATAAACACAACGGTCTAAAATTTGTTACAAAATATATAATGTAATTAACACTACTTTAATTGTTACTTTGTTATTGTTGTTAATTCAACTATACGTTATAATATGTGCAAACGTCCTTATGTACATTTGTATCTTAGGCCTAGTAGTTGTTTTGCCATGGCACTGAACCCTCTTCACTTTGAAAGTAAACACTGATTTCATCACGTATTTGTTTGGCCAGCTGGGAAGGTTTTTTTGGAATCTTCTTTAAACGAAGTAGAGTTTCTCTAGGCATTCCATCAACTCTCCATTGTCCTGGCACTAATGATCCTGTAGCTAGGTCCTCGACATCAAAAACTCCATGAGGTGTATACGTTGAAGCTGATGACATACTTCTTCGCAAAAAGTTATGCAGGTGACAGCAGGCTAAAACAACTGTGTCTGCCCGCTCTGGTTCCAATAACATTGGTTTCCTCAACACACGGAAAACCACACTCATTATTCCGAATACATTTTCCACTACTCTACGGCCCCTGCAGTGGCGATAGTTGAAGACACGTTTTACACTTGCCTTATCATGCACTCCAGGAAACGCCTTCATGATGTTAATTTTTAAAGGAAAGGCATCGTCAGCCAGGAAAAAGTAGGGTACCGGAAAGTAATCCCTTCCTGGAAGGAAACTTGGGTCGGGAAGATTCAAAGTCTTATTTTGAAGGTGTTGTTTTAAGGTACTATTGTCAAACACTCCACCATCAGATAACCGTCCTTGGCAACCAACAGAGACGTAAGTAAAGCAATAATTTGCATCAACAACAGCCAGGAGGACAATGCTGAAATAACCTTTGTAATTGAAATATTCACTTGATGTGTTGATGGGTGCCTGTAGCATCACATGTTTCCCATCCATGCTTCCAATGCAATGCGGAAAATTCCATTGCGAGTTGTACTCTTTGGCATGATGTAGCCATTCTTCTTTAGTATTCGGCAACTGCAAAATGAAATGTATTTTAAAGGGGTCAGTGATCCATACAGTCAAGATATAAGTGCCAATATACCATAATCTTATAAAAAATAAACGTTTATTTCAGCAAAAGATTTAAAACTAGTGATTTTTACCTACTCTGTCAACTCAAGGTAATGTCAACTGTAATGTAATGTGGTTTTATTTTTAGGAGGACATTGCAGAGGAGGGCAATGACACATCAATCACAACTGCCGACAACACACCCAAAACAGGAACGGATCCTACTCGAAAATTGACGAAGAAGAGGAAAGCTTCAATGGTGGATGAAGCTTATCAAGTAATGAAAAAAGTGTCTAGCCAGTTAAATCAGCCAGGAATTGAAGACGAGTTTGATATCTTTGGAAAAAACGTTGCGTGTCAATTACGAAAAATTATAAACTCTCGGGACCAAGCACTTGCAAAACACAGGATTAATACCATTTTGTTCGAAATGGAACTTAATCAGTTACCGATGGGTACAGAGCCATCAAGATCAACCAGTGCATCTTCCTACATTCAGTCATACGATCCATCAACATCTAATGAAATCCATTCATCCATCAACGCTGCAAGTCCCATTTCTGCTAAGTGGGCTCCTCAACATGACGAGTACAATGATGCTTATTGTGATAAAATTATTCAATCTATCGGTTTATCATCAAATAGTAACTAAATTTCTATGGAAATAAAGCTGTTTTGATTTGATATGTATTATTTATGTATGTCATTAAACTTTGAGTGAAATATTCACTAAGTTTCTTTAAACCAACCAATTTCCCAAACAACTATTATTAGCCTACTAATAGCATAATATAACCAATCACATATGTATTTGATTTTTGGATATGGAGGGAGGCAATCATGGGACACTTGGTTATATACAAGTATTCACTTACCTTTATATTATCCTTCAACTCATCAATCAAAGCTGCACAAACTTCAGGTATTATTCCAGAAATTGTAGATTTTGACACTTTAAACAGGTAACTGAGACTAGAGTAAGAGTCTCCACTGGCCAAGTATCTCAAGGTCACTGCAAGTCTTTCTCGCGCAGGTATTGCTAGCCTGTAATTGGTGTCTTGTCTCGCAATTTTAGGTCCAATAGCTGTGAGAAGGTTTTCAAAGTCGTTACTTGTCATCCTCAAGAAGTTTTTAACGCTGCCGTCACACCTCAACTCTCTTGACAATGGATTAATATCGTCCTGATTTAAATCTGAAAGTAAGTCACTTCCACTATACACAGATCTGGCCCTAAGGGAAGGCCTTACCCAATATCTCTTTGGTCTTTTCTTTTTACCTATGATGACGCACGCTGCTGCTACCGCCGCAAGTTGCTCGAGTGTTGACATTTCGGAATGCCGAATGCAACTAAACGCACCAAAGCGCTAAAATGTTGTCAACACATGTTGATCAGTCTAGGGAATTCGCCAACATTTGCTGCCAGCATTTGCTGCCAGCATTTGTTGATAGCAATGCTGCCAACAAAAGCTGGCCAACATTTGCTGACAGCATTTGGTGTAAACGCGGCTTAACAAGGATTAAAAAATAATTACAATAGTACAAACTTCATGATTTTACAAGGAAGTAGGCTAAATGTTATCTTTAACAAAAAGAAAACAATTATACGGAAATAGTGTCCTGTAATATGTAAGTCTTCAGAGAAAATTTAATTACCGTTACAAAAGGAAGAATCATATCTTCATATAATTTTATCAATTCAGAACATTTTTTACAGCACTTGTATCAGGTGATGTGGTATGCGAATGAAAGATAATCTTAACAATTCTTTAGACTTATATTAATTGAAAAGAATACAAGGCCACAGAGAAAAGGAAACAAGAGATCGCATCCAATAGTACACTAAAAATGTGTGTTGAGTAATTATTTCTATAGTTTGCCTTGCTCAAGGGCCAGCACCTTGTCAGTCCCTCCTATATAACCCCCAAATCCTCAGTATTAACCCAAAATACTGTAACTACAACAAGCTTATTTCAAGTAAAGTGTATCATAAAAAAGTTATGTAAACTGGCCTTGGCTGATACAACGAACATCTGCGGCTATCATGGATTTATCATACAGGGTATCCCATGATTCACATACAGAATCTTGAGCACCTTAAAAATTGGATCTTGCGCTTTTCTACAAAGTCGTAAATGTTGACAGGTACCTTACAAAAATACAAATAACTATTGAAAAATTAGATAGATGGGTCGGATGGCTAAACAATTGATAGAATAGTACATTTCCAAAATTGTTCGCTTCCAAACTAAAGTCCGATGAGTGTAATCAAATAAAATTTCGAAAAGGAAAAATATGCTTTGCTTAAAATCTACAAACAATCACGTAATAACATTCTTTCCATTAATTAATTATTTGCTATGCTTAGGCCCATACTGTGATAACAAATCCACCGTCGTAAAAATAATAATCATACAAATTACGAGCGATTGATTCAATAGAAAACAGAAGGCAATTAATTTATAAAGGAAGAAAATGAATTACCTTATAACACTATTTTCTTTTTAATCCATTATTCTAAGACGGGAACGTCAATGAATGAGCGAAAATGGATTTCGTATCTGTGATTCATTTAGATAAGCGAATTTAGTCTTGGAAACAAAGTAAAGCCGCCTATTCCTTATAAAGTGGCATTAATTAATATAATAGCCCAATGACAAATGACCTAAGTAGTAAAATTATTCTCATTTTTCATAGTGATATTTTTTATAGAGGGGTTACAAGCTTTTTTCAGTGCCATTTGCAATTCTTTATGGTAAGTGTTTTAAGTTAAACTATATAATTTTAAAATATGCTGAAAAATATGAACAGTCTGAGCATCCGTGGATTCAAATTCTTTGAGGTATGTACGATATAC
This sequence comes from Stictocephala bisonia, assembly GCA_035578905.1. Classification (NCBI taxonomy): domain Eukaryota; kingdom Metazoa; phylum Arthropoda; class Insecta; order Hemiptera; family Membracidae; genus Stictocephala; species Stictocephala bisonia. Next base: position 1,034,204 of record JAQJVL010000094.1, on the reverse strand, counting down.
CTAACAAGAATATTAAAAGTACTGTAATATAATGAAATGTATGTTACGACTGAATAATATACACAAGTGATCTAAAATTTAACAATTTTACATTTTGACGCTGGAAAAACATTTTTCTCATATCCACCTAAACCCCTCTCAACAAAACATTTGACGAATTAAACTATATTTTTACAGTAGTATCAAACTGTATGACTGAAATCTTAAAAAACTTACAATTCGTTCAGGATTGAAGCTCCTGGGATAGGAATAATCACTTTGTTTAGGTTGTCATGAGGAACTGTCACTAGTGCAGGTGCTCTGTATCACTGAAACGTGTTGCCGAGTCTGTTATCAAACACATTATGACGGCAGACGTCGAAAATCCACTATAAATAATAACTCACAAAAAAGACAGAGAGCGACATAACCTCACTTCTACAAACACCTAACCTCAACTGGCGCGCCGGTCGGTGTCTCGTAGAAACGCGAGAACTGTGGAGAGGAGAATCTCTCCCCACTATTACTCCTTCACACACGTCTTTCCACCTCCCCTTCCACCTCCACACCTACCTTCGCTGGCTGGACTACTTTCCTTTTCATCTCGAACGATGTAAGACCGGTTCACAAGCGAGACTATTGTTCTGTTCTGCTACCTTTCTTGTGTAGTATGGTGTCTGCAGTTACGAATTGTTTCACACCAAAGAAATATTCCTTTTTCGCATCTGAAGCCCCTCTAACTGATGCTATCGCACTGTGCTATACGTTCGATTTTCCGTAGAAACTTTATACGCAAAAATCGCTTACTTTGAACAGTAATGAAGAGGATAGATTTCTTTTTTCTCTAGTCTAATTTGAAGCACTATTCATAGGCTGTGGGCTGGTGCGAGAGAAATATAATCAGCTGTTTGTATTCGCTGACTGTAACTGCTGATGCGGCTACTCACCACAACGCAGTATTGTTTTGACGTTTATTTTAATTGTAAATACATATTATGGTATGGTATTATGGTTATGGTAGGTGTAGTTTTGTATTGTTTATTTTAGCTTTTATCATCTAGTGCAATTAGACGTTGTTTAGATGATAGTGACGTTAGAGGAAGGTGACGTTCCTAGTGACAATGAAGATTTGTTGTCTTTTGCAAAAATGTAAATATATTATAATATTTTTATTTTGCAGTTTAGTAACTCTATTACCTATTTAGCATTTGTTTATCTTATTACTTTTGCCAGAGATAATATTTATGGCCATATTTTTCCTCAAGCAATGTGTAAATACATTTTGTACATAACTGGACAATTATTTACTTGTGTACTATATTTGGTTTTTCAACTTAAATTTTTTTTTTCAAAAAATTCAAGTGTGTGATATGGTTTTATTCACAATAAAATTTGGAACATTTTGTATACCTTGGATTTTTCATTTACCTGTATTTTGTGACTATCCATAGTGCTCAAATGTAAAAAACAAAAACCAAAAATAATTAAGTCATACTTTTATGAAGCTTGAATTTTTATAATTACTTGCATGTTTCTACATTTTCTATTACCTTATGGCGCATACTTCTGTGAACAGTTTGATGTATGATACATGGTATTTGACATTTGTTTATTAAAGCTAACCGTGCAAAACTCCTAGATCGCCATATCACTGAAAAGTGATTTAATCATCAGTTGGAGGGTTAATTGACGAAGCCTATTTGGATTATTTATATCTGTCAATAGTGAATAAAGATATTTATTTTATTTAATATTGCTTAAACGAGTATTGAAGAGAAATATTTTTTTAAACACGACTCAGGCAATAATACTTTGTTAATCCTAGTAAGATGTTCTCATTTAGCACATTGATAATTGATATTCAGGACATACCTACTATCGACCTTCCCACCCACTCCTAGACAGATCATAACAACTTACAAAGGCAAATTATTATTAGAATTATTAGATAAAATTAAACAACATTAAGTACAGTTAATGAAATAATTCCTTTTTACACATAGTGAGTATTAATAGAAAACCTCTACTATTTTTCAAACCAGCGCAACGTTTCTATCTAATCTAACGCAATCACTATAGCAAATCAAGTATATTTAGCTGCCAGGACATTAAGCAAGGCATAAATGGAGGTGAGATGACTGACAATCATCACATAATGTAAGTTTACAAACACCTCACATCGAAAAGCTGTTTTTTTTTTTAAACTAACATTTGATTATATCCGGCCATATGGCTACTGAAAACCCCTCTGTGTTTATTTAGGTCATCACAGCTTATTGTGATTTTTTCACTTTTTTATTCTGTGCTTGAGGAGTGATCTTCGGTACCATGTGGCGGACAGAGGTGTCCGCCTGTGAACCAGCCTCGGCCTTTGTTCTCGCCGCTCGTTATTGTGGAGATCACACCGTTTAGGACCGGCAGCACGTCGGGCCGAGCCAAACGGCCGATAGCAGCCAGTTTTAATTTAATTTAATCACTGTTATTCTGGCCGTTCGCCAATAAATAATTCCGGTTTAGTCCTCCTCTTATTTTCGACCTGTTGACACTCGGCTCTGTCTCACTATACGGGTCGAGAGGCATTAATAAAACACGTCGCTTATCTCATAACGGTTGAACCTATTTCCTGGCGCATTTTTTAAACAAATAACATATTGCACAAAATGAAATATTTATCATATTTTCGGTAGACCGTAAATTTTTCAGACAACTACAAATGTTTTTCAAGAGAGGCGACTATAATTTGTGTGCTAACAACGATATCTGAGCGATATGTTTTCATATCCATTATTTGTTTACATCCCTGAGCACTTGCAGGAGAAAAATGTCTAGATATAATACATCGTTGTATATAAAATATTTGTATAATTTATTAGTGGTTCGTATTTCAAATAAAGATGTAGTAGACCTACTATATGTATACACATCCAGACAACCAGACCGAAGCGTTAAACTCTCAAACATTACTTTACCTGTATTGTTTGGTCGGACACATAATCCATCCGGGCTGAATGTCCGACCCTCGTAGTTTGACGAAGGTAAATTACCACGGGAGATTTCCAATTGCACCGGGGTCAGGGATCGGCCCCAAACTGATGTGTCCAGATGCACCGGAGCCCCTTTTGGGGGGTGTTCCAATTGCACCAGAGGCCCTTGTTTATGACATGAGCCGGGAAAGTCCAACCAGGCCGGATTCCTAGTACAGTAACCCCAAGCTGACCGTGCCAAATTCCACACCCTTTGTTATGACATGAGTCATGAGTCGGTTAGGTTAGGTTAGGTTAGGTTAGGTTAGGTTAGGTCAGGTTAGGTTAGGTTAGGTTAGGTTAGGTTAGATGTTAGTGTTGCCACGGATAAACACAAAATTAAACATTAAATACATAGTTACCATATTTATTAGTTAGAACCTGCTACGGTCTACCATTAGTATGTGCCACGAAACATCGGCAAGTGTTTGATAGAATATTCCATTGCGAAATTGTTAAACACTTATAACCTATGTTTGAAGAAATGTAGTGGGGTGGGGAAGGAAGGGGCCTTCCAATTGCACCGGCTCCGGCGGTCGAAGGAATTTGCAGCGGGGATAAGTGAGGTGGGTAGATTTTGACCACCGGTGCATCTGGACACTTTTCGGACGGAGGAATGTTTTGACCCGTGGAAATTCCTTTGACCGCCGGTGCAACTGGATATCAGCCATTACCACAGCCAATCTATTTGGACCAATTTTCCGGAAATTATTTTTTTTTAATCAGTTATTTCATTTGACTATTATTGTATTATAAAAGCTCTTAATTGCCATCCCTCTGAGATGGGGTTGTAACTGTTTCACGGTTGTGTGGATAGTAGTTACGTACTTGTTACAACGGAATAGTTCGGCCTCAGGACGGTTTTGAAGTGGTGTCCGGACAATTCGTACCACGGACATTTCGTCCCCCAAGAAAAATGCGGACATTTCGTCCCACTTTGTGGAATGGCTACCTGGGTAGGGTTTGATAAATAGTCTCCAAATATTTCTAAACGGACACTTCGTCCCACCTGAGAGAAGGGTTGTAAAAAGGTTTGGTTAGGTTAGGTTAGGTTGGGTTGGGTTAGGTTGGGTTAGGTTAGGTTAGGTTAGGTTAGGTTAGGTTAGGTTCTCTCAGGGTGGGACGAAGTGTCCGTTTAGAAATATTTGGAGACTAATTATCAAACCCGACCCAGGTAGACACTCCACAGAGTGGGACGGAATGTCCGCATTTTTTTTGGGGACGAAATGTCCGTGGGACGAATTGTCCTGTAATCTTTGAAGTTTCATTATGTTAAATCGACCGTGGAAGACATAATGTGAAAAGGCTCTTTAGTGGAGAGGGCACAGTATAAAGATCTCAGCATCAGTATAAAAACCCTCTGCAACGGAATTAAGAAGAACTAATACTGCAGTAACAAGATATGTAGATAATATTTGGAGATTCCCAATGCTTCGAGTGTTTAGGAAACAAACACAACGTTTCGACAGGTATAACAAACTCCTGCCGTCCTCAGGAGTACTTACTAACTTAGCTTACATCCAAAACTATTCTTTTTTTCCTCAACCCATACTAAATTAGAAAAGACTTAATACTACATTCTTAGATACTAAAGATTACTGTTGAAAGTCAAACGTTCTTAAAGAACCTATCACACATAACATAATTATAAAAACATTATTCACAATATGAAACACAAGAGAAATGCAAAATAAGAAATCGTTCAACAAAACACAGAGCAAGTTATTAAATAGAACAAATATTCAATGAGATACAAAAATAAATGCAAAATATGAAAAAGAAAGTAACAGAGCATAGAGTAAGTTATTAAACATACAAAATATTCAATAAGACACGAAATAAATACAAAATATGAAAAAATTCAATAAAACATAGAGCAGGTTATTAAATAAACAAAATATTCAACTTGCGTATTATATTTTGTATAATTATGTCATGTGTGATAGTTTTTTTAAGAACGTTTGACTTTCAACAGTATTCTTTATTATCTAAGCATGAAGTATTAAGTCTTTTCTAATTTAGTTTGGGTCAAGGAAAAAAAGAAAAAATATTTTTATATGTAGGCTAAGTTAGTAAGTATACCTGAAGAGGGCAGGAGTTTGTTATACCTGTTGAAACGTTGTGTTTGTTTCTTAAACACTCAAAGCATTGGAAATCTCCAAATATTATCTACATATCAAGAACAATCCAGTGCTAATAAATAACTTTCAGAATGCAATAACAAATAGCATTTTCCTAGCCACTATAGTGCCAGTTTTACTTAAGTTCATTCTTTTGGACTGATTTATAGTTTTTGGTACATACAAATTAAATGAAACTGTAACTGTACACTTTAAAATCCCAAATTTGGTAATATACTAAAGCCGCAATCTTGCCCATTAATCGTTCAGGCTGATAAGAGTAAGAATACCCAAAATATGTAAGTAACGAATAGCGAAGACAAGAGAATTGTATATTTATAGATTAGAAATCTGTCTTTCCGTAAACATGTTAGAAGTCTATGTTTAGTCCATATCCCTGAACCGATCGCAATGAACGGCTTTTTTTTATAAAGAATATTTTTCCAGAAACTATTAAGTTTACTCTTCACTATCACCAAAATTAACAAAAATCTGCAATACTGACTTAAACATTGAAGTGGGGATATGAAGTTAAAACTACGACTTATTCTTATTCTCAATAAAAAAAATAATGTAGAAGGTTCTGAAAAATTAGAGTATGTGAGTACAAATCAAATTGAAACGAATCTTCTGAAGCCCCTACTCCCTCTCCTGAGTTTGAGGGAGGCTCGTTGCGTGTACAACTTGGGTCTAACATCTCACATGACTACCGTGTTCATGTCGTATTTGACAGTCTCATCGTACTGGGATCGTCACAGAACACAATGTGGATGAGCGGAGTTTTTCTCAGGAAGAGCCATTTAATTATACCCAGAGGGACGATGAAGTAGTGGGCAAAAGGCAAACTGGACCATTTCGCAATGTTGCCCAGTTCGTCCGCTCTCGAAAAATTTCTGATTTTCGGACACTTTGGACAAATTGACCCACTAACAACCTAAACTACTTCAGAATGTGAACTATGGTTTGTCTATAGGCGAAAAGTCTAACTGAACCACCTTTTTGCACACTTTTGGTAAGTAATTCTCAGTCAACTCGTCCCACGGGAAGCTTCCCAGTTCGTCTTGGATACTTTGCCGGGCCAGCAGCCCAGAACCCAAGTCAGTGGCGGGACACCGTATATATATATCGATTATACACGATATTTTGTCAGGTATTTATAGCTATATTGACAGCCTTAAGTCTTCTCTGTCAGAGGTGGAACCAGCGGTCACTTCGACATATTCAGTTGTGCCCAAGATGATAATCATTGTCCGGACGCGAGATTACTGAGTTCACATGTCACCCCAAACTGTCGCCTTCAAATACCTGGATTACAACACTACACCACCTTGCCCAACGGCTGACCTTTCCGACCCAGACGCCTTTGGTTACAGTAGAGGGTGCGGGTGGTGTCCTACATTATCTCCATCGTGTCTTGTCGTGAGTTTATTACCTCTGAACTGTACTTGCCCATTAGTAAGCGACTGGACTACGCCTTTCTCGGTGGCCAGGGAAGGCGTACAAGCTCGAGACATGTTTTGCCGTCTAGTGTGAGTTCCTTGGATTGAATTCATTTTCGTTGCCCTTTTCCCATTGCTTCCAAGAAGGGGTGCGATTTAAATAAACACGAGCACATATGTTTAGGACTAATTCAAACATATGTATACTTGTTTGGGTAACGTACTATTGGGAACAGTTATCAGAACATTTGTCTATAGCTGTCCTAGAGTTATCGGAGATCCAATTGTTCTAACATCAACTAGAGAGTCGAGAGTATCGTCGGCCCTAGGATTTTTAAAGGACTCAATACGAAGATATTCTCCTAATCAGTGTTTAAAGTATCAATAGTTACGACCTTATGTAAGGTGGCTAGGGGTTTTTTATGTCGATTAGGTCTTTCTATAGAGAAGAAAGAATCAGAGGTTGCTTTCTTATGGTCGCAGCGAACGCTTAAGTGGGAGTTGCAAATAAATGTCAATGACTACAAATACAGTAAGACGAAAAGTAGCCATGTTAAAATTTCAGACCAGTCGTCCAGGTAGAAACTCGACTTTACGCAAACGGCCACTAGGAGGCACGAGCGCTCGCCCGCCTGCTCCCTGTCTTTCGGAGCAGCGCTCGTAGCGGCTGTTTGCGTAAGCTTCCCTCCCGCTTGTCTGAAAAATCCCCATAAGAACTTTTCGTCTTAGTATTTGTAGTCATTGTAAATGTTAACTAATGTACATCATTATACATCTGTAGTAATAATTATTTTGTTTATCCTGAAGATTTGGGCATGTAAAGGGAGGGGCTAACAAGGAGCTGTATATTATATTGGGTTTGTTTTTGTTTTATTATACAGTACTTGTTTTTGTGAAATAAAGATATGATTGAATTTGGTGTTTATAATATTGATGTTTACTATATTATATATATGTTTATATATAATATAGTATATATAAACATAGTAATATGTTTATATATACTATGTTTATATATTTCTTAATCATAGTATAACAGCTGTAGGATGTTTATATTTAAACTGTAAATAGGTTTCAACTCAAGTGCTATAAGTGAGATACCAGAAATAAAGTTATGTATTATGATTTTACTTAATACAGCTGAACCACTAACATTTGTTGCCCAAAGTCACATGCCGAGGCCGGAGGCGGAGGAGTCACGAGCGTAGCGAGTGAAGGGATTGATACACGAAGCGTGCAGAGGTGTCCCCTAGTAACTTTATATTATATGACAACAAATTAAGACAGTCAGCACGAGAATTTATCATTTAGTTCACTCACGCTCTGAACTTAATACTTAACCGATTTTGATAAACATTTTTTATTCAAAAGATAATTTTGGTTTCTAAATCGTAACGGAGCTAGATTTTTGAAATTCTCGTAGGTTTTTCCCCTACACGGCGCCAAAGTTGCAGTTTTATTCTTCTGGAGATTAATTGACCAGCTGGCGGCGTAAACAAATGTTAATGGTATAAATATTTTGTTAGGTTAAACATAGAGAGCAGCACAGTAAAATATCAAGTTAATTATAGAAGAGTGAGTACATGTCTGTCTGTTTGTATGTTATCATCAGATGTTAAATAAAATGAAAAACAGTGAAGCGTGTAAAAAAAATTTAAATAAAAAAATAAATAAATAAATGCGAAGCGTGCACGGGTGTCCCCTAGTAAAGAATGACGTCATGTGTTTATTCAAGCACAAGAGAGCTGTGATTAAAGGACATTTCATGCAACTACAATAGGACTACGTTTATCACCAATATTACGATAAGTAACAACTTTTCCCTTAACATCCTGTTTGTATGAAGTACACATTTAGATTAGCCATTGCATGTATACGCGTTGACTATACGATCACTTAACGGTTTGTATTAACATGGATTTTAACAGAGGAAAAAGAAAACAGAGGGCGTTTTCTTATGACCGCAGCGAACGCCTAAGTAGCAGTTTTAAATACTGTACATTACAACTAATCTAAATCTTTATACATAAACACTGAATTAATAATTATAACTATGAATATTTGGGGAAAATAAGATAAAGACTGACAAGGTTAGTTGCCCTGCCACTGCATGGCAAAGTGGTGAAATAACTACTCGACAAACTAACTTACCGCACTATTGTGTGCAACCTCTGTTACTTTGTTCTCTTTGGTGCTTCTTCATTAGAATGTGCGGGCCTGGTCTCGAGTAACCGTTGTCGCAAAGTTTGGACCCCCCCCCCTTAGCACCTTAAAAAACGCTTAAATACTAAGTAAAAATGCCACTGGCGTTGACTGAAACAAATGGATCAAATATCATAGATCGGTCGTGGTTCGGATCCCACTTTTTTGTCATCCTGGCTCATTAGATCGAATGCTTATGATCGGTGCTGTATACGTAGAGGCTCGATCATGTTACTTTTTAAATTAACGAACGTTACATCAATACTCAGGCACTACTTCTAGTAGACAAGATTGATCATGCTTGACGCACCACCCTCATGGGTCCAGCCCCACCCCGACCGGCTCAATTGAGGATACTGCCCATCAAGCCGTACTTACCCTCTTAATCAATGGTCCTTACATCCCAATTAGGATCATTGGCGTGGGATGGCAAAGGCCAGACGTTCAATCATATTGATTCGGTTATTGTATTCATCATATCGAATGTTACAAAGAGTCTATCGTCTTTTTGAGGGATTTAGATTGCTTCTATAATATATTATAGATGTATTATTTGGAAAATGTCATCTTACTTGCTTAGTACTTAATTAAAACAAATTTGTTGATTTACTTAATATGCCAATGAGGTGCGGTCCATTGTAATTTATTATCTAATTTTTAGTAAATAAGGATCAATTTACTAAAAATTCTAACTTTTATTGATGTCGAGCATATTTTTTATTTGATGAACATTTAAATTTCTCAGTTAGTAGTTTACGACCTTAAAACCGTTTTGTACCATTATTTGTAGAAATAAATTAATCAAAATTTTTGAAACTTACGGGATTTTAATAAAATTTAAGGTTATTATGATAATCAGCTTTAAACATTTAAAATGACCGCCAATTCGAGAAGAATTGTTGTACAAAAATCAAAGTTTAATGAAATATGAACACTATGAAGATAAACATTCATGCCAATTTTCATAATTATATTTAAAGTAACTTCAGAGATATTAAGCTTTTTGTAAAAATCACATACAGAGAGACGGATAATGGTGAGATAAACGATACGTACACATTATATTTTTTGTTTATTTTAACCCGACAAATGACCTCGAGAAGTTTGGCTGGCTACTCAAGAGACTCCCTGTATTCATATTTGGAAATATATCCAAAAGTCATGTTATATTACAAAAATATCCTATCTCAGAGCTAAATACAGTCTAAACCATTTATACCTGCCTCACTGATTCTATTTATGTTAGCTAATCTCTCCGTAAAATGACAGAGGGTGTACTCTGTAACTATGTGATCTACTGTTTGGATTACTTAGTCACATGACTGATCTAGTGTCAATCCCCATTTATACTTGTAATAGTTACATCTGCCCACGCCAGTTCGACAGCTACTTAACGATGTCCATCGTCTACGAGGAAGATACATCCCATCCCCAGGTATTGACGGATCGTTAACAACGAAGTTATTTTGTCCATGAAAATTGTTCCACACAACGACCCAGCTAGTATTAGGCGATAAATTTTATTTGAAAAGCAGCACGTAACATTTTAAAGATCTAAAACATAACCATCCAAATGCAATTTTACTTTTTCTAAAGTTTTAACAAATATAACCGAAAAACTGTCAAAAATGTGTGTTTTAAAATTAAATAATAAAAAAATAGTAGGCTAAGGTCACATTTTCTATATATATGTGTATTTTTAGATCTTTAAAATAATATATTAATGAAAATACTAGAAATAAATTAATAGTATAATGAAGTACGTAGTGGTTCTTATTTTACAATTCTTATATATGAGACGCCGACACAACGTTGTTGGTATTTTAAGGCGAATATGAATGGTTATATGAGTGTAGGATGAGTGTGGATGAGTGTAGTCTGGTTACTAACTGAGTTCAACTGTTCCTCAGAGAGGGCAATTTATTAATAGCCCAACAGCCAGGGCAACTAAGGGACCTACAGCGTTACGTGGAATCCGAACCACGTAGTGCTGGTCTGATTGTCAGCTAATTGACAAGCCTGATACTCAGTTATCTCCCCCACACAACATCCGCACAATGACTACCACCCAAAAAGGACACCCCAGACTTCTCTAGTAGTGTCCACGCCGATAGCAACCATTGAGCGGACGCCATGTTGGTATTAAGAGGACCGAGCATCCAACTTATATAGACATAATATATAAGGATGTATAGACATAATACACCAAGACTATCTGAACCAACCTAGATAGTCTTGTCTTGGCCCTATCTATTCTCTCGTAAGCTAGGTCTAACACTGTCTTCGTCTTCCCACTAAATTTATTTTAAACTTACGTTTGCAAAAGCAAATTACTTTTTTGGTAATATTTAGTACCTCAGTTAAACCTTTTGAAGATTCTACAAACTATCTTCATTATATAAACATATCATTTTTATTTAAAGTTAGTCAAAGCACAACTAAATCAGTTTTGTGCCTTGCAGAAAAAACTATCTAAAATCATAGTACAGTTTTTCGGTCATAAAATCCGGAGTCGAAAAATCAGCGAAACGCCGTGCTTGAACACATTTTTAAGTAGATAAACTAAATTTATTATAATTTGTTTGTTATGCAATGCTTCTTTTTTGGATATTTGATACCAATTTAAAATGAATAATATAGTTTTTACTAAAGTACAACATTTTTAGGTACTAAACATTTTTAGCCACTTTCAGGTTCGAACTTATGCAAATGAACACTACGCAATTATAAGTATTATTATATTAAATAATGTTATGTTTTATTTGATAAATGTCACGATTCTGAACATGTAGATAAACTTTAATTTATGAAGAGAAAGGGAACAATCCTACCCTTTCAAGTACATACCCATAGTTCTTTAGTTAATGGTAATAGTTAATCCATTTGGAACGGTAATTTAAACTAATAAAATGTAGTTTACATTTAAGGCTTAAGGTTACATCTATTTAAAGCGTACCAGACAACTTGTCCAGTAATGGGCTGATTTTGCGTTCAATATTGCCAATCAAAGACGATAATCTTAAAAATTTGGATTTAGGTAATAAAATCAATAGTGATTACCAAAATGTCACATTAATAAGACATTTTATCGCTGATGATTGAACTAAACCGAATATTACTGAATTCTTGTAGTATTATTGAAAAAAAAAACTATTTTCAAAAATGTTGAACGTAGCCTATTCAGCTATGCAGCATCTTTATTGCTATTGTTCACTATATGTTGTGTTACGAATAGGTTTTTTTTTAATTTCAAACTAAGTGACTTTATTTTACAACTAGGGGACACCCGTGCACGCTTCGCATGCCAACCCCGTCACTCGCTGCGCTCGTGACGCCCGGCCTTCGGCCTCGGCATGTAACGTTTGGGTTCATATATTATAAATTAAACTTTATTCAGTAAAATCATATTATTTTAAGTAATGTTCAGTAGCTCACTCACTGCACTTGATTTGCACTCTATTTATAGTATTATAGTAATTATAAACAACCAATGTTATTGCTAACTCTATTTCAAATTTTTTCATTTTATTTAACGGCTGATGATAACACACACAGACATGTATTCGCTCTTTTATAACTAATTAACTTGATATTTAACTGAGCTGCCCCCTATGTTTAACATAACAAATTATTTGGACCATTTAACATTTATTTTGTTTATGCCGCCAGCTGGTTAGTTAAAATTAATCACCATTAGAATAACATTGCAACTTCGACGCCGTTTAGGACAAAAACCTATGGGAATTAAAAAAATATAGCTCCGTTACGACTTGAAATCAAAATTATCTTTTGAATAAAAAAATTTCATAAAAATCGGTCAAGTAATAAATTTAGTAACAAGGTAACTAAATTACCCGTTTCTTTTAATATATAGGATATTTCTATTTAAGCTAAAAAAAATTACAGCTGGGGGTTAACAGCTGACCCATTTCAAAAAATTGTTGGTCTCGTGTGACATAATAGATTTATAAGTTATTTTCGGAAACATACATTTATTACACTCAATGTACACAGGATTGATGTACTCCGTGAAATGTTTCGCTCAATGTACATAAGACTGATGTACACCGTGAAGTGTTTCACTCAATGTACATAAGACTGATGTACACCGTGAAGTGTTTCACTCAATGTACATAGGACGATATACACCGTGAAGTGTTTCACTCAATGTACACAGGATTGATGTACACCGTGAAGTGTTTCACTCAATGTACATAGGACGATGTACACCGTGAAGTGTTTCACTCAATGTACACAGGATTGATGTACACCGTGAAGTGTTTCACTCAATGTACATAGGACGATGTACACCGTGAAGTGTTTCACTCAATGTACACAGGATTGATGTACACCGTGAAGTGTTTCACTCAATGTACATAGGACTGATGTACACCGTGAAGTGTTTCACTCAATGTACATAGGACGATGTACACCGTGAAGTGTTTCACTCAATGTACACAGGATTGATGTACTCCGTGAAATGTTTCACTCAATGTACATAGGACGATGTACACCATGAAGTGTTTCACTCAATGTACACAGGATTGATGTACACCGTGAAGTGTTTCACTCAATGTACATAGGACGATGTACACCGTGAAGTGTTTCACTCAATGTACACAGGATTGATGTACACCGTGAAGTGTTTCACTCAATGTACATAGGACTGATGTACACCGTGAAGTGTTTCACTCAATGTACACAGGATTGATGTACTCCGTGAAATGTTTCGCTCAATGTACATAAGACTGATGTACACCATGAAGAGTTTCGCTCGATGTACATAGGACTGATGTACACTGTTAAGTGTTTCGCTTAATGTACATATGACTGATGTACACCGTGAAAAGTTTCGCTCAAAGTACATAGGACGAGGTACACCGTGAAGTGTTTCACTCAAAGTACGTAGGACTGATGTACACCGTAAAATGTTTAGCTCAAAGTACGTAGGAACTGATGTACACCATGAATGTTTAGCTCAAAGTACGTAGGACTGATGTACATCGTGAAATGTTTCACTCAATGTACATAGGATGAGGTACACCGTGAAGTGTTTCACTCAAAGTAGACTACATAAGACTGATGTACACCATGAAGTGTTTCACTCCTCACAGTTTGCTGGGCACTTGTAAGGATTAATGATGAGAACATTTTTTCTCCAACGCCCATATTTATCAAAATATCAGAATATTTAATTATTATTAATTACCATTTTATTGATAAAATTAACTGGATTTAAAATATTTTACATAATTTAGATACCTCTAATTTAATGACTTTTAGAAGAATATTTGTAACTGTTCTTTATCTTAAAATTTCAAACGCTCTCAATGCCCCATACTGTAGTTTGAATATTACACAAAAACTTATTCGTACAAAACTTCGTCCATAGCGATAACTATTGATCAATAAATTTTTACAACAATGAAAATATAATTATTTGTTGGTAATTTACCGCCACCATTGGGAAATCTGATCGCGATCACAGTTTTGCTGCTAGAAATAAGCTCTTTTCAGTCAGGATTTTATCAGGATGATCAATTGTCACTGAAACTGAGCAGTCGCTGCAGCGAGGCTTTGTCCTTAATCTAGTGCAATAAATAGTTCTTCATTTGAGACTTAACATACATCTCTTTAAATAACATGGTAAACAATAGAAATAAAACACACGTAAACTAACTAACTAGTAGGCCTACAATCGAATCAGAGGAAAATCTTAAAGGAAAGAAATTAGCACCCATCAACTTCCTCATTAACAGCATTAAGTACAATCAAACAAAACCTCATACTACGTTGAAATTTAACTAGCGATATTTTATATTTTCTCTAATTGGTACTAAACCTTTATCTGATTTTTAGGGGGAAAAGTGGAAGAGAATGCAGCATATTTTATTATCTTGGCAATTAATTTGACCGGTTAGTATATCTGGCGTTATACTAATCCGAAATTCCAAAAAAGGAATAACGGTGCAATAACTACCGAATTAACACCACAACATCCCAAAAATGGAGGCAACAAACCCTGTCTGTGTAATTAACAGGTTCCAAACAGGATGTGACTTGTTGAGCGTTGTGTGGGCGAGATCTGGAGGCCAAATCGAGGAATAAAACACCTTGTATGATAGATTACCTAATTAGACATATGGCGCCCGACGTGCGCGACCAATCCACTAAAAATGGCGGCTGTGATTTATCATTGGGGACATTAAACGTAAGGACCTCTCATGATTAACGCCAGGACCTCCTGGGACCGATGGGTGATGCATTCTTCCTCTGATGAAGCCAGTCGACCTTGAAGTAGTCGTCTATCTTAATGATGATGTCGAAGACATCTTAAAGTTAGGGACCGTATGGATTTAGTTTACGATGGTATAGGTGTTACGATATTTTGAACACTATTTCTCATTTCTAAACACCTGTTTTGATAAGCAACATAGCAAAATATTACTTTCTAAGTTGCTATTACCATTTAGAAGATCTTGCAGGAAGGTCTATGGTATTTGATATGGTTTTTGCTAGAGACATTCAGAGTGGTTTTTATATTTATAAAAATGGTTTAATGGTTTTACCAATTATAAATTCAATATTGCCCATTGTCCCTGTATCTTATCAAGTTTATGAGAACAGTTTACTTTTGTGTTTGGACATTTTAAAATTTTTTAAAGTAATTTAGTATTTTATCTAAAATAAAATAAATACGAAACATATTTAGAATAAAAATACTTTTCTTGAAATGTATTTTCACTAAAAAAATTCTAAGTTGCTCTTTACAAAATTAAAACATTTTCAAAGGCATTTCAATTTCGATGAATTTAAGATTATTCATACAAAAACATAGATTACATTAAATAATATTCGTACGTGGGAGGATCAGGTTGAACTGCCCAGTACAGAAATGCGATTAGCTTGGTCAACCACCAGGTTCAGGTAGTTTGATTTATAGAATGATATCCTTGAAGGACAAGGATACGCCAAAGCAGGTGTAAGGCACGTTATTAGAGTAACCTATAAAACATCTTGGTGGGTGTAAAAATATAAAAGCCATCATCCTACATCCTTCCCACGCAATTACTTTACTGGCTGTTCCATTAAAGTATTTATTTAAATCCTTTGAAATCCGTGTAAACCTCGAATGGAAGGATTGGAGGCGTACAAATTACGTACATTGAATCCGATAATAGCTAAGAACACAGAGATGAGAAGTTGTTGGACGGCCAGGCCATCCCTTGACTGAAGATGGAAGTAACCAAGCCATTAGACGATTTCCCCTCGATGAGTCAACTGAGAGATCGACCCCATCGAGTTTCCACATCCCACAGGGGCGATTCTGATATATTTTTGTCCAAGAAGGGGATCAATCTTTGTGTTTGTAAGCTGAACCAACAAATTTTGCTGTTTGCAGTTTATTTATCTCCCCTCTTAACTGCTAACCATTACAACTTCTTATCTGGATTGCTCCTTTATTTATCTGGTGGATTTATCTTTATTGGTAATTTTGATTGCAAACATTTAAGTCGGGAATAAATTTAATTAGAGATTTACATTGAAATTAACACATTACTTTAGTAATTGTGGTGCATGTTGCCTTATTAAAGCTAATATTTATTTTTGATATGTTGAACAAACTTAAATGAGAGATTAAAATAAGACTCGTCCAGAAATAAAATTTTCTTTATTTATCTTCTTATAAATAACTTCAACAAATAAAATTGGTTTCTTCTACAAATAATGATAAAACAAAAATAAAAATCTCTTCTTTTATTGACTCAATGGAACATAAATAAATTAAAACAACTCTTCCAAAATAATAAATTAAATATCTCCAGACCAGAACCTTCTTTATTTATTTAACTTTTTTAATAAATTTCTTTAAACTTTTAAATCAAAAAATTCAAAATTGTATTAAATTGTCTAAAATTGTCTAAATTGAATTCTTAAAATTTTCTAAAATTGTTTTAAAATTGCCTCCGGGAGATGTAGCTGTCCTGGAGGTTTCGAATCCAACAAGGAACCACAACAAAGCTCGTCCGGCATTCAAACAAACACTCACAAGCGAACTACAGAAAAATTGCCGCAACAGTAAAGGAAAACCGAAACGGTACAAGTCGCCGTGAACACGAAAGCGGATCGAACGTGGTCCCACTCAGAAAGTTATTGTAAAACTGCCCGAACGGACGCACGCTTCCACCGACGGACTTACCCCCACTTTAACTCTAGAAGCTAAACCAACCAATTAGAACCCTCTAAACCAGGACATCTGAACAGGTAAGGCTCACCAAACATGTTGCCTTCAGAAAACATGTCGCATGAAATTGACAGGAAATTAACAAACGTGACAATACTGGTTATTTAACTATTTTATATGGGAAAAACTACTTTTTTATTTGAAAGGGGAAGATTCTGAATTTGTCTAAAAACATGGAGAATTTATATGGAAAACTGTTGGAAAACAAAACAAACTCCTAAACCTCTCAGTTATTACAAAATTTTACATTTTCTAAATACCATTATTCTAATTTGATTATAATGCAACAATTAACAATTGTTACAAGCAGTTTAAAGTAAATTTTGAAAATGGATGCAGATAATATATTTCAACATATTTATTTTCATCTTATAACGAATATTTATTTTTGTGTGATTATTTTCTAATAAAAACCTATGTACCGTAACAATAAGAATAATTTATTTCCATTTTCTCATTGCTGAAAAAAAAAAAAAAATCAAACGACTTTTCTAATAAATTAAAAGATAGAAAAACACTACAATTTTTAACAAAATTAAATGTTGCTTATTATAAAAAATAACTAATTAACGAATTAACTAAACCTTAAAGATATGAGAAAAATGAAATAGTTAAGTTAAATACACATGATAAACAATTAAACTGAAGTAAAAAACACGATAAACATGTAAAAGACAAAATTTAGGGCCTCAAAGGTAATGCGTGTTTTGAGACTCCATTTTTAATATAATTAAACTTTAATAATACCAGCGTTTAAGAACTATTAAAAGTAAAACAAATACTACCAGTGCTAAATAAGTAAAATAAGAAGAAAATTGCTGAATGTAAATAAGAAGAATTACATACATTTACATACAGACACATATTTATATAAATATTGATCTTACATACCTATAATGTAAAAAATGTATTTTTAGCTTTAAGGAATTTTAGATGTGTATTGATTAAGTGTTTTTAATCCCATAATGTTTGATGCTGGTTCTAAAACTGATATTCCTTTTTTATGTGATAAATCACAACATTATATGCACTTCATTTATCTTATATGACACGTATTTAGTTTGCTGGATAAATAAATTACCGTATCCCAACAAATAAACTTTAATGAAATGAATTATTTGTTATTATATGTAAAGTTAAGATTAAAAATAACCCAACTCTATGCAGTTTCAGCTAGAATTTTTAAATTTAAATCTATAAATTTGAAGTGCAAAATAGTATAAAAGATTTTTTACGTTAAACTAATAAATAATTACTGCGTTCAACTGTAAACATTCGTAGCACCATTAACTTTGTTTTATTTAACTATATCTTACCAAGACGAATGGGTGTGGTGAGTTTAAATGAGTGAATGTAGTGTGATGAGTGTAGATGAGCGAATGTAGTGTGATGAGTGTAAATGAGCGAATGTAGTGTGATGAGTGTAGATGAGCGAATGTAGTGTAATGAGTGTAGATGAGCGAATGTAGTGTAATGAGTGTAGATGAGCGAATGTAGTGTGATGAGTGTAAATGAGCGAATGTAGTGTGATGAGTGTAGATGAGCGAATGTAGTGTAATGAGTGTAGATGAGCGAATGTAGTGTAATGAGTGTAGATGAGCGAATGTAGTGTGATGAGTGTAGATGAGCGAATGTAGTGTGATGAGTGTAGATGGACGAATGTAGTGTGATGAGTGTAGATGGGTGAATGTAGTGTAATGAGTGTAGATGAGCGAATGTAGTGTGATGAGTGTAGATGAGTGTAGATGAGCGAATGTAGTGTGATGAGTGTAGATGGGCGAATGTAGTGTGATGAGTGTAGATGGGCGAATGTAGTGTGATGAATGTAGATTAGCGAATGTAGTGTGATGAGTGTAGATGAGTGTAATGAGTGTAAATGAGCGAATGTAGTGTGATGAGTGTAGATGAGCGAATGTAGTGTGATGATTGTAGATGAGCGAATGTAGTGTAATGAGTGTAGATGAGCGAATGTAGTGTAATGAGTGTAGATGAGCGAATTTAGTGTGATGAGTGTAGATGAGCGTAGATGAATGTAGATGAGCGAATGTAGTGTGATGAGTGTAGATGGGCGAATGTAGTGTGATGAGTGTAGATGGGCGAATGTAGTGTGATGAGTGTAGATGGGCGAATGTAGTGTGATGAGTGTAGATGAGCGAATATAGTGTGATGAGTGTAGATGAGCGAATGTAAAGTGACGAGTGTAGTGAGCGAATGGAGTGTGATGAGTGTAGATCAGCGAATGTAGTGTGACGAGTGTAGATGAGCGAATGTGGTGTGATGAGTGTAGATCAGCGAATGTAGTGTGACGAGTGTAGATGAGCGAATGTGGTGTGATGAGTGTAGATGAGCGAATGTAGTGTGAAGAGTATGGGGTTGACTATCCACTCACCCACCCATATACGTATGGGGTTGACTACCCACTCACCTACCCATACACGTACGGGGGTGAATACCGACCCACCCACCCACCCATCCATACACGTACGGGGTGACTATCAACTCACCCACCCATACACGTACGGTGTTGACTACCCACTCATCCACCCATACACGTACGGGGGTGACTACCGACCCACCCATACACGTACGAGGGTGACTACCCACTCATCCACCCATACACGTACGGGGGTGACTACCCACCCACCCACCCATACACGTACGGGGTGAATACCCACCCACCCACCCATACTCGTACGGTTGTTTAAACATAAATACATAAGAAATATTTCCTCTCCTCCTGAAAAACATTCTACATATATTGTATATATCTCAGTGAACTCAACATTACCAAGCTGTGCAAGTGTTGTCATTAGTAATTCTACTTACATGATTGAAGATTATGTAATCTCGTTGATATACAAACTAATAAGTATTTTGTGTATCACATATTGATGCTTTTATAGGTTAAAAGTAATTACTGCGTTGTCACTCATATATTGTTAGCAAGAGTTATAGCTTTGGAAACAAAGAAGTTCATTATAACTGTTCCACTGCATGAAACTGAACATCCACAATCCTGTTGAATATAAACAGCTATTGTTAAATAGATTAAAAATTATTAGAACAATAATTATATTATTCGAAGGCTCACAGTAACCCACATGTACAACCCTCTAACACTTACATCCGACAGTTACCCACGTGCCAACTTTGTAAACTTACAAAACTGACGGTAACCCACCCGGACAAACTCTAAACACATACAACTCACAGTAACTCACCAGCTCACCCTTCACACATATTGACACAGCTAACACATCTGACAGTTACCCACGTGCCAACTTTGTAAACTTACAAAACTGACGGTAACCCACCCGAACAAACTCTAAACACATAACTCACCAGCTCACCCTTCACACATATTGACCCAGCTAACACATCCGACAGTCACCCACGTGCCAACTTTGTAAACTTATAAAACTGACGGTAACCCACCCGGACAAACTCTAAACACATACAACACACAGTAACTCACCAGTTCACCCTTCAAACATATTGACCCAGCTAACACATCCGACAGTCACCCGCGTGCCAACTTTGTAAACTTACAAAACTGACGGTAACCCACCCGGACAAACTCTAAACACATACAACTCACAGTAACTCACCAGCTCACCCTTCAAACATATTGACACAGCTAAGACATCTGACAGTTACCCACGTGCCAACTTTGTAAACTTACAAAACTGACGGTAACCCACCCGGACAAACTCTAAACACATACAACTCACAGTAACTCACCAGCTCACCCTTCACACATATTGACACAGCTAACACATCTGACAGTCACCCACGTGCCAACTTTGTAAACTTACAAAACTGACGGTAACCCACCCGAACAAACTCTAAACACATACAACTCACAGTAACTCACCAGCTCACCCTTCACACATATTGACCCAGCTAACACATCCGACAGTCACCCACGTGCCAACTTTGTAAACTTATAAAACTGACGGTAACCCACCCGGACAAACTCTAAACACATACAACTCACAGTAACTCACCAGCTCACCCTTCAAACATATTGACACAGCTAACACATCTGACAGTTACCCACGTGCCAACTTTGTAAACTTACAAAACTGGCGGTAACCCACCCGAACAAACTCTAAACACATAACTCACCAGCTCACCCTTCACACATATTGACCCAGCTAACACATCCGACAGTCACCCACGTGCCAACTTTGTAAACTTATAAAACTGACGGTAACCCACCCGGACAAACTCTAAACACATACAACTCACAGTAACTCACCAGCTTACCCTTCAAACATATTGACACAGCTAACACATCTGACAGTTACCCACGTGCCAACTTTGTAAACTTACAAAACTGACGGTAACCCACCCGAACAAACTCTAAACACATAACTCACCAGCTCACCCTTCACACATATTGACCCAGCTAACACATCCGACAGTCACCCACGTGCCAACTTTGTAAACTTATAAAACTGACGGTAACCCACCCGGACAAACTCTAAACACATACAACTCACAGTAACTCACCAGCTCACCCTTCAAACATATTGACCCAGCTAACACATCTGACAGTTACCCACGTGCCAACTTTGTAAACTTACAAAACTGACGGTAACCCACCCGGACAAACTCTAAACACATACAACTCACAGTAACTCACCAGCTCACCCTTCACACATATTGACACAGCTAACACATCTGACAGTTACCCACGTGCCAACTTTGTAAACTTACAAAACTGACGGTAACCCACCCGGACAAACTCTAAACACATACAACTCACAGTAACTCACCAGCTCACCCTTCACACATATTGACACAGCTAACACATCTGACAGTCACCCACGTGCCAACTTTGTAAACTTACAAAACTGACGGTAACCCACCCGAACAAACTCTAAACACATACAACTCACAGTAACTCACCAGCTCACCCTTCACACATATTGACCCAGCTAACACATCCGACAGTCACCCACGTGCCAACTTTGTAAACTTATAAAACTGACGGTAACCCACCCGAACAAACTCTAAACACATACAACTCACAGTAACTCACCAGCTCACCCTTCACACATATTGACCCAGCTAACACATCCGACAGTCACCCACGTGCCAACTTTGTAAACTTATAAAACTGACGGTAACCCACCCGGACAAACTCTAAACACATACAACTCACAGTAACTCACCAGCTCACCCTTCAAACATATTGACCCAGCTAACACATCCGACAGTCACCCGCGTGCCAACTTTGTAAACTTACAAAACTGACGGTAACCCACCCGGACAAACTCTAAACACATACAACTCACAGTAACTCACCAGCTCACCCTTCAAACATATTGACCTAGCTAACACATCCGACAGTCACCCACGTGCCAACTTTGTAAACTTACAAAACTGACGGTAACCCACCCGGACAAACTCTAAACACATACAACTCACAGTAACTCACCAGCTCACCCTTCAAACATAATGACACAGCTAACACATCTGACAGTTACCCACGTGCCAACTTTGTAAACTTACAAAACTGACGGTAACCCACCCGACAAACTCTAAACACATACAACTCACAGTAACTCACCAGCTCACCCTTCACACATATTGACCCAGCTAACACATCCGACAGTCACCCACGTGCCAACTTTGTAAACTTACAAAACTGACGGTAACCCACCCGGACAAACTCTAAACACATACAACTCACAGTAACTCACCAGCTCACCCTTCAAACATAATGACACAGCTAACACATCTGACAGTTACCCACGTGCCAACTTTGTAAACTTACAAAACTGACGGTAACCCACCCGGACAAACTCTAAACACATACAACTCACAGTAACTCACCAGCTCACCCTTCAAACATATTGACTCAGCTACTTAGGGACAAAGTGTTTGGGAGATTGTAGGCGATAGGTTCCATGCTCGGTTCTCTTAACACTGACATGGCGTCCGCTCAATGGTTATCATCAACGTACACACTACTAGAGAAGTCTGGAGTTTCCATGTTGAATGGTAGTCAAGGTTCGGATTTTGTGTAGGGGAGAGAACTGAGTTTCAGATGTCAGTTAGCTGAAAATCAGACCAACACTACGTGGTTCGGATTCCACGTAAAGCTGTAGGTCCCATAGTTGCCCTGGCTATTGAGCTATTAATAAATAGTCCTTTCTGAGCTAAGTCGAACTCAGATAGTAACAATGACTACACTCGTTCATCTACACTCATCACACTCATTCACCCCTCATATTCACCCATATCTCTACGATCGGCGTCTTAGAGATGAATAATAATAATAACACATCTGACCGTTACCCTCCTACCAACTCTTTAAATGTATACAACCGAGAGTAACCCCTGATTAACATACAAACTACGTTATTAAACAAAACAGATAACAATAGTTATAAAAATTTTAAATACAGAACATATCAAACAATGGGATAAATATAACATTAGACTCTTATATATACAACAAAATAAATCAATAAAATCTTTAGAATCAACAAAAACAACAAGAAACCCATTTTAAATCCTAAAATTTACAAATAAAATTATACTAAAAAATGAGTAAGTCCGTGAAATAATTCAATAAAAATAAATCATACAAATATTTTTCTCGCCTATCGTTCAAAGACACATAAACAAAATCTTAAACTACAGTTTAATTTTAAAAAGGTTTGCTATCTGATTCATAGTTTCTTGTGGTACGCCGATTTCACCCAATATTTAGACACAATGTGTGACAAATGGAAATGTACAGGATGGGAAGGTCAACTTACATTACACATTTCACAAATGAACAGCCAGTGGGTATCAGCTGATCCCTTTAAAAATTTATTATGACTGATTGGAATGGAACTGAAAACCTCTATCTTATGAAGCTTTAACCAACTACGCTACCGACCAATCAAAATGCGAAGAAACTAATAATATTCATTAATTAACAAAACACGTTTTTGAAGTTGTGTACCTCAGTTTTAAACAGGCCACAACTTGTTACATTTCATTACCAATATGAGTACAAGGTACTTTTTACTTTATATAAACAGATATTTATTATTAGTTTTTTTTAATGTATTATTTATTTATTTTATCTTCCATGTGTACATGATGGAGAGTGATTGGAAATGTGGAATATGTCAGTTGAATATCGTTGGACATCCAAATTTATCTTTAGTCGATATTTATTTGCCAATTATATTGATATTATTTGCTGTCCATTATTCACACATTGTAAAGCGATTCTGGACAGAATACTGTAATAGCTCATTTTTAGATATCAAGAGAATGCTCTAAATAGAGGCAAAGTAGGTAAGAAATAAAACAATATATAACACTTCCTTTTTCGGGGCACATTTGAAAATCCATGTTTTTCGGATCAGTTATGAATAGCAGTGATTGAACTCCATGGGAACGACTGTACTAAATAACTCCAAGAGTTAAACCGGTCGGAGCGTAAATACTGTTGTAAATAAAATGGTTGGCAAATGGTTGTAAAATAGACGACGCAGTGATCGCCAGACTACGACCCGCTCTCTGCCTAATGTGAGACTTAGAATTGTGGCTGTCATATAATATGTTTTTTTTTTTTTTTACGTTTGACATTGAAAGGGATCAGGCAGTTTAGCCAGTCACCGTGGGTTGGATTGAGCCACACAATACCGAGGTCGAGCGAGGGCGAGAAGATGGTGGCTAAAATATGGAAAGGTTAAAAGATCTTGAAAAGACTCTGGATGAGAAACGACAGCCAGACGTTATAAAAAATGAATAGAAAGATTTAGTATAAGAAAGGTGTCAGGTGTGGTAGTAGTAGGCGGAGGGGGGGACAATAAGGTGTACTTTGGCTCGGCACTCGAGGGATTCTCGACCTTGCAGCCGCTCAGTCCGGCTGGAGGTGTCGGACCCTAACAAATTATATTTTCTAACCGTGGTCTCGCATACGTTCAATTCATTACGACCGAGAAGGGTCGGCTTTGTGCTGTAAACGGGCGGTACAGTCAGGTGCCACACTGGTATAGTCTGCACCAGCTGCAGGTGAATCTGTGTTACAATGGAAAGGACCACCTTTTGTCTGGGACAATCCTAGGATTTGGGACCCGACCTACGGAAAAGGAAAGTGTCACGCGGTCTCAAAGAATCATACAATGCACGAAACCTGGACAAATATAAGAGAGACACCTGCTGGGTCTCCCCGAGGAAACTACAAAACACTATTCAACACGTTCGTTTTGAGAATCCTAGCATATTTTGAGGATTTAGTCGGACTTAAAATTGCATACGTTGACAACGTTTTGAAAGTATAAACACATTTCCAGCTGAAACAGTTTGTTAGTTGTTAAACATGTAACGTACAAAATCAAACACTTTTTCTCATTTTTTCCGTTAAACAAAGTAGAATCGTTATCTCGGCAAATGAGTTTCACATTTTTAAAGGAATCAGTTAAATGCGGAATTACCAATAATTATATTTTGATATCCTCGTTTGTTTGTTCCTAAAACACTACTTTCAGTCTGAATAACTGATCAATATCAGCATTGTTAGTAACATGACTTCATTATTCAGTGTCATAGGTAGACAAATCTTTAACTGTTCGACTGATTTACGGCCTTATATTGACATTTTTTTATGAAGTAACGATTCTTTGAAAATTCTAACAAAGAAAATAATAATAATAAAAAAACTTCAACAATGCACAAAATTTCTAAATATATTATTGGTACGAATGATACGCCTAAGATATTGAGTTAAAACAGAGTAGGCCTACTGTTCGGAAATGTAGGTGCTTATTCAAATAATGGGAACATTCAAACATATAAAAGTGTTTCAAGGTTTTTACTATTAAGGTATTATTGCTGAATACACGAAAAATGCGTACAGCGAAAAATGCGTACACCAGGAATCTTGCGAAATATGCGTACAGGATCAAGTTTTGACAGATGATGAGAGTAACCTATGACGTCATAACAATTAGATAGGCGAAAAATGCGTACACCAGGAATCTTGCAAAATATGCGTACAGGATCAAGTTTTGACAGATGATGAGAGTAACCTATGACGTCATAACAATTAGATAGGCGAAAAATGCGTACACCAGGAATCTTGCGAAATATGCGTACAGGATCAAGTTTTGACAGATGATGAGAGTAACCTATGACGTCATAACAATTAGATAGGCGAAAAATGCGTACAACCTTTAGGGCAAATGGATCTTTTACAACAATTGAATTATATAAATGCGTTTACCTCTAAAATAAATATGAATGTCGCTTAGTTTTTTGGGATTGGAGAACCGAACCTAACCTAACCTAACCTAATTTCGCTGTACGCATCTTTCATGCCACCGGGGAGAATACTTACCCTTGTCAAATACCACTATTTCCTTCTGTACGCATATTTCGCTGTACGCATTTTTCGCTGTACGCATCTTTCGTGCCACCTTATTGCTAGGGGCGATCGGCCTTCGGCTAAACAGTGAGGAATATCTTGTCAAGCAGCTGCTAACTTCCATACAAGGAGAATTATTTAAATATCCAGTCGAAATTTTATGAATTTTTCGGAATTGTACATAATATAAGAAAGTGGTCGAAAGAGGGAGCTAGGCTGCAATTTCATCCATTTGGAATTAGTCGATGCGGAATACAGTGGTAATAAAAATGCTCTTATGGATATTATATCATATAGAATTCAAGAAGGTACAAGGAGAATTATTTGAATATCCGGTCGAAATTTTATAATTTTTTCTGAATTGTACATAATATAAGAAAGTGGTCGAAAGAGGGAGCTAGACTTCAATTTCATCCATTTGGAATTAGTCGATGTTCCAATGTCGGAGTGAGTTGTTATAGGCTGTGCCAGTCATACTTGTGCAGCTCAGTCCACCTGTTTGTAAGGTTTCAAGACCTATGTAATATACCGTAGTCAATATATCAATTATTATTTATTTATTTTTCTTGTACTTTTATACAGAATAACATGTAGCTTATTAGATACATCTCCCTAACATATTATACTAATTGAGAGAGTAACCATGTTAATATATGGTACAAATATGGTAATATATGAAAAATATGGTAAGAAAAATATACACTCTTAATTAATGCATACTTGTACAATGCAATTTAACTAATATAAGCTTTAGAAAGATACAATAATAATAACAATATTAACCACAAGAAAAGACAAAAAACTAAGCAAGTTAATTTATATAAAGCAAACTAAAATAATAAACTATCATGCTGAGGCAATTAATGTAGAGCTAAGTTGCTCAAAATGGTATAAATAAAGTATTAACGTAAGGGGGAACACCTGAATAAAGACAACAGATTAAAAATGGCATCAATAAAAAAAAAAAAACCAAATAAATAAATAATCAGGTACACATATTAAAACTATCTAACAACAAACAATATCTAAAGACTTTAATCTATAACAAGAATAAAAACTAATATAAATAATCTAGCAGAAAGCAACAGAAGCATAAACTCAACAATATTAATCTAACAACACAACAATATCAAAAGGCATTAATTCATAACAATAATAAAAACCAATCTAAATAATCCAACATAAAGTAATAAAAAAATAAACTCAACAATATTAATAACAACTAACAATAATACAAATAATTAAGCTAAAAAGAACAATGAAACAAAATCAAACGAGATTAAGAAACTATTTCTCTAATTTTAGTGATAAACCACAAACACGCAGAAACAAAATAACAATGGCGAAAGTTTGCAGTAGGAGGAACCGGCCGGTGAGATCAGTACAGGACTGACCCCGTCAAAACTCTGTCATTCACTACTGTTTATTTTAATACTAATGTAAATGCTAGCAACGTTTGAACATTTACTCTTTGCTACAGGTAAATATGCATGACACGCATCTACTAGTACGCGGATAACACCTCTTCACTAGTATCTAATCAAGATCGTTCAACAGCTGATGATAGATGCTTTTTTAAATGGTAGCGGTTTGTTGCAATGGTTTACAAGTAACCAACTTGTTGCCAATGCACAAAAGACTAAAGTGGTTAGATTGCACATCCGTTCTTTTGACTCTAACCTAGATCACAATTTCATTATAGGTGACTCAGAGATAGCGCCGAGTTCAGAGGTTGGATTCCTAGGGTTGGTAATTGACAGCAAGCCTGTTTTCTTAAGCCACATTGCCTTGGTGTCTAGCAGAATTAGCAAGGGGCTATTCATTCTATGAAGACTAGCTTGCTTTACAGATAGGCGAGTCCTGCTATCAGCGTACTATGGGTGTGTATACCCCCACTTGTCTTATGCGGTGGCAATCTGGGGAGCTCAAAGTTTAAGTAATCTACACATTTTTAGATTACAAAAGAAAGCCTTACGCATCATTTGTGGCCTCATTCTATGAAGACTAGCTTGCTTTACAGATAGGCGAGTCCTGCTATCAGCGTACTATGGGTGTGTATACCCCCACTTGTCTTATGCGGTGGCAATCTGGGGAGCTCAAAGTTTAAGTAATCTACACATTTTTAGATTACAAAAGAAAGCCTTACGCATCATTTGTGGCCTCTCTGCTAGGGAATCCTGTAGAAACAATTCCGCATTAACAATTTGTTAACATTCCCATCGATCTATATTTTAGAATCAGTCACCTTTTTAAAAAGAAATTTTCATCTGTTTACTAACTCTGAATTATATAAAATACACTCTTACTCACTTCGAAATTATGACTATTTAGATATTCCACGTCACAAAACTTCTTTTTTTCAGAAACAAGTTTAGTTTAATTGTATTAAACTGTGCAATGCTCTGCCTCCGTATTTAAAGTTAATTGCCGATTTAAACAAATTCAAAAAAAAAAACCTTAAAAGCATTCTTGATACAGGGTGAATACTATTGCATCCGAAACTTGTTATGTAAATGACTTGATTTGTTCCTTGTATGCATTGTATTACTTAGACTAAGATTTGTTGTATAAACTATGTTTTATTGACTATTACCTGTGACAATGTTTGTTTTTTGGTGAATAAAAATCTGAATCTGTAGTTCTCTATGCAGATTAAGCTCCAATATATTTATTTATAAATTTTTGTTGTATTCATAAATAATTTAAATAAGATATTTTTGCTAAAATTTAACGAAAGTGTGTGAAATAAAAGTAAAAAGGAAGAAACTGGTGTATACTTAAACAAGAGTGTACTATTTTTGTCATGAATAACCTCAACACGTCTAATTAGTTATTAGTGGGATTTCCCCTGAAGGTGAGAAATTATATAAATTTATACAGTTTATTTTAGGATCGTCGTATAATTTTGTAACATTATTCAATAAAAACTCTTTTAAATTTTGTTTTTTCTTGGTTATTATTCTGAAGTGCTTGACGTTCCCTAGGCATGCATTAAGTAGAGCTGGTATTCTATAATCCAAAGTTAACTTGTCATAATTATTGTTATATCTCTGCATTAAAAATTGTCTGTGTCTTAAATGATACCTTACATGTGGTACAATCCTATATTCTTCAATAAAATAATTCCCAATAAGATCTGTTTATTTAGCTAGATTTTCAAAACTCATTATACCTAATGGAATGTTATCAAACAAAAATGTTTAAATTCTGTGCAGTATATTGGTCAACCTTTTCAATATATATTCAGGAATTAAATAATATAAAGTGATGCCATAGTAAAACATGCTTTGTAAGACAATGAAAAATAGTAACTAAGTTTTACAGTTAAATAAAATTACTTTTAATTTGTTTTACAATAAGGTAATATCTGTATTGAATTTAATATCGAAGTCTAAAACTATACCTAGTTGTTTAATACTGTTGACAAAAATTAAATGTTGGCAAAAACAATTATTGCTTGGTACCCTCAAACAAAATGACTATGACATATTAATTCTGAATTCCTATTTTGAATATTTACTATAGGGTTTCTAAAAATAATGGATTTTGTCTTTCTACTATTAAGCTTAATATTAAAAAAATATTTTGTAATCAGATTAAGGTCACTTTGAATAATTGAAATTCCTGTATTAACATTGGTATGAACAAAACAAAGTACATTGTCATCTGCATACTGCAAAACTTTACTTATGATTTTTAAATAGGCTAGATCATTAACATAGATGTTGAACAATGTAGGAGAGATAATACTCCCCTGAATCATCCCACATGTTTACTCAAAGCTATTGCTAACTATGCCCTATTGATGTATACAAATACCTATCTTTAAAATAATCTACAGAGAAGTGGAATAGCCGTTCATGCTAACTAGTTTGTCCACCACGAGAAGTCGAATAGCCGTTCATACTAACTAGTTTGTCCACAATGAGAAGTCGAATAGCCGTTCATGCTAACTAGTTTGTCCACCATGAGAAGTGGAATAGCCGTTCATGCTAACTAGTTTGTCCACCATGAGAAGTGGAATAGCCGTTCATGCTAACTAGTTTGTCCACCATGAGAAGTGGAATAGCCGTTCATGCTAACTAGTTTGTCCACCATGAGAAGTGGAATGGCTGTTCATGCTAACTAGTTTGTCCACCATGAGAAGTGGAATAGCCGTTCATGCTAACTAGTTTGTCCACCATGAGAAGTGGAATAGCCGTTCATGCTAAGAAGTTTGTCCACCATGAGAAGTGGAATAGCCGTTCATGCTAAGAAGTTTTTCCACCATGAGAAGTGGAATAGCTGTTCATGCTAACTAGTTTGTCCACCATGAGAAGTCGAATAGCCGTTCATGCTAACTAGTTTGTCCACCATGAGAAGTGGAATAGCCGTCCATGCTAACTAGTTTGTCCACCATGAGAAGTCGAATAGCCGTTCATGCTAACTAGTTTGTCCACCATTATTTCAAAGTTTACTAAGTCAAAAGCCTTTGCTAAATCAGTAGCAACTGAAATAAGAAACTTATTATCATTTAAAGCTGTACAAATATAATTTTTAATACCTCCAAGAGATCAATTGTGGATTTTCCCCGAATAAAGCCAAATTGTTGAGGGCTGATAATACTGTTCTGTTAAATATACCTATTATGTTGATAATTAATGAAATGTTCAGTTAGTTTCATAATTACTGAAATAGAACCAATATATATTAAAATGAACAATAAATATATGCAAAAAATTCAGTGTCGCTACATAAGTTATTTTTTAATTTTGTATGAGCCTCATTTTCTTATTATATAACTAAAGCTACCAAAAATAATATGAAAAAAGCTTCATTTGACTAAAGTAAATATACACTTTTTTAGCATAACTTCATAGACATCGGTTAGATGCCAAAAGAGAAATCGATGTAATAATTTATTTTCTATTCTAAATAATACAATTTTGATCAGTCAATCCTGGAAATGAATATATCGTTTACTGGAAAGATAGAATTCAGTGCTCACTGAAAAAGAAGGCAAAACAACACCATATGGTGTGTCTATTGAAGCCCACGTTTACAAACGCACATAGTTCAGTTTTATCGCCCGATTCAGTAGGCGCCACGCCGTGGTTCACGGACGAGCGAACTGACAGCCGCTTATCTACTGAGCAATCACACTTGGGAAGCAAAGCCCACCGTCACTGACAGTGATAACAAAATGGTGGGTCTGGTTACAAAGCGGCTGCAAGTCATCTTTAGTCCACCTGAAACTGAGTGGCTGCTGGTAGGCTGCACTACCAACAACAGCTGGGCTGCATGGCGCACATTCCGCCTGCCGTAAAGCTAACACTACAGCGTTGATCGTAGTAATCACCCGCTTCACTTGGGCTAGGTAAACAAACCAGTGGATAGGATGAGACTGTGATTTTGTCCAATACTTCCAACCCAGTCTAAGAATGTTTGCTACGAGACTCTAACTTATCAACTGGGCTTCGGAAATGACGACTAGACTAAACTTATTAACAAATCAAAACACAAACAAAAATCTAAACATACAGACTGAGTAGCAATACAAACATAATGGAATAATATGATCGAATAATATTTAAAAATTAAATACAACAAACAGCAAACAACACAAGATAAAGAACACAAATAAAGAAACACAAGATAATAGGTAAGAGCAACAATGAGAAGAGCAGCACTTCACATAAGTATATATTTTTGATGATTTAGATTATAGTTTTTGTTTTAATTTTCTAGAGAATTTATTCCTGGACAATATGGTATAGTTTTTGTCATTTTTGGCAATAGGTTAGTTTTCGTTCAAACTTAAGAAATTTTTGACATATTTTAATAATGTATTTTGTTTAATTTGTTGGATTTTATTCTGAATGGCAGAACCCATTCTTTTCCATTTTGAGAGTATTTTCCTGGACCCTATGGTTTTTGTTTTAATTTTGAATTAATAGTTATTTCCTAGAATAATTTACGGATATTTATATATTTATATTTGTATTACCTTAATTCCTACTTAAAGGAATGCTTTTCCCTAATTTTGTGGTAGTTATATCCTAGATAATTACTAAATTTTACTATAATCGTAAAAAGAAGTACAAGATTTATGAGACAATAAAGTAGCCTAAGTGTTAAGGAGTTAAATGTCTAGTAAACGGACAGATTTAATATAATAGTTTGGGTTTAATAATGGAAGTTTTTCCTGAAATTTGGTCATAATTTTGGTTTTAATTTTTCTAAAGTATTTTTTGACAATGTTATTTTTTTCAATAATTGTTAGAGTTATTCATGACATATTACTATGTTTTTATTTTAATTGTAAGTATTTTATACTGATAAAAAATGTTAAGTTGTTTCACAATACTTAAGTATGTTTTAACTGAAACATCAATAGTAATTTTTTGTTTTAAATTTTATATTATTCCAAAAATTAAATTATGTTTTTAAAATGCTAGAGTAATCAATTCGTTGCAAAAAAGGTTTTATATTTAATTATGTAAGTTATCCGCACTTTATCCGTTTGTATAATATTGAAGATATAAATTCCTGGACAATAAAGTACGAGTTTTTGAATTCACTTAAAATTTTAATATATCCATAAAAAAATGTTAGTTATTTGGATAAACGATTGTAGAATTATTCCTACCATTAAGATAGTTCGTTTTTAATTTTAGAATTTAAACGGAGAGCTGCTAATTGTTTTAATTTCCTTCGAATAATCCTGGACATTAGCTCCAGTTTTTGTTAATTAGTAGAGTTAGTCCTGGTCTGTAGATTGTAATTTTGTAGAGTATTTATTCCTGGACAATATGGTATAGTTTTTGTTTTAATTTTGTAGAGTATTTATTCCTGGACAATATGGTATAGTTTTTGTTTTAATTTTGTAGAGCATTTATTCCTGGACAATATGGTAGAGTTTTTCGTATTGTTGTTGTTTTAAAGTACAATTACAAATTATTTTTCCTTGAACGTTGTCATGGTTTTGGGCGTGCAGGTCTACCGCAACACCAGTAAGCTAAACATCGTTGTTGTCATTTTTAATAATGTACAAATAATTGTTTAGTACTTGTTTGAGATTCTTTATAATTGTGATGGCAGACACCCCATCAGTTCCCTTTACAATTCGTTTCCGTGGTTCCCCTGTATTGTTTGTTTATGTTTACAATTTAATTATACGATATTTAAAAAATGTTTAATGGACTATTCTACTATATTATAGGTTTATATTACCTTAAATTCCGTCTTAAAGGCAACTTGCCTATCCCCAGATATTAACTTTGTAGTTGCAATGAACAAATTTACTAAAAGTAACTACAAAACCGAAAAAGAAGTACAAGAATTGGAAAAGAAAATAAAATTAGCCAAAAGCAAGGCTAAGGGACAGCTTAAAAACTTGTCGTAGTAAACGGAAAACCAAGATTTGATATAATATGCTCTTGGGTTGCACTAATGTGCAAGTTTAATAACATTTGTCATATATTTTGGTTTTTGGAATTTTTCTAAAAGATGACTTTTTGTACTAATTTACTTTTTCTCAAAAAAGTGTTAAAGTTATCATCATGACTTTTTTACTCATGTTTATTATAGTATAATACAACTTTTAACATGAATTTAAAAAAAATGTACTCCACCAAGCTCGTATCACCAAAATACTTGTTTAGTGTTTACAAAAACATTAATAGAATATTTTTTTTAATCACAAAATTTATACTACCGGTACATCAAAAAATTAAATTATCTTGTTTTAAAAGACAGAACTAAAACATCTCAATTCGTTTCGGAGTAAAAGGTTCATATATTAACATGCTCAAGTACACACCACACTTCCCCTGGAAATATGAAGATAGAAAATGAAATAAAATAAAACGTACATGTATGAAAAATATCACCAAAAAACTTAAAACACAAATAAAAAAACATGTTAGTATTACTGGAAAAACGACATACACGCTGAGCTAACCTCATTTACAGATGCAGACACGTTCTTAATTTCTCACATGTAAAACGGCGAGGGCTTCTGCTAAGTGGAGTTTTATTTCCTTCTGAAAAAAGTATCATTTCCTCCAGGTTCACAACGTAATTAAGAGGTGAGGCGGCCGTCCTGTAATCTTGTTTCATAGATAGTATCATGTGTGCCGTGCTAATTGTTAACACACAACAACAATGAATATACTCTACATAGTGCAGTTGGAAAACAATGAAGACGTAACCTACTATTATAGAGATAACAACAAATGGACTGCAATGAAGGGGAATTACAGAGGTCTCTATCTCATTCGAATGCTCTCATTCGTAGCCTCGTAAATATGTTAAACTAATCTGGTAGTGTCGTTAAAGATCGTTAGTGTCTAGTTACGAATGCAGTTATTCGAGATAAGAAATTTCTGAATGGATTTTTGCTAGTCTGCAATGACTGTTTACATTTTAGATAACATTAAAAAACTTCACCTCATGTTTACTAGGCAGTCAAGATCATGTAGGATGGTAACAATTTTACTTTAGAACTCCGCTAGCAAATGCTACAGTTAGCTTTTGTTCTTAGACTGTAAACTACAACGTTATTACTTACAAAAATTCACTTTTAGGCTTTTTTACTTAATTATGCTTATTTGAATGATGGGAAAGTGTTTAAAAGATCAGTCACTTATTACTAACCACTGTAAAACAAATACGTATTTTGATACATATCAATTCTAAAAAGTAAATTACACTACATTCACTTTATAATAAACTACATTATGTTACACTGTTAGGTATACATCAAACCATAAGTGTCCCGTTTAAAATATCCCACCCATCCACCCATAAACGTACAGTGATATTGACCCACTCGCCCACCCATACACGTATGCCTACTGTGATATTGACTCACCCGTCCACCCATACACGTACTATGATATTGACCCACTCGCCCACCCATACACGTATGCCTACTGTGATATTGACTCACCCGTCCACCCATACACGTACTATGATATTGACCCACTCGCCCAACCATACACGTATGCCTACTGTGATATTAACTCACCCGTCCACCCATAAACGTACAGTGATATTGACCCACTCGCCCACCCATACACGTATGCCTACTGTGATATTGACTCACCCGTCCACCCATACACGTACTATGATATTGACCCACTCGCCCAACCAAACACGTACTGTGATATTGACCCACTCGCCCAACCATACACGTACTGTGATATTGACCTACTCGCCCAACCAAACACGTACTGTGATATTGACCCACTCGCCCACCCATACACGTACTATGATATTGACCCACTCGCCCACCCATACACGTACTGTGATATTGACCCACTCGCCCACCCATACACGTATGCCTACTGTGATATTGACTCACCCGTCCACCCATACACGTACTGTGATATTGACCCACTCGCCCACCCATACACGTATGCCTACTGTGATATTGACTCACCCGTCCACCCATACACGTACTATGATATTGACCCACTCGCCCAACCAAACACGTACTGTGATATTGACCCACTCGCCCAACCATACACGTACTGTGATATTGACCTACTCGCCCAACCAAACACGTACTGTGATATTGACCCACTCGCCCACCCATACACGTACTGTGATATTGACCCACTCGCCCACCCATACACGAATGCCTACTGTGATATTGACTCACCCGTCCATCCATACACGTACTATGATATTGACCCACTCGCCCACCCATACACGTACTGTGATATTGACCCACTCGCCCACCCATACACGTATGCCTACTGTGATATTGACTCACCCGTCCACCCATACACGTACTATGATATTGATCCACTCGCCCAACCAAACACGTACTGTGATATTGACCCACTCGCCCACCCATACACGTATGCCTACTGTGATATTGACTCACCCGTCCATCCATACACGTACTGTGATATTGACCCACTCGCCCAACCATACACGTACTGTGATATTGACCCACTCGCCCAACCAAACACGTACTGTGATATTGACCCATTCGCCCACCCATACACGTACAGTGATATTGTCCCACTCGTCCACCCAAACACGACTGTGATATTGACCCACTCGTCCACCCAAACACGTACTGTGATATTGACCCATCCGTCCACCCATACACGTACTGTGATAGTGACCCAATCGCCCCCCCCCCCCCAATACACGTACAGTGATATTGACCCACTCGCCCACTCATATACGTACTGTGATAATGACCCAATCGCCTACCTAAACACGTACTGTGATATTGACCCACTCGCCCATCTATTTACGTAAATAGTTTTACATTTTGTAAATAATGCATTAATATTTTTACTGACACGAAATTTAAAATAGATTTCGTAACGATCAATTGATTCCAAGGTAGCCTTGGAACTTGATATCAGTTCTACCTGAATAACACATATCAAGATAAATTTAGTACAAGTTTACATTAAATTCGAGTTAAAACACGTAAATCAAGTAGTAGCTTTAAGGTTTAGACCTATATCAAGTTGATCTAGGTTTAAAATCAATAACCAAGAAAATATTTAAAGGAGTTTGCAAAATATTCCGATAAAAAACATAATTTAGGTATTTTTATTTCCATTAAAAAAAAAAGAGATTCAATATCCCAGAATGGCTTCTTTTCAAAATTGTATTTATCTTGAAGAGTATTCGTGTATAACTTCAACTCTCTTCCCTTTGGGTAGAGATTTATTAACCGTTATATCATTGCTTTTTTTATTAAAGATCGAATAACAAACCCAATACAAATTGTAGGACAAGATGCCCTCTCAAAGCATGAAACATGGCTTGGAATTGCTACATGTACCACTGGTGGTTCTGTAAAACGTTTTTCATCAGCCGATTTTAAACATTTGAATTTTGACAAATTCTTTAATAAATGCTTAATTTGATTGCTTACTATTATTTTTTATTTGTTGATGTTCTAATTTTAAAAATGGATCAATTTTAAGCTTTGCGTGTCATAAACATTAATCAATCAACATTCTCCATTACAATGCCTAACATTAACACTTGATTCATAGTTAAATTCTGAAGAAATGAGTAACCATTAAGATTTAAGGTTAGGTGGTAGAGAGGACTGTCTAGGCTTACCTCATGTTATAAAATAAAGACTTTTTCATTTCATTCAAAATTGGCAATGGAAAATAGTCCTAAGATACTGACCCCTCTAAGATCTTTGTAAAAGTTCTTAATGAGACAAAATCTGAGGTTAAAAAAGCCGGACTGTAAACCGGCCCGGGGCAGGCACGATTCATATTGCCCGTCATCGATGTCCTGTCATTTCCTCAATAATGGGGGGCCATTTTGTGGTCATTCGCCGCATTCCTATTGTAATCGACCGCACATTCGTATCCAGCTTACAGGCGTACCAACTCATCAATAACCAGGTGCGCCAACGACCTTTGATCAGTGGTGCCACCACCACTATGTGATATGGTGTGAAGATCACACTCATTCCCGAGTCCAAGGTAATTTAACCAATTTTCAACAAGCATTATCGGAATTTCTGTTCAGTTAAACATGTGGGAATGCACTGCGTGTTTTTCGAATCATGTGGTTATCTCCCAACGAATCTCCACAGCCACGGTGCATGCCGTGTTGCAAGTAGTAATTTTACTAAATTATGTAAAAAAGATACATTATGTGTCTTGCAAACTATCACGATATTTCCTCTACAAAAATATAAATAAGGGTTTGCTAAGACACTCATCTGTTTATATCTGCCATATTAATAACATTCACGAAAAGAAGCACGATGTTGACTCTCTCCACCAGTGGTTTTTTATACCTCTATAGACTACCACCTTATATAGCGGTAATCACCATAGAGCAATGTTAAATTGGGCACAGCACTGTAATTTTATCGGAAAAACATAATTTTTACATTGTTTGAAAAAGAGTAAAACAGAGAATCCACTACAACACTTCAAGAAATTCATTTATGATGAAATAAAAATATGAATTTTAATTTATGATTGTTATGAAAATACCAATAAGCAATAAAAATAAGTATAAAAATTGGATTCTCTAGTAACTTTTACGCTCTTTCTGATGATTTGAAAATTTAGATTTTTTTACAAAGTCACAGTTATGTGCTGTGTTTAACATTGCTCTTATGGGTATAAATCAACATGGCGCAGACTCTAAGCATACACACATTATAGTGAAACCTCTATAATTATAGTTGAGCTCCCAGAGGTTGAACCTGTGACTCTCGCTTCGCATGCATTGAATATAAGTTCTGACCACTAGGCTAGCCAGATAATAAAATTGTAATTAAAATTATACTTTTTACTTGTTCGAGAATGAGGAAAATGAGGAACAACATGGGTTCAGGAAAGGAAGAAGCACCATAGATCTGATTTTTGCAGTGCGGCAAATGATCGAGAAGTATTGGGAATATGACAAGAAGTTGTTCATGGTGTTCATAGATGTGGAAAAAGCATATGATACTGTTAACAGAAGTAGTATATGGGAGAGCTTGAGGAGGATAGGAATAGATGAAAGAATGATTGGATGGATGAAGGAGTTATATAGGACACATAGATGTAGGGTTAGAACTAGTATGGGGAATACTGAGTGGTTTGAAGTAAAAAAGGGGCTGAAGCAAGGGAGTGTTTTATCACCAGTTTTGTTCAATGTAATAATGGAGGTGATGCTGAGGGAAATTAAGGAGGATGTAGGAGGAGGGGTGAATGCGATGTTGTTTGCGGACGACATTATGTTGTGGGGGGAAAGTATAGAAGAAGTGCAGGAGGTATTGAATAAGTGGAGTGTAAAGATGATGGAGAGAGGTCTGAAGGTGAGCATGGAGAAGAGTGAGGTGATGGTGGTAGGTAGAGATACGGACCTGGGAGGGGTCGTGGAGTTGAATGGGGAGAGCTTGAAGAAGGTGGAGGAGTTTAAGTATTTGGGAACAGTGTTATCGAGCAATGGGAAAATGGAGCAAGAAATAAGTAACAGATTGGAAGTGGGTGGTAGGTTTTTTGGAAGCGTGAAACACCTGGTATGGGATGGAAGTGTACCACAAAGGGCCAAGGTAGCAATGTTTAAAACTTATTATAAACCCATGGTGACGTATGGAGCTGAGACGTGGAGATTATCGGAAAGGGAGTGGAGTAGGATACAAGCGGGGGAGATGAGATTTCTAAGAGCCATCAAAGGCAAAACACGAAGAGATAGGATCCAGAATGACGAGATAAGAAGAGGTTTAACTGAAGAGAGTTTGAGAATGGGGGTGGAGAGGTCACGGTTAAGATGGTACGGGCATGTGAAGAGGATGAGACAAGAAAGAATACCTAGAAGAATGGAGGAGATGGAAGTGGTGGGCAGAAGACCCAGAGGAAGACCTAGGGGAAGATGGTTGGATGGCGTGAAAGTCGATGTGGAGAAGAGGGGGGTTGTGTGGGGGGAGGTGATGAGAAGAGAGATGTGGAATAACAAACAGGAATGGAGAGGCTTGGTGAACGCCCGAACCCAAGAGTGAACTGGAGCGGGTTTCCGGATATGTATATGTATGTACTTGTTCGAGAATCTGAGAACAATAAGAGTTGGAACTATTAATATAACTAAAATTTGATAG
The DNA here is from genome assembly GCA_035578905.1 of Stictocephala bisonia. Taxonomy (NCBI): domain Eukaryota; kingdom Metazoa; phylum Arthropoda; class Insecta; order Hemiptera; family Membracidae; genus Stictocephala; species Stictocephala bisonia. The sequence goes on along the minus strand of JAQJVL010000094.1, from coordinate 994,238 downwards.
TTCGAGCTGGCTGAATAAAAATGTTTCTTCCAATTTGAAGCTGAAATTTATTACTAATTCAAAATTACCCCTGGGTAAGATACCAACGGTTGTTTTACCATTAGTTACATACAGATTTATACCCCTGTCAACCAGTTTAATTTTTACTAGTAAAATGTTCCAATTCACACCCCTTGGCTAAACAGGAGTACCTTCTTTTTGAAATTTGTTAATGATGGAGTATCAGATGAGGAAGACAAAGGTTGTTGGACATTTGCCATCATTACGTGAAAAATACTAATCACGACGTTTCGATTTGGTAAAACCCAAATCTTTTTCAAGTGCTAAAAACTAAATTACATCTACACAAACATGTTATAAAACTACGTTCTTAAACTAATAAACTTATCTATATTAATAATTTTCTACATTTTAACCTAGATCTTGCAATGGAGTAGAACAAAATGAACTTCTACTAAATACAAATGTTAACAGGGTGAAATTAATACAACCAATTAGGCGCTGCCAAGATCACGATGTCAACGAAAAAATGTTTTAGTTTTTAGCACTTGAAAAATATTTGGGTTTTACCAAATCGAAACGTCGTGATTGGTATTTTTCACGTAGTGATGACAAATGTCTAACAATCTTTGTCTGCCTCAAACAGGAGTATTTAAGCCAGTGTTTGGATTTGACTGTACCTACCTATCACGTCTAAGTTTAGAACCAGCATTTCAATTCCCTGCTTGTTCGAGCATTATTACACATATTATAAGGGCCTAATGAATATTTTGTGATACCAACAACTACCACGATTCATAAGCATGAATATTTATTGTTTGGTAACCAATTACAGTTAACGTAAATCAAAATTTGTTGTTGGTGATCAGTGAATTGTCCTAACCTCAGTGTCTTGTCGATCCAGAATGAAGTACGTGCTCTATGAACGGTTCAGTGGTCCCGGTGAGAACGGCGAATGGTTGAACGGTTCACTGAGTCCATGAGACCGATAAGACCGTCGTTCCTTGCATCCCAACTACCCGATTCCCTCATTCCAAATGCCGATCCGCGTCCCGTCTTCCTCGCACCGTATCCAAGATTGGCAAGCGGCTCATGTTTAGCCTTCCGTTTTTATTTGCAAGCTCCTAATCTAATAATTTCTGCGAACTCTTTTGCAAGCAATGATCGATTGCCAGCATAGGATGAATATTAATAGGAGTTTATAGAAGCCTACAACCGGTGGACACCAGGTGGGAGTGCATTTTAGCATTGATTTTGTACACACACAGATTACTCAGGCAATGTTAAATATCGTGACTCAAATTATCAGCTGTTTTTTGGTGCAATGTGGTAATTATGGAGCGCTGGTGTAGTTTCATGTAAATGTAAAGCAGTTTAAACAAGGTGTAGCAGCAGACCTCACTAACTTTCCTATTATATGAGATATCTATGAGTAAGTAATAATATAAGCAAGGGTCCGGCTAAGTCGGGTTTATATCAGATGACTCAATTGGTTATAGTTACGAGATCCTATAAAACAGATCTCTGACTGCACCAAGCGTTTATTCCTATGTAATGTGACTGCTATAAAATAGCTAATTTATTTTTATAGTCATCATTTTTTTAATTTTAAGGTTGTATTAACTTATTCATGTCAGTTATTTTCATTGTCGTACCATATAAAGTGTTTTATGGTATCACAAATATCAGCGAGTATGGGTCGGTGCATAAAGACCCTAATGGAGCGGACATTATGGTTGAGTGGCAATAGTTGTCGTTCGTTTTCAGATTTGTTAGAATTTTATTATGGAATATATGGCTACATTTACAATCAGACGTAATATTCTACTGAGGGACACCACTGCACGCTTCGCGTGCCAACCCCGCCATTCGCTATTCTCATGTATCCTCTGCCTTAATTAAGTTTCCTGAACCAGACAACACATTAGTTTTTAGGAGTATAGATCAAAATATGATTTGGCCTGACAGTAACGACCTGCGTGTTATATTTAGCGCATGTAGGGGTTCAAGCAGCATAGGGGAATCGTTCCACCACTCAGATGCTTTACCACACGGACATGACTAACTTCCGCCTAAAAGTGTTCAGCTTCCGTAACAGTATTTAGATGAAAACTAATAATAATAAATAATAAAATAAATAAAAATAACGGTAATGAACTATACATGTTTGTTTAGTTGCTATTTATTGTTTACATTATTAACCATTGTATCATTAGTATTATTAATTGTTATTTTAATACTAAATAATGATTTAATCGATATATTATTAATTCTTTGGTGTTAATCAAACCAACTAAGGGTCACTGCTCCTAATGACGTAATGGGCGGGGCTTGCTATTGCCAGCACGCAGCCTTTCGTAATCGTGATGACAATTTTATAATAGAAGTACATAGTACAGTAGTTCTCTGTCTCAATTTCACCACTTCACCAACACCAATGTGTTCAGTAGATCATTTTCTAAGAGGCGTATCTATAATTTACTACTGAATACAATATTTCTTGCTAACATTAAAAAAGCTCTACAATCTGCTGAATAGTGAAATTATCATTATTCTCATTTCAACAGCTGTTAAAATGTTATAAGGATCAACAATTACATTTGAACAGCTGTTATTTTGTTATGAATTTAAATCTATCTCCGTGTTATTCTTAGGGCTCATTTACACTGTGTGTGAAGCGAAGCGATACGATACGAGGCGATGCGATCGAATTTCAAAACGATGCGATGCGATGGAGGAGTCACATAGCATGCGATAAGGAGGGAGTCGTCAGTTGTGTTTTGCTATGTCTTTTAGTGTAAATCCTGTCAATATGTTTTTGCTCGAGAATAGCGATTTAAAAATTAAAAGGAAACGTCAGTTTAAATATAAATCGATCGAGATGTATGTTTGGAGATTATCATCATTTGTATTGCGACCTACGCGAGGATGAAGAACGTTTTTGGAGCTACTTCAGAATTAGTACAACTACTTTTGACTACATTCTTTCATTAATTTCAAATAAAATTCGTAGGCTGAATACAGACTTTAGGTTGTGCACATGTATTAACACTTGGGAATCTTAACAGTTCGCGTCAAATCGCAACGAGCTCGGTATAGCTCGGCTCACCTCACAGTGTGAACACCCCACGCGCCGGCCCATTCAAAATGAATACATCGCATTTACATTGAGTTTTTCGCATGTCATTCCAAGTCGTCGCTTCGCGTAGCATAGCTTTGCACGCAGTGTAAACTAGCCCTTGCGGCCGAAACACGTACCTTGAAGGCCCTCCTTACCCTTCAGAGTGAAAGTGTTGAAAAATGAATACTACTTCAAATTGGGGAAATTTTTGGTACACATAAGAAATTTTATTTCGTATGCCCGCGTGATATAGGCCTATCCCATGTCAGTGCCATCTGTATTTACTTTACTGAGGGTGTTTCCTCAAGGGCCAGCCAGCCAAAGGGCAAGGACTTTCCCTGAGAGAGTTGGGGTTGGACGGGTTTTATTTTTTTATCGCCAAGGAAGGGTGTTTCTCCTATCCCACAGAGTCACCCGCCGGGGTTCCTCAACTAATAAATTCAGATTTTTGTTATGTATTATGATTTCAGCTCCATTTAAAATTCTGGCCACCTTTTTTGTTGTTGTGAAGATATTAGTCATGACATTTCTGTTAATAACGGTTGTATTCCCCAGTAAGCCTAACCAGGACTATGTCATTATTAAACATCGATTTAATTAATTTAAAAAAATTAATAACTAGAATTATTTTCGTTAAATATTTCTGATTTATTTATAAACCAAATGTTCAAACAGTTAACGTACATTTACTTTGTCAGCTACTCTAAAACCAATTTCAGTGCATACAAATAAAACAAATCACGTTTCGTGAAATATGATTTCACCTATATGAAAATTTTTTTATTCACTGACCATTCACTTTTTCTTTTTTTAATTTATATTTACACTAGGGGACACCCCTGCACGCTTCGCGTGCCAACCCCAACGCTCGATGCGCTCGATATACACCTCGGCCTTTGGCCTCGGCATGTGACTTTTGATTATAAATAATAGTAGATTGATCAACTGTGTAACGTAAAATCACAATATTAAATATATTTTAAGTATCTCACTCACATTACTTGCTTTGCTACCTATTTTAGTATAAATACACAATGGAATTACTTAGCATGTTTCAAACGTGTTCATTTTATTTGTTTTTGTTTAACAGCTAAAGATTAAACTCATAGTATAGTATTAAAAATGCATCTATCAAAGAGCAGCTTTGTTCTGTGGAATCAATAGTATAATGTCAAACATACAAAATAAACATGTTTATTTTATTTTTAAAACAGCTGTTATTAATTTACTAAAATCAACCCAATGTTATTCTTATGGGGTAATCTTTTAGGGGTGGTTTCTACCCCTTAGGAGTTCTTGATCAAGAATGAAAATACTTTAGTTGTCCTATTTAAGTTCTAAAGAAACAGTGTACAACATTTCAGCTCTCTACCTACATGGGAAGTTGGAGAATTAGTGATGAGTGAGTGAGTCAGTCAGTCAGTGAGGGCTTTGCCTTTTATAGGTATAGAAGATAAAAAATGTAAATCCTCTGCAAACTTAGTATCAAACCCCTTTTACAATTATGATTATTTTCTAATTTGACTGTACAGACACGTGTAAACTAACACATTTACTATCTGAATACCATAGCCTCGATACGGAAAGAGAGCTTTCAATCTGGGCTATCAAAGTTGTTAAGTTGGAAACCTGCCGCAACAGATCTTACGATTTAGTATGACCAGACATAAAAACAACACATTACCCATAAGAATACCATAGCAACATCGTAGACAATGGATGTGGAGCACTAAGGTAAATTCAAAAAATACATCATTCAATACCACTGTACATATGTGAGTGGGCGGGTTTTCCAATATCACTGTACTTGTATGAGTGGGCGAGTTGGCTAATACCACTGTACTTGTATGATTGGCAAATACCATTGTACGTGTTTTGATGGGTGGGTGGCATATACCACTGTACGTGTATGAGTGGGCGAGTTGGCCAATACTACTGTACTTGTATGACAGGGTGGGTTGGCCAATACCACTATACTTGTATGATTAGCAAATACCATTGTACGTGTTTTGATGGGTGGGTGGCATATACCACTGTACGTGTATGAGTGGGCGAGTTGGCCAATACTACTGTACTTGTATGACTGGGTGGGTTGGCCAATACCACTATACTTGTATGATTAGCAAATACCATTGTACGTGTTTTGATGGGTGGGTGGCATATACCACTGTACGTGTATGAGTGGGCGAGTTGGCCAATACTACTGTACTTGTATGACTGGGTGGGTTGGCCAATACCACTATACTTGTATGATTAGCAAATACCATTGTACGTGTTTTGATGGGTGGGTGGCATATACCACTGTACGTGTATGAGTGGGCGAGTTGGCCAATACTACTGTACTTGTATGACTGGGTGGGTTGGCCAATACCACTATACTTGTATGATTAGCAAATACCATTGTACGTGTTTTGATGGGTGGGTGGCATATACCACTGTACGTGTATGAGTGGGCGAGTTGGCCAATACTACTGTACTTGTATGATTGGGCGAGTTGGCCAATACCACTGTACTTGTATGATTAGCAAATACCATTGTACGTGTTTTGATGGGTGGGTGGCATATACCACTGTACTTGTATGAGTGGGCGGGTTGGCAAGTACCAATGTACTTGTATGAGTGGGCGGGTTGGCCAATACCACTGTACTTGTATGATTAGCAAATACCATTGTACGTGTTTTGATAGGTGGGTGGCATATACCACTGTACTTGTATGAGTGGGCGGGTTGGCAAGTACCAATGTACTTGTATGAGTGGGCGGGTTGGCAAATACCATTGTGTGTGTTTTTATACATTGTATTGCAGGTGGGTGAGTCTATATCACTGTACATGTGTAGGTGAACTGGTGGTATGCTACATGTGTTGGTGGGCGGGAGGGTCAATTCCACTGTAAGTTGTGTTGGTAGATGGTTGGGATCTATACCATTGTCCGTGTCAGGGAGGGGCGGGGGTAAACTTTGTAACTATGACAGGGGATCAAAAGGCTTTTGTCAAATATTATTACATTGTAAAATTGTAATTTTTTTCCGATTGTGCTTTGCTTCGCCATATACAGACAACGGAAATAAATTCAAATAATGATAGTTTCGGGATTATCTTGAGTAAGAAAAAAAATATGTACTGTTATTATAAGAACTTTTATTTAATTTATGCAGATGAACTGTCTTTACCTTTCGATCGACTTATTTGATTTTATTCATTACAGACCATTTTAAATTGTAAACATTTTCTTCAGTGATTTAAGATATTGCTGGCAGCGTAATGGACAGCTTATGCTTATACCAACTCATTAATTGAACTGAGATAAAACTGAAGAAATGAATAAAATGATTTCAAACCGGTTTGTAAGATTAAATAGCGTTTAAAGTTCTTGTTCCCAACAACAACTAAAAAACACAATTATTCTAAGAAAAGGTTAATGTGGCAAGAAAAAAATAAAGACGAGAAGAAACATGTAAAACATTAATGTGACGGACGAGTAGACACTTCTTTATTCCTCTAAGGATATATTCTCCTTCAATGCCCAATTTAAAAAGAAAAAGACACGCTGTCGGGGTGTCTGATCCGACGCCCGCGTGAAATCTGAGATCGGAGCTGGAATATTTTATAGGGGCCACAAAAAGTGGAGTTAAACCTTCCCCGGGAACCGAGGAATTTCTTCGAGCCCGTAACAAAGCCAGAGACGCTATCTAGGCATCTTTGAAACGGTCGGGTGGGGGGAGTAGCAAAAAAGACCAAGTCCTAAACCGGTCTTCACACCTCGGCCATGGGCCTCCTAATGCCGAGCTCTTATTATTTATTAATAGCCACATTTCTTGCACCGTGTCATCTTGCCAGTGGAGGGGGTAAACTGATGATTGTCTGGTGGTAATCACCACAATTGTGTGCTTTGCCTCTCATTACCAACCACCTGATTAGAATAACAATCGTTTAATCAGCTGGTGTAAACATAACCTCACTTAAATCACCTGACGGTCTACACCATACGCATTACTTAACTCTGTGATTGGTCGTTCAATAAAGAACAGTAAATGATAGAAAATTGGCCACTTAACTAGTTATAACGTTTCATAAGTGATTGAATTACTTAATATAACAAGTTCCAGAGATAATATATCAATCTTAGCTGAACATGGCAAGATACTCCTATGATAGATTGTTGATTGATGTTAACCGTTCGAAAATTGCTCTTCATAGCGAATATACGAATTTCCATACTTAAACAATTAGATAAAATATCTGCAAAGTAAATTATTCTACTGCCCGATCCTAAACATCTCCTTCTTAGATACTATTCTTAATTATTTACTACTCACAGCCAATAATATATCATTTAATAAAAATGTCTGTGTCAGTAATTTTATTAGATCGTGGGGTCTGCTACAAGAGCTGGTTTAAACTGTACTACATGGGACTACACTAGTGCTTCACTACTGGATCCAAAAACAGATAACAATTAGAGACACCAACTTTAACATTGGATTATAAATTTATTTGGGTGTATTTAAAATAAATGGTACTATCATAGGTCTGACTGACGCAGTTTTTAAAATTGTTCTTTTTCGTTAGGATTTATGATATCTGTTTGATATTTTTACTCATATGAATAAACAATGATTTGACAGATGTGTCGTGTCGTTTTAAAAGGGACTTTTGAGTTTTCAATGTGTTTAAAATTGTTAGAACTATTTTAAATGTTCACCATATAACCTAATGGCATGGATATTTTTTATTTATTTTTGACGTTTAACCTATGGACTAGTTAGTATATAGGAATCACATGCTTCATTGGAATAAAAAGCAATCCTAACTATCGCCTCCCTTTTTAACTTGATATTTAAAATTTTCTGGGTTTAAGACACCAATTTGCACTAATTGGACATTCGCCCAGTTATATCTATGAATGTCACCATTATTGTAGAAATGTAGTCCCTAACTGAAGAGAGAAACATGAAAGATGGCTAAATCAGGTATTAGAGAGAATTAAGTTTCCATGTCTATCAAACGTATAATAGCACAGGCTTAGGGACACACGAGCCTGAGAAATGCGCAAGTGCGCACGTTAGAAATGCAGTGCGTTATCTCCTTAGAACAATATTGGTGGTAATGGGGGTGGACACACTGGACGGCTCATTTTGCAGTGCGTCAATGTGTGCGCGCGTTGGTTCAACTGCCTAGAGATCATGCAGTTCGTTTATCTAGGCTGTCGGACAACGCGCGTACTGTTTTGTTTAACACGTTGAGTGCGGGCGACGTTGATCAACGATGCGCCGCAGTAGCGCGTGTGGCGGGCAGCGTTGTACAATGATCCTACAGTCCTTGAAATGTATTGACTCCGTGTGAGATTAGCCATTGCCCGGGAACGTTGTGTCGCTCGTCGCTTGTTGTGCCGGTTTTTGTGAACATTTCGATGTACTTCGTTTTTGGATACCACCATTTTTGTGTTTGTGGTACCAGTTCTACGTTTTAGTGTTTTTTAGGATTGTTATAAGTAATGTTTGTGCAATGGATGATAGTTTTCGACAAGTTCCACGAGGACATTCATGAGTGAAATATAGTGTAACAATGGCTGTGGGAAGTTTTGTAAATAGTTTTTTATTTTTAGTATACCCATTTTTTATATTACCATACATTATTAGGACTAATACATTCTCATGCCATTCGATAACATTGTGCGCGAACTTATTATTATCGAGACTAAACATTTTTTTTTTCGACAGAAGAAGTTTTTTGTTGTTGTAAAACTGTTTATTTATTCTGTTATGCAATTATCAATAATGGGACTGTACAAAATTGTCAACAATCGCCAGCTGAGTAACGCTTACTGGCGCCCCAGGCGGACAACGTTGATCAACGCACCGGAAATGACGTCAATGGAATTGGCCTAATTTCATACCTGGACACCTTCTGACACTACTCTGGCTACAATGGGACTATTTATAAGTTAAATAAAAAATTATTATATTTCAGCCTGGGGCATGCACAATGTTGGGCGATTTCAGCAATGAACGTGTTAAGCACTGCCTAGCGTTGTGCTGCAGTCAATAAAGAAGGACAGACGAGCGCATTCACTAACGCAACGGCATTTTTTAAATTAACAAGTGGACGTCACACAATACACATATATTTAAATACAAACACAAAATGCTCGAATATATAACTAATATAACTTGTGAATTTTATGCTTACATTGTACGTAGTATTTTTATTTATTTTTTCATTTTGTGCTTATATTTTAATTTCACTAAACTTGTAATGTTACTTGTATTACTTTTACGCCTTGAACTTGAACATATTAAAGCCTTAACAACGTCACAACATTCAAAATATGCAGAACACCTTAATAAGTCTGCCACACTTACAAAAATATAGAAACAAATCTTAAAATGTTACATACTTGTAAGAAAAGTAGTTAAATGTCAACCTTAGAACGTCTCGAAATTTATAAAAGTGCAAAGAACAATCCAAATGTTCTATTAAATGACAAAGACACAATTTCTAAAAATTTAATTTTTGAATGATTATTAAAATTTACAAATTAATTCTACAAAAATATCTATAAACATATTATCAACAGCTGTGAATAATTTGGACATCATTTATATTGTTTTATAACCTACATGTACCTGAAATGACTTCATAGAAGTTGAAATGTACATCGTACAACAAATTATGAACAAATGTGTTAAAGGTATTCTATTAATAATATTTTATTTTACTGTACACTTTTTAGAGGCTTCAATTTAACAATCTCCAACTAATTTATTCAAAGGAATGATGGAATTGTTATTGTTTGAATGGCTTTGTTGTAAAAAGTGCTGTGCCATGAAACATCATCATAACAGTAACATTTGCCAAATGTTATTAAAGTGCATGGGCAGGGCCAGATTCAGCATTTTGGCGCCTCTAGGCCCAATAATATTTCCGCCCACCAGTCTGGTTACGGTCACCTTCCTGAGGAACATGGGAGTTGCATAGGGCTGGCAGAGGCAAAACGAAGCGTACCGCTCGACAACATCCATACAGCCAGTTCTCCCATGTTTGAGATCAATGTTGTAACGAAGTTGATGCATTATGTTGAAAAATAGTTAAACTTTACAAACAATTATTTGTTTCAATGAACTTAAAAATTAGAATGCTTTATTAGCCTGATTTTTTAAATCAAATAAAAAATATGTTAAGTTATGGCTATTTTTTCTAGATACTTTTTAATTTTTGTTTTATATCAGCCGTGCGCCCTCTTGGAGCTTACGCCTATAGGCCCTGTGCATGTGTCTTTTACGGAATGTTCCCGTATATGGTTAAGATTATCTACCTAGTCTAGAACTAAACTAAACTTAACATGAACACAATGTACTTTTGACATTGGTCACGTGGTTTTGATCTAAAAGAAAATAATACGCGTTATAGCTTTCATTATCACTCAGCGCCTTCAGGTATTTAGGTTAGGTTAGGTTGTAAGCACTTCTACCATGGGTTGTTAGGTTAGGTTAAGTTGAAAACACTTCCACCATGTGTTGTTATGTTAGGTTTGTTCAGGTTATGTTAGTTGTAAACACTTCCACTATGGGTTGTTAAGTTAGGTTTGTTTAGGTTAGGTTAAGTTAAAACACTTCCACCATGTGTTGTTTTGTTAGGTTAGGTTGTAAATACTTCCACCATGTGTTGTTATGTTAGGTTTGTTTAGGTTAGGTTAAGTTGAAAACACTTCTACCATGTGTTGTTATGTTAGGTTTGTTCAGGTTATGTTAGGTTGTAAACACTTCCACTATGGGTTGTTAAGTTAGGTTTGTTTAGGTTAGGTTAAGTTGAAAACACTTCCACTATGTGTTGTTATGTTAGGTTAGGTTGTAAATACTTCCACCATGTGTTGTTATGTTAGGTTTGTTTAGGTTAGGTTAAGTTGAAAACACTTCCACCATGTGTTGTTATGTTAGGTTTGTTTAGGTTAGGTTAAGTTGAAAACACTTCCACCATGTGTTGTTATGTTAGGTATGTTTAGGTTAGGTTAAGTTGAAAACACTTCCACTATGTGTTGTTATGTTAGGTTAGGTTGTAAATACTTCCACCATGTCTTGTTATGTTAGGTTTGTTTAGGTTAGGTTAAGTTGTAAATACTTCCACCATGTGTTGTTATGTTAGGTATGTTTAGGTTAGGTTAAGTTGAAAACACTTCCACCATGTGTTGTTATGTTATGTATGTTTAGGTTAGGTTAAGTTGAAAACACTTCCACCATGTGTTGTTATGTTAGGTTTGTTCAGGTTAGGTTAGGTTGATAAGTACTTTCACCATGTGTTGTTATGTTAGGTTTGTTTAGGTTAGGTTAGGTTGAAAACACTTCCACCATGTGTTGTTATGTTAGGTTAGGTTGTAAGTACTTCCACCATGTGTTGTTATGTTAGGTTTGTTTAGGTTAGGTTAGGTTAAAAACACTTCCACCATGTGTTGTTATGTTAGGTTTGTTTAGGTTAGGTTAGGTTGATAAGTACTTCCACCATGTGTTGTTATGTTAGGTTTGTTTAGGTTAGGTTAAGTTGAAAACACTTCCACCATGTGTTGTTATGTTAGGTATGTTTAGGTTAGGTTAAGTTGAAAACACTTCCACCATGTGTTGTTATGTTAGGTATGTTTAGGTTAGGTTAAGTTGAAAACACTTCCACCATGTGTTGTTATGTTAGGTTTGTTTAGGTTAGGTTAAGTTGATAAGTACTTCCACCATGTGTAGTTATGTTAGGTTTGTTTAGGTTAGGTTAAGTTGAAAACACTTCCACCATGTGTTGTTATGTTAGGTTTGTTTAGGTTAGGTTAAGTTGAAAACACTTCCACCATGTGTTGTTATGTTAGGTATGTTTAGGTTAGGTTAAGTTGAAAACACTTCCACCATGTGTTGTTATGTTAGGTTTGTTCAGGTTAGGTTAGGTTGATAAGTACTTTCACCATGTGTTGTTATGTTAGGTTTGTTTAGGTTAGGTTAGGTTGAAAACACTTCCACCATGTGTTGTTATGTTAGGTTAGGTTGTAAGTACTTCCACCATGTGTTGTTATGTTAGGTTTGTTTAGGTTAGGATAGGTTGAAAACACTTCCACCATGTGATGTTATGTTAGGTTTGTTTAGGTTAGGTTAGGTTGATAAGTACTTCCACCATGTGTAGTTATGTTAGGTTTGTTTAGGTTAGGTTAAGTTGAAAACACTTCCACAATGTGTTGTTATGTTAGGTTTGTTTAGGTTAGGTTAAGTTGAAAACACTTCCACAATGTGTTGTTATGTTAGGTTTGTTTAGGTAGGTTAAGTTGATAAGTACTTCCACCATGTGTAGTTATGTTAGGTTTGTTTAGGTTAGGTTAAGTTGAAAACACTTCCACAATGTGTTGTTATGTTAGGTTTGTTTAGGTTAGGTTAAGTTGAAAACACTTCCACCATGTGTTGTTATGTTAGGTTTGTTTAGGTTAGGTTAGGTTGTAAGTACTTCCACCATGGATTGTTAGGTTAGGTTTTAAAAAATATAAGTTAAAGTATTACTTGTTTATATAATATATACATATGAACTTTCGACTTCGTTTCACAATGAATTATTGCCAAAATAAATGCGTTTACAATCAGAAAAAACCTTAGTGCACCTTGTGAACAGAGTCTGCGTATCACAAAGTTCACAATAAGGATAGTTTTATTTATTTAATCATTTATTCATAAGACGCCGATCGTCAAGATATGGGCGAATATGGATTTCGAGATGAGTGTAGATGAGCGAATGTAGTCGTTGTTACAAACTAAGGCCGACTATTCCTTAGAAAGTGTCATTAATTAATAGCCCAATGACTAATGAACAGCCGGTGATTATCAGCTGATCCGTCTCAAAATGTGTTATGACTCTGATTGGGATCGAACTGACAACCTTTAGCACATGAAGCTGGGATTGAACCAACTACGCTACCGACCAATTTGTTATTCTGAAGATACTGGGAACTGGGAAGATGTATAACATAGACAAATTCTATGCTGCGAGGCCCTCAAACTATTGTTAATTATGACTTGTTAGTCACTTGACTATAATAATGGGTTTGTTCCGAGACAATGGCCAAGTTGTTAAATAGTGGCTAGATGACCACCTGTATTACACACATTTTAATTCGATTACATCAGACTTTATAGACTTCTTGAGAATACCCTTTTATTCATCGCTCCTTTATATTTCCTTACTAACACGCGGCCCGTTACTTATAAAGAAGAACTTTATTAGTTTGTTATTTAAGTAATTCCAATTCAATTTGGAAGGAAAATATAAAATTGTTTAACTCACTTGGACGGTTTTTGTATACTGCACAAGGATCTGAAACAAAAATATAACTTTAATAAGCTAGTAATCATAATGTTAAGAATATGTACTCGCTAGAAAATTTGAAGTTGGAAACTCTATTATTAGGCCTAAGCTGTGCATATATACAATTACTATAATTATACACAATTATTATGTAAATATGCGCTGCGCTGTTTTATAATTAATTATTAGTTCAATAAACAAATATAATGCCTGCGTGTTGGATCAGTCAGTGGCTATGAGACTGCAGAGTGCAGGTTCAAGGTTCGCATCTCCAACTGAGTAACGCTCGGTACTTCATTCTTTGAATAAAGATCACGCACAGATTTGAAGGCCCATGCAAACTACCGAGTGAAATTAAAAAAAAAAAAAAAATAAAGGGGAAAAATACAGATTGTGGATAGAATATTCCGTTCTTATTGTTGTAAAATAACAATGGGCGTAAAAACAAACAAAACTGGGCGTAAAACCTGGGCGTATTGTTGTAAAACCTGATGTAAAATATTATTAACACAATAAATACTGACTTTTTCCTGAAATAGTGAAAGACAAGTTTCTTTAATCTCTGAAATCTCAATAAATATGTTTGTTAACTATAAACAGAGTTACAAATAGTATATAATTGCTTTGTTCAAGTTTGTAAACGGCAAACAGTGCTGTTCATCAGAGAGTTGCCAACATTAATGCCTTATTGAAATCGTTAGAGAGCTGAAACTTGACCGTTGAATCAGTTTTGTACAGTTAACGGGCTTTACTGTTCAGTTCACTCACATTTACCAAGCAAAGCTACCATATCAGCGATGGTATTATCGTAGATTTCTCATCCAATGTTAAATTTTATGACTTAAATTATCAGCTGTTTTTGTGGTCCGTTTTGGAGCGCTAGTAAGTGAAGTCCCATGTAAACCAGCTGTGGTAGCAGACCTGACTAACTAACCAAATGACTGACATAAATATTCCTATTAGATGAGATGTATACTGTAGGTGTGTGTTAACCAAGGGTATTATTTACTGATTGACCGCCGTTTCAAGTATCTTTTAGTGATATGTAGATAATATTTGGAAATGTCCAATGATTGAGTGTTTAAGAAACAAATACAACGTTTCGACAGGTATGACAAACTCCTTCCGTTTTTACTACTTAGCCTACATCTAAAACAATTTTTTTTCCTAACCCATACTATATAAGAAAAGACTTAATACTACAAGCTAGATATTAAAGATTACTGTTGTAAGTCAAAAGTTCTTAAACAACTATCACACATAACATAATTATACAAAATATAATACACAATATGAAATACAAAAGAAATGCAAAATATGAAATTAGTCAACAAAACACAGTGCACGTTATTAAATATACCAACTACTCAATGACATTCAAAAATAAATATAAAATATGAAAAAAATCAACAAAGCATAGATCAGGTTATTAAACAGACAAATATTCAATGAGACACGAAATAAATGAAAAATAGGGAAACATTCAAGAAAACATAGAGCAGGTTATTAATTAGACAAAATATTCAACTTATCCACCCAGCTTCCAATTCCACTGAGGCGGGGGGAAGGAGTCCTCGCACCTACACTCACAAGATCAACTCACCACGACCGTCAAAGACAAATTGTTTTAGATGTAGGGTAAGTTAGTAAGTACACCTGAAGACGGCAGGAGTTTGTTAAACCTGTCAAAAAATTGTGTTGTTTCTTAAACACTCAAGCATTAGAAATCTCCAAATATTATCTACATATCATGAACATTCCAATGCTAATAAATAACTTTCAAACAACTATCTTTTAGTATTTGTATTTCCCATTTCTACATTTTAACCTCTGGGAAAGTAAAGAGTAGACTCTCCATAATCCAACGGACAGGGGACCGGGAAAATTTGGAATTACTCTAGTATAATTCATGGATTACCGAGCCTATACTGAAAATCCATGTTTAAATGTGAGAATACTGTCAAATTTTGACTATTTAATATTGCTTAACCTGGGTAACAACCGGAAAATGAACCAATTATAAAATATATTCCAAATACTACTTTTAATTTCTTATTTGTTTATAAGTAGTGCACCCTTATAACCTAACCTAACCTAACGATTAATCAGTGCACGCGCACTGTGCATTCATTAATATATCCAGTTTTGGTATTGCTACTTTCCATTCAGGCTTTACTAAGCTGTCCATACTTTCGTCGAATTTAAAAAGTGCTTAAGAACAACTGCTATTTCCATTATTATTCCTCCTAGATACTGAAGAATCGATATATGCATTCATTCTTCGATATATCTAAAGAACCCTCAGATTTATCATCAGTCTAAAAAGTTTATAATTTTACATTATATCAAATCTTCAGAGGCCCGGAATTTTGATCCATTCGTTAAAGTCTCTGAGCAGGTACCAATATAAGTGAAAAGTTTTTGTTGTTTCTTAAACACTCAAGCATTGGAAATCTCCAAATATTATCTACATATCATGAACAATCCAATGCTAATAAATAACTTCCAAACTAATACTGTGACTTTTCGGGAAATTGTAATAATAGAACTTAGAGAACTGTACAAGAGACCTCATATTGTGGCGGTGGTTAGAAGCAGAAGAATAAGATGGCTTGGTCATGTGAGGAGAAGGGAAGAAGAAAAAATTATAAGAAGGGTATGGATGGGGAAAGCAGCAGGAAGGCGATCTCTAGGACGACCAAAAATAAGATGGGATGACCAAGTGGAGCAGGATGTAAGAAGTCTTGGTGGAGAGATCGAGATGGCAGAGGATAGTGGACTGTGGAGGCAACTTGTTGGCGAGGCCAAAAATCACCTTGGATTTGAGTGGCCACAGGAGTAAGTAAGAGTAAGTAGAGTAAGTTGAGTGGCCACAGGAGTAAGTAAGAGTAAGTGGAGTAATTTGAGTGGCCACAGGAGTAAGTAAGAGTAAGTAGAGTAAGTTGAGTGGCCACAGGAGTAAGTAGAGTAAGTAGAGTAAGTTGAGTGGCCACAGGAGTAAGTAGAGTAAGTTGAGTGGCCACAGGAGTAAGTAGAGTAAGTTGAGTGGCCACAGGAGTAAGTAGCACAGGAGTAAGTGAGAGTAAGTTGAGTGGCCACAGGAGTAAGTAAGGGTAAGTAGACTAAGTTGAGTGGGCACAGGAGTAAGTGAGAGTAAGTTGAGTGGCCACAGGAGTAAGTAAGAGTAAGTTGAGTGGCCACAGGAGTAAGTAGAGTAAGTTGAGTGGCCACAGGAGTAAGTAAGAGTAAGTAGACTAAGCTGAGTGGGCACAGGAGTAAGTGAGAGTAAGTTGAGTGGCCACAGGAGTAAGTAAGAGTAAGTTGAGTGGCCACAGGAGGAAGTAAGAGTAAGTTGAGTGGCCACAGGAGGAAGTAAGAGTAAGTGAGAGTAAGTAGAGTAAGTTGAGTGGGCACAGGAGTAAGTGAGAGTAAGTAGAGTAAGTTGAGTGGGCACAGGAGTAAGTAAGAGTAAGTAGAGTAAGTTGAGTGGGCACAGGAGTAAGTAAGAGTAAGTAGAGTAAGTTGAGTGGGCACAGGAGTAAGTAAGAGTAAGTAGAGTAAGTTGAGTGGGCACAGGAGTAAGTAAGAGTAAGTAGAGTAAGTTGAGTGGCCACAGGAGTAAGTAGAGTAAGTTGAGTGGCCACAGGAGTAAGTAAGAGTAAGTAGACTAAGTTGAGTGGGCACAGGAGTAAGTGAGAGTAAGTTGAGTGGCCACAGGAGTAAGTAAGAGTAAGTTGAGTGGCCACAGGAGGAAGTAAGAGTAAGTGAGAGTAAGTAGAGTAAGTTGAGTGGGCACAGGAGTAAGTAATAGTAAGTAGAGTAATTTGAATCAGTTACTAGTGAATCCAATTTTTTTAAATTTTGTTAGTGTCTTCGTATCTTCATAAAACTTTTAAACCAATAAACAAAAATTTATTATATTTTTCATCACAAAGCAATATTATTTTAATTAAAAAGTGGAGTCACTAGTAATTTTTACTCTCTTTTAAAAGAAGTAAAAATGTCTCGACAAATAGATAAGTCACAGTGTTGTACCAAATTTAACATTGATCTTATGGGAGTAACTCCAATATGACAATTCCCTCTACAGACTCTTGAAATTAAACAGAATTAGTAGCATCAAGTGAAACTGATTTCCGCCGGATCATGAACTTGACCAATAAATCTGCAAGATGATGTGGAACAACAATTGATCGCCTACATTAATTCAGCTGTTATCTAATTAAATTAATCTCATCAAATTAGACACGCAATGAAGATAAGGAACAAGTGTCAAGAAGAGGAAGGACTCGGCCGAGCGGAAACAGGCCTTCGCTTCCATGAAACCTGTTGATTAGTTGTATGTTATGACGGTGGCGGCGGGGACAACGTACTACAATTAGGAGAGATAAGGGCCTGTAAAACACGACACCTATCGGCCCATCTCCAAACCAGTTTGTCACGAAATTAAACCGCCTGTCGCTCCTTTTCTGCCGCCTCCGCTTCGGCCCTCGCGATATTCGGCTATCGCCACTCGACTCATCTGCGTCTTGGAGATCATTTGCAATATTCTTACCAACATTATATATAACAGAGGTTTTATCTATGTAATTCGTGTTATAGCCACAACCCTGCACATTGAAGATATTAAAGTGTTCCCACTACCCACGCTACATACTGACATAACAACTATACCACGAGTAAAATTAAAAAGGTCTGAGGAGGTGATAGCGGTCCAGCGGTCCAACACCTTTCCAGTTTTGTTCAACCGAAATAGCTAAATCATCTGATGGCTTGCCACTTATACGTAATGGTCGTACCAGCTTACCTCTCCATTTCAAAAGTATGACACCGTACCTAGACGAATAACTATAATTACATGATTGTTTTACTATAGAGAATACTAATAGTGCGTTGAACCATGTATGTCAAATAATTTTCATAACTCGTTGACAATTTTTTATTGGTGATTGTTTATAATAAGGACAGATTTTTTCACAATTTCTAACAAACTATCAATTTTACAAAATCATAAAAAATTGAATTTACATTTGATGTAAATTAAACTTTTATCAAACCTTTGTCAATAGTTTTCAAACGTTACCTTGAAGTTCCAAATTTTAATTTAAGTATTTTTTACGTAATTGTAATTTTTGTGGATTAAATTTTATTCGGCTGTGAAAGTTGGAATTCAGTATATTTTGGTACTGTTGGTATCAGCTTGATTCATGCAAACCAAATAAAACGTTTCCAGCCATAAGCATAGTACGTGTTAGTATGGTTTCCTATAACCGATCTAAATATCCTAGTTATAGTTCTTGATGAATAACAGCAATTATTGGTTCTACTGGATGGTTTAATTACTTTAGTTTATTCTATTTAACATTTTTGTTAGTTTAGACATCGTAGAGCTAAGGTCAAATATAGGTTAAAAACGAGGGCATCTAAATGAATACAATTTTACTTTTTGAATATAAATACTGTACTAATAGCTAGTAGCAATAGATAAACAATTAAGTAAAACATATTAATTAATGATGTCAATTCTTACTATTTGACTCCATATTAGGACGGAAATATTGAAAAAGGTATGGTACATCCTGCTCCTTCCAACTGCACAGTGGGACCAACGGTACAGTCAGGTAGCGATAGTTATTAGCAAACAATTAGCACGGCTAATACATGTGACCAGAGAACGAATACGGTCGGCGGGTCGCATAGCAACTAGCTTTCATACATCGTCAGTGTGTAAGGCATGGTACAGTCTGCTTCTTCAAACTGCACAGTGGGACCAACGGTACAGTCAGGTAGCGATAGTTATTAGCAAACAATTAGCACGGCTAATACATGTGACCAGAGAACGAATACGGTCGGCGGGTCGCATAGCAACTAGCTTTCATACATCGTCAGTGTGTAAGGCATGGTACAGTCTGCTTCTTCAAACTGAACAGTGGGACCAACGGTACAGTCAGGTAGCGATAGTTATTAGCAAACAATTAGCACGGCTAATACATGTGACCAGAGAACAAATACGGTCGGTGGGTCGCATAGCAACTAAAAAAAATTTAGCTTTCATACATCATCAGTGTGTAAGGCATGATACAGTCTGCTCCTTCAAACTGCACAGTGGGACCAACAGTACAGTCCGGTGCGATAGTTATTAGCAAACAATTAGCACGGCTAATACATGTGACCGGAGAATGAATACGGTCGGCGGGTCGCATAGCAACTAGCTTTCATACATCATCAGTGTGTAAGGCATGGTACAGTCAGCTTCTTCAAACTGCACAGTGGGACCAACGGTACAGTCAGGTAGCGATAGTTATTAGCAAACAATTAGCACGGCTAATACATGTTACCGGAGAATGAATACGGTCGGCAGGTCGCATAGCAACTAGCTTTCATACATCATCAGTGTGTAAGGCATGGTACAGTCTGCTTCTTCAAACTGCACAGTGGGACCAACGGTACAGTCAGGTAGCGATAGTTATTAGCAAACAATTAGCACGGCTAATACATGTTACCGGAGAATGAATACGGTCGGCAGGTCGCATAGCAACTAGCTTTCATACATCATCAGTGTGTAAGGCATGGTACAGTCAGCTTCTTCAAACTGAACAGTGGGACCAACGGTACAGTCAGGTAGCGATAGTTATTAGCAAACAATTAGCACGGCTAATACATGTTACCGGAGAATGAATACGGTCGGCAGGTCGCATAGCAACTAGCTTTCATACATCATCAGTGTGTAAGGCATGGTACAGTCTGCTTCTTCAAACTGCACAGTGGGACCAACGGTACAGTCAGGTAGCGATAGTTATTAGCAAACAATTAGCACGGCTAATACATGTTACCGGAGAATGAATACGGTCGGCAGGTCGCATAGCAACTAGCTTTCATACATCATCAGTGTGTAAGGCATGGTACAGTCTGCTTCTTCAAACTGCACAGTGGGACCAACGGTACAGTCCGGTGCGATAGTTTTAGCAAACAATTAGCATAGTTGACATATGTGATCGGAGAATGAATACGGTCGGCGGGTCGCAAAGCAACTAGCTTTCATACATCGTCAGTGTGTAAGGCATGGTACAGTCTGCTTCTTCAAACTGCACAGCGGGACCAACGGTACAGTCCGGTGCGATAGTTATTAGCAAACAATTAGCATAGTTGACATATGTGATCGGAGAATGAATACGGTCGGCGGGTCGCAAAGCAACTAGCTTTCATACATCGTCAGTGTGTAAGGCATGGTACAGTCTGCTTCTTCAAACTGCACAGTGGGACCAACGGTACAGTCCGGTGCGATAGTTTTAGCAAACAATTAGCATAGTTGACATATGTGATCGGAGAATGAATACGGTCGGCGGGTCGCAAAGCAACTAGCTTTCATACATCGTCAGTTTGTAAGGCATGGTACAGTCTGCTTCTTCAAACTGCACAGTGGGACCAACGGTACAGTCAGGTAGCGATAGTTATTAGTAAACAATTAGCACAGTTGACATATGTGATCGGAGAATGAATACGGTCGGCGGGTCGCATAGCAACTAGCTTTCATACATCGTCAGTGTGTAAGGAATGGTACAGTCTGCTCCTTCAAACTGCACAGTGGGACCAACGGTACAGTCCGGTGCGATAGTTCTTAGCAAACAATTAGCACAGTTGACATATGTGACCGGAGAATGAATACGGTCGGCGGGTCGCATAGCAACTAGCTTTCATACATCGTCAGTGTGTAAGGAATGGTACAGTCTGCTCCTTCAAACTGCACAGTGGGACCAACAGTACAGTCCGGAGTGATAGTTACTAGCAAACAATTAGCACGGCTAATACATGTGACCGGAGAATGAATACGGTCGGCGGGTTGCATAGCAACTATCTTTCATACATCGTCAGTGTGTAAGGCATGGTACAGTCTGCTACTTCGTATTGCACAGTGGGACGAACTGTACAGTCAGGTAGCGATTGTTAGGGTATTAGCACACAATTAGCACATCTGATACATGTGATCGGAGAATGAACATGGTCGGCGGGTCGCATAACAACTAACGTTCATACATCATCATCAGTCTGTAAGGCATGGTACAGTCTGCTACTTCGAACCGCAAAGTGGGACTAACTGTATAGTCAGGTAGCGATCGTTACTGGCAAACAATTAGCTCGGCTGATACGTGTGGACGAAGAATAAATATGGTCGGTGGGTCACATAGCAATTAGCTTGTATACATCGTCAGTGTGTAAGGCATGGTACAGTCTGCTCCTTCGAACTGCGTAGCTGAACTCATGTGCAATGAGGTAACGATGGCTTATAGCAAACAACTAGTACAACAAGAGACCGGTCGTTTGCGCGGAGTTTATTTTCCTTCGTGTTAGTTTGAGTGAGAGAATGAAAGGATGCGTATCGACTATATCTACCTTTGTTGCATCGTCTGCTGACTATATCTGTCTCTCTCGCAGTGCCTTTACCGAAAGCAGAGCACTCTCTTGGCAACCTATTGAACTTAAAGAAAGCAAACTGACCTCGACATAAGATCGGGGTTTTTCTTAAATATATGTTTATCATAGGTATCAGGCGCGCTGAGCTCCACAGTGAGAGGCATATAACCTCGTTCATTTGTTAGAGAAACCACTTGCATGTATTGCTATCCAATGCAGTCCAACCTACTTAGCTACCTTGAATTTTATGAAAAAAAAAAAAATAAATAAATAAATAAATAAGGCATTTAAATCAATGGTTAATTTATTTAATTGTGAATAATCATGCCAATCGGTTAGGTAAATATTATTGAATTAGTTACAAATGTCCTTTGCTCTAAAGCTTTTGTAGCCTTGCCTGACGTGGCCTTGGCCAACAGTGCCCCAAAATATTTATGTTTGATTCAGAAAATAATACTATACTAGAGAAAGAAGATAGGACATATACACGTTTACAACATGTATTATTATCGAAAATCATTGTCGTCTGATTAAAAAAAATTAATAAATGAGATATGATTTTCTTATTAAATCCACACTTTCTCAAATGTATACAATTTCCAACATTTTATATGAGGGTACAAATTATGAATGGTCACAATTTTGAAACAAGTAATTTTTCGGCTTTACATTCTCCCTTAGAACAAGAACGTATAAGAATAATATTTAACCAATAGTTTACATAAATTGGTCAAGCAGTTTATAAAACACTGAATACATTGCAAAACATATACACAGACAAACAGTACAATATTAGGGGTAGTCATACATAGGCTTCCTCGAGTATATTTCTTTACGCTTTCTAAAGAAGAATGAAGCTAGAAGAGAGAGGAATACTTCAACTCACATCTTACCTGGACTGTCGAACCCCGTTATTTGGTCAAGCAATTTTCCGTTGAGAATGACAGTTACAAGTAAGAGGTATCAATCGACAGAACAGATTGCTGCTTGAAAGTAGGTTAGGTTCGGCAAATACGGCGGGAAGATTGGATAATGACAGCTTCCAGACCAGCTGGTGGGACCACCTGATAAACAGCTGACTAACTGCTGCGCCACAGAGTAATTACAACCGAAGTACTGTAGTAAGTGACTTGCATGAAAGTGGCAACAAGTTGACTCATAAACTTTATAACTGGATGTGCACCTCACTCATTGTGTTCCGTCTAAGACACCATAAATAAAAACAGATAAATAGAACAACGCTTCCTTCAGCTGAGAATGTTTCCTCCATAACTGTGTACTAAGATTTAAGAACGTACTGAAAAATAATTTATACTCAATAAAGAACATCTGACTGAATACATATAAACTAAGCAATATATACATTAGACACATTATTGTACACTCGTCTTCCGACATGTAGGACAAAAATTGCACCTAAAACATGTTGGTTAGTAGACATTTCGAAAAATAGGAACACTAAATTAACTTACAAACATGTAAATTGTATTGAGAAAACCAAGTTTTCTCAACGCTCCCGTAAATTATTCATCTAATAATTACTACTGCAAGTGAACTAAAACAAAATATAGCAGCCCTTTACAAACCTAATAAATAGAAATTTATGTTTATGAATGTCAAAAGATAACGTTGGCTTTGTTTACTCTCTCAATTTTACAAAAATAAGTCAATGAATTTGAATTTAAGTTTTATAGAAGAGCCCTGTATAACGAGATCGTTTTGTTAAACAGCTTTTTAATCTTGTTTTAGGGATCAAAAACTCTGTCAGTGCTTTAAAACCAAATATTACCAATCCACAAGACACACGTCGACATAAAAGATCCAGTCCTACCAATAATGTCAAGAACAGACGATGTATTTTCTCTAAAACGAATGATTGAACATTTATTCGTATTATAGTTAAAAGATGCAGAATTACAATGTGTTTTACAATGTAATTTATAAAATACTAAATATTAATACAAAGAGACGTCTATGCTATGGCCAGAAAAATGTATAAGAGCCCCAAAACAGGCACCATATTAGTAAAAAATGTTGGACAAAACTTTATTCTAAATAATATTCTTACTTATTTAGAAAGATATGAGTAAAAGTATTTAGGATTTTATTTTAAATTTACGAAACAAATTTCGTACAAGAGCAGTTTGTACTTTAAAAAAAATCATACTTTATTCGAAGTAAAATATTGTGATACGATTGTATGTTAATGTAGAACTAAGCACACTTTGTGAGTGAAATTATTATAGTCCGCATTTATTTATACACGGTTTACCTGCAACAATTATTATCAAATACTGGGAATATCAGCGTCTTAGAAATAATATTATCAATTAAATTAAAAAGGTGATTGTATTGTGAAGGCAAAATATACAAACAGTTAATTTTACAGTGTAAGTTAAGACAAGTAGTTTGCTCTTTAGCCTGCAGGTGCATTTATACTAGGGGCGAAGTATTTGGAATTATGTTACCGTCGGCCTCACCTTTCTGGAGTCCCCAGCTTCTCTATAATAATAGGGTCCGAATAATGGCACCCCTACAGCTACCCTCATCACAATCACCCACCCTCTACCTCTTGGCCTGTAAATAAACAACTTTCGTGTCAACTGAGACTATAACTTTACGGTCGGCAAAAAATCAAACGTATCTCATCCCAATAACCAACTCAGTTGGAATTACCCAACCTTTAAAATAAAACGGTAGAAGATAAATTGGTCGGTAAGTGGGTAGACCAATCGCACCTGCAGTTTCAGTTTCTTCAGGACGCTAAACAACTCGTTTGCTTCACGTAATTAGGAATTTAATGATTTATTTGCTAATAACATTTACAAATGTATCAAATAAAGGGATTTGTCCTTTAAAAAGATAATTAGTGCAAATCAGGAATGGTTGTTATGACGAAAAAATTGTTTTGGTTTTTAAAGTTCGATTTGTAAAAAATTTAAGAAGGTAAACACTGAGCGATGTAAGATTATAGAGGTCTGGAATGATAAGAAATACTGATGACTGCCAGACTGGTTTCCAGACAGCACTAATCCATTCTCTATAAAACCAATTTGTAATTGTCTCAAACCAATCATAAACATAGCTCCACTAATAGTACATTATGCATTTACCACTTGAATTGAATAAGTTATTCATATAAACTCTTGAATAAGTGCTGAACTTAATTAAAGCAATTAGCTTATTGGGTGTTGTTTGTTGCTTATTGTTCCAGTTTTTTTAACTTTTCAACTTTTCTTTGAAATTGCAATTTTATTAGTAGTCTACCGGTACGTGTATCTTACATTTTTTGTAAAAAATAGAATAGACTAAGCAATAAATATTCTCCATTGCTCTTGGTAATAATAGGTCATTGTACAATACATACAAAATGGCATATAAAACATAATTTTATCGAAACAAAAGAGTATTTAAAAAATCCTTAATATTACTGAACAGTATGAGTGGGTAGGTCTGCGTCAGTTAGATAATGGTTGGGTATCGATAAGCAATGCAACAAGTTTGACTCACTGATATATAATCAATACAAAGCTTTAAAAAATTATAATATAACTCCATTTGTAAGCTAGAGTTATTTCTCCCACTCTCTTGCACCGGTGAATTCTTTCCCCCAATCGAGGGTGTTCAACCGACATTCCTCATAGCGGGGAGATCTACCGCGGAGACAACTTGTCATTTTAATCTCTCCCCATCGAGGGGTGAATAGAAGGGGGAATCAACAAACTCTTGTTGAAGTTATTAGCTAAAACAATAAAGAGGGATCTTTGATGGCAACTTGCCGGAACAAAGCGCGTATTGTCGGGGTGGAACACAATGGACCACTCAGTTGCCTAAACTGCTTGTCACGAGATAAAACAGACATTTAATGACAATAATAAGGGCAGTATGTAGTATTCAGACCTTATATTAAAGAATGGTGTCTATTTACAAATAGTATTTCATTAATTTAGCAAAAATATAATACATTTAGTAAATTTTATATGATATTATAATTTATGTGGTTATTCATCAACGTAAAATACATAGGAAATTTAGCCACAAATTGACATTTCTCAATTTGTGGCTAATATATTCAACATTTATGTTCAGCAAATTATATTCAGCAAATATAGTTTCTGCTCAAATGAAATTACCCCAAAACCTAAGTTAGGAGGAGAAATTAAACAAACTAAATATAGTTCAGGCTATACATTAAATACCAACTGTTAATATATAAAAGAAAATAACCTTTTCAAAATACTGCATATTTATATTAAACGTTGGAATCATATCTTTAAGAAATATCTAAGTAAAACGAATAATTTATACTTAAACATACCCCAGGCATGTGTAAGTCGTGTGATCGCATCCATTTCTTCGAGCATATTAATTAGTAGTCTTCGAGAGTGTCTTGAAAAAGTCGGATAATGTGAGAGGGAAGTCGAGTAATTGCAAGTGAGAAGGTGCGTAAAATATTCTAAGGGTAAGTCCGAATGTATTAATATAGTCGTGAGGTTTGCGGAATTCAAACTTGACTGTGTGTACTTAATACATCGAATGCATATAGGGCCTAGATGTGTGAGGGGGCTAGAAATGTATATCTAGCGGGAGCTGTTTTTACTTGATTTGAGACAATTTATCATTGGTTTTATGGAAAATTGATTCATGCTGGCCAGAAGTCACCTGAGTGTCTCATCAAACCCGCCCCCCCCTTCCCCCAGGAGCAAGGAAGAAACATAACACTATTCACCACGGCTATTGTGTCAACTGGTAAATTTAGGTGAGATGAATTGGATGCGGCATAATAAAAAGGTTTTAATTAATTAATAATTGATACTACACTTACTTAGTCACATTTTCTTATTTTCAATTTAAAATAATGTTCACTTCTTCATCTTTATATAGTTACGTTTCAGTACATTTTCTTCTTCCAACCTCCACAACATTCGGCAATGTGGAGGTCACACCTGGAGGCCGGTCAAAGAAATTCTCCAAAAGGAGAGTATAACAAAAGCGATGTTTGTCACTTCTCTGCTTCGCGAATAGCCAACTCTCCCAGACACCCTCGTAGAGACAGGTCCCAACACCTCTCCACCTGGCATTAGTTCATGACTTCAGCTCATCCTGAAGCTGTAATCATTAAATGATAACTCCAATTTTAGATACTGCTAAATTTATGGGAAATATGCCATATAATTGAAAAAAATCACTAAAACTACTAAGAGCGAAATATTCAAGCACCACTTATCAATCTAAGACTGAGTATTTCCGCGAAGCTCGAAGCGTAGCAGAACAAGTACAAATTGACGATTCCACTCATAAAACCACGCTTCCATTCTGGATTCGCATAAAATTAGCATTAATTCGTTCCACTTCTTCCTCCCTAATAACAGGCAATAAAGTCTTTATTGTCCGTCCTCGATGCATGTTCGCAAGGAACAGTGGCAACCTATTTATTATAGTTGATTTCTAACAATCACCCACTCATGGTAGATAAGCAATAAAACACCTCTATGTAAACACGTACTCTCGGCGGTTACGTGGGAAACGAGAGACAGTTATGGTTGTTTTTTAAATCATCCATATTCATTGTGCATTTGAAGTGTCATGTCGGAAGCGGACTATTTATCTTCTTTCATAAACTCAACTACAAGTAGTAATTTTACGTCTTATAGAATTCCTCCCAGTAATATTGTTTCATATACTCGTAGTAAAGACTACATCACGTTATGCTACTATATGTAGTAGCTAGCGAAGTAGCGGCTACTATATAGTAGCAGCTAGCGAAGTAGCGGCTACTATATGTAGCAGCTAGCGAAGTAGCGGCTACATATAGTAGCAGCTAGTGAAGTAGCGGCTACTATATAGTAGCAGCTAGCGAAGTAGCGGCTACTATATAGTAGCAGCTAGCGAAGTAGCGGCTACTATATGTAGCAGCTAGCGAAGTAGCGGCTACATATAGTAGCAGCTAGCGAAGTAGCGGCTACTATATAGTAGCAGCTAGCGAAGTAGCGGCTACTATATGTAGCAGCTAGCGAAGTAGCGGCTACATATAGTAGCAGCTAGCGAAGTAGCGGCTACTATATAGTAGCAGCTAGTGAAGTAGCGGCTACTATATAGTAGCAGCTAGCGAAGTAGCGGCTACTATATAGTAGCAGCTAGCGAAGTAGCGGCTACTATATGTAGCAGCTAGCGAAGTAGCGGCTACATATAGTAGCAGCTAGTGAAGTAGCGGCTACTATATAGTAGCAGCTAGCGAAGTAGCGGCTACATATAGTAGCAGCTAGCGAAGTAGCGGCTACTATATAGTAGCCAATGTGACATAGGCTGTAGTAGCTACCAACAGTAGCACGTTAGTAAAATGTCATTAGAGTTGAACATATCCAACTTGTACTTCTATCAGTACGTGATAGTGAGTCACGTGACTAACCAGAGCCCTCTTACTAGGGTTGCCATATATTTTCGTTGCAAAATACGGATACCAGATATACATGGGAGTTTGGGGGGGGGGATTTTATAATCTATCTTTTATGAATTTTAGGATGTGATTTTGGTTGTTCAATTGGAAAAATCATACTAACGGCAATGTGATATTTAATATTATAACTAAAAGTTATTTTAACTTTTCAGAGTGATACAGTACTAACAACATTGTTTTGTATACTTTAAAAAATAGTTCTTAAAGTTTAACTTAAGTTGGCAGAACTCAATAAATTTTCATAAATCTCCTTGTCATAAAATTGAAAATGTTTCTAGGCATCACTTGTACTGGATAAAGGCTGAAACTAGTAATATTTTTCTAAATACATCACATTTTACATAATACATACATAATACAAAAATACATAACGTGCTCTCTCTGTTCCACGTTCAGTTTTTGTGTTATAAAAAATGAGTTATCTCTAATGGTCGGGGGATGTAGTTACATTTTTGAACAAATGTATAAAGTACTCGTGGCTATCTTGCCTCGCCTACTTGAAACGGAAGGCTTGACAAGATGTCAGAAAGAATTTTGAGGATACAAGCTTGCCTCTACAAAAAGAAGCTCTTAAGAAAAAGATCAAAGTTATTCGAAATACATACCTTTGGACAAAGACTACTTATAAGAGTAGAGTTGGAGGCAAATATTGAAGTAATCTGCGTGTGACTGATTTTTGTAGCAGCTATTTCACTAGCTGCTGCTAAGCAGTGGCTTGTATGTAGCCAAGTGAGCTAAATTGTATCCCAGGTATTTCACTAGCTGCTGCTAAGCAGTGGCTTGTATGTAGCCAAGTGAGCTAAATTGTATCCCAGGTATTTCACTAGCTGCTGCTAAGCAGTGGCTTGTATGTAGCCAAGTGAGCTAAATTGTATTCCAGCTATTTCACTAGCTGCTGCTAAGCAGTGGCTTGTACGTGCCAACTGAGCTAAATTGTATCCCAGGTATTTCACTAGCTGTTGCTAAGCAGTGGCTTGTACGTGCCAACTGAGCTAAATTGTATCCCATGTATTTCACTAGCTGCTGCTAAGCAGTGACTTGTATGTAGCCAAGTGAGCTAAATTGTATCCCAGGTATTTCACTAGCTGCTGCTAAGCAGTGGCTAGTACGTAGCCAAGTGAGCTAAATTGTATCCCAGGTATTTCACTAGCTGCTGCTAAGTAGTGACTAGTACGTAGCCAAGTG
This sequence comes from Stictocephala bisonia, assembly GCA_035578905.1. Classification (NCBI taxonomy): domain Eukaryota; kingdom Metazoa; phylum Arthropoda; class Insecta; order Hemiptera; family Membracidae; genus Stictocephala; species Stictocephala bisonia. Next base: position 964,743 of record JAQJVL010000094.1, on the reverse strand, counting down.
AGCTAAATTGTATCCCAGGTATTTCATTAGCTGCTGCTAAGCAGTGGCTTGTACGTGCCAACTGAGCTAAATTGTATCCCAAGTATTTAACTAGCTGCTGCTAAGTAGTGACTAGTACGTAGCAAAGTGAGCTAAATTGTATCCCAGGTATTTCACTAGCTGCAGCTAAGTAGTGACTAGTACATAGCAAAGTGAGCTAAATTGTATCCCAGGTATTTTCTTTTATCATATTTCATATGTAACTATGTACTATCTGACTACTACTATGTACTACGTATTCTATAATGAAAATTAGAATGTAAAAAACTATATTTTAACTCTAGACTATATAGTTTTTTAGTGGCTCGCTTTGTGACAGATATTCTTACACTTAATATTGACGGGACCTTTCCCAGAGATCGTGATCCTTTTAATCAGGATGAAGGAAGATAAAAAATGAAGACATATTCCTTTGGGGAGAATCCTAGGTTTGCAAGTGGTTAGTCAAAGAAAACAGAGTAAACCTGTACAGTAAAGGCATGGGTAAACCAAGTATATACAGATTTTACCTTTCTCCGTCAAACAATGTTAGATTGTTTTCTGTAGTTTTTGGACTGTCCGCTTACCTGCGCGTCCAGCGTTTGTGGACTAAGCGTGGTTGACTAGCCCATGGTCCAGCTTACACGAACCTACAGACTGTGTGCTTCAAGATGTAGTTTTCCCTATACCATGCGAATTCTGTGTATAGTTGAGGAATTAAATCTCTGTACTTACTTCTCCTGATTTCGTTTCTCTGTGTATACCGGGCCTAGGGCCGGGCAGACCGGAAGGGAGGAAGTGTGAAAATGATGATAGCGTTGCCAGCTGGGGAAGACTGGGCGGCTAACTTCACATCTGGTGGGCGAGCCGCCTGACCAGCTGCGTGCAGATTTAGCATCTGTCCTCCAACCATTGCCGAATGTTCTACGTTACTTTAACTTCTGCCAAATAAATAGCATTGGAATGGAAAAATAAATTTGCTTATGATTATTTTCGTTAGGTATTTAACTGTGTTGGTTATTTGAAGGCTAATATAGACGAGGGAGGGTACAATGAATTTTGATAGCAGTAGTAGCCTGATTATTCTGAACTCCACTAAACTTTTATGTTAAAAGATCAATTATAAGTAATAACTTAGACAATGGAGTTATTTTATATTTGCAGTTCTTCTGGAACCAGACCCCATAATGTATGTAAGGAAGTTTGTGATATTGTTTGAAATCTTAATGCTTAACCCAAGTTTTATAAACTATATATATTTCTTTTACGTAGACAGCCACTAACTCTAGATCAACAGGTACGTATCTGATTTGAAATTAATTACTAAATTAAGTCGTAATTCATGTCTAAACAATCAAATTGAGATTCATATTTATTGTATAAATAATCAGCTTGGCTAGTCTTGTTACACTTAAATAGGACCATTTATTAATAACTCACTAAGGCAACTAATGGACTAACAGCTTAACGTGTAATCCGAAGCAAGTAGTATTGGCCTGATTTTCGGCCACGTATTCTCTCTCCCCTATACAATATCAGGAAGTGTTCAGCATCCAAAACGGATAACGGATATCCTACACTTAAGGAGTAGTCTAGTGTTCAAGGCGATGGAAACCATCAAGCAGACGCCATGTGAGACTTACCCCCCCACACACAGCTCTCTGCCAAAGCCGTCGAAGTGCACGCCTCAAGTCAACGAGGGAATTTTCAAAAGTACGATTACTGTTTAAGAGTCGTACCTTATTAGATTATATCAATTAGATTTCAACAATAAATCAGTGGTAAGCAGTTGCATTGAATTAATCTTAAAACGTGATAAACAGTTTATACCTTTAATTGTAGTCCTAAGATGTACATCTTAAAGTAACAGAGAATTAAAGGGAAACATAGACAAATTAATTCGAATAAATTTTGTAACCAACTACCTTTGTTGGAATGTTATTACGTTCCTTTAGTTATTAATATTATTTATACTTTTATCTTTTGAAGTATCCCACTATATTAACCCGGTGATTACTTCTAGTGTTGTAAATATAATAATCAGTCGTTTTTCAGTTAATTATGTACTTCAATGTGGTTAGAATTTTTTTGATGTTTTAGGTCGACTTCAAATGAAGTAACATTGCAAGGGTTACATAGTCTCTGGACATATTGTTTGTTACAGAACTTGTCAGTGGCCACTTATCAGTAATTTGTTTTTCGATCATGTCAAGCCACCTAGGTACAAAACCTGAGGCTGCCGTGCCCCCGGGGGGGCGAGCCGTAGGGGGCCGTCCTGGACCGACACCCCCTCCACACACTGCTACTCCCACACAGTAAAACGAACGACCGTTGGGTCCAATTTTAGTTGCTATTCAAATTAATTCTGACCGCTGGAAACAAATTATCATGTCCAAGCTCGATTAGCCGTTGATTGGTTTCCGAAATGAACTTTGCGTGAGATAAGTTGAGATTGGTTGAACCAAACAGGAGGTGTTGAAGATTGCCAATCGCTTCACATTTAAATTTTTAGAAGTTTCAAATTGCCGTAAGGTAGTAAATAAGTTTACCTTCATGAAAAACCTACTTGTTTGAAACTCAATCTTTACGATAAATCATACCTGTTTTTTTTCTCCTGTAATATAGTTCCAAATATTTGTTATTGATTTAATAATAACAAAAGGTACCTTTATACTTTCAAAAATTATACTTTAATGGGGTGAGTTAATAGTCTGTCGGCCATGGTGGTTTTAATCCCACAAGAACAAAGCTATTTTCGAACTGGACACAAGATCACGCGAATCCAAATTAAACACTTATTTTTAAAAGGATTTTTCCAAACAAATTTAATTTGATCAAGAATGAAATTGCGCGTTGGAATTACTTTGCAAGTTCCTAATAAGTTTTATATAAACATATATAAAAATATTTAGTTTGAATTTGTTATTTGCATCTATTTTCAAAACTATGCGTATATATTCAAAATATTAAAAGCAAATCCAATGCGCAATATGACATTTGGGTCACCAAGAAGGTCGGGACAGTCCAGCTCTGCATTGATTAGACGGTAAATAAATAGGACATCTTGAGCAAGACGTCTTTTGCTGAGTAAAGGTATGTTTAAAAGTGAGGCAATGTCTTAAGTAGGAACGAATACGAGAGGGAATTACTTACTTCATCTTTCACTCAGTTCACCCACCATGCATGCAGCACAGCACCACCATCAGCCCTGCAACCTTTGCACCAGCCAGCTCTTGACCTCCCTCCCGAAGCGGACACGCTCGTTGATAGCTTTGATTCTGTCTGATAAAGAATTCCATAGGCTGCAGGTGGTAATTATAAAGGATTAAATTGTTAATCATAGTAGTATAGTAAGCATTTTAAGCATATGGATCACTGAATTAAATTAAAGTTACACGTACAGTGGTATTGACCTACCCACCCACCCTTACACGTACAGTAGTATTATCCTACCCGCCCACCCTTACACGTACAGTGGTATTGACCCACCCACCCACCCTTACACGTACAGTGGTATTGACCTACCCACCCACCCTTACACGTACAGTGGTATTGACCCACCCACCCACCCTTACACGTAGAGTGGTATTGACCCACACCCCCTTACACGTAGAGTGGTATTGACCCACCCACCCACCCTTACACGTACAGTGGTATTGAAACGTTGGGCAAATCCAACGTTTAAAATGACACTTCATACACAACTTTTGATCAATAAATAACGAAAAATATGAATTCACAAATAATATCGTTCTTATGGGATTAAAACCAACATGGCCGACAGCCTCAGTTTATTGTATGTATTGACCGAACAGCCGCTGACATTGTTAAACGATCTTATAACAAATAACATTCTGTTTCATAGGGCTATAAGGGAAAATATTGTGGGATATCAAAATAATGAATAAACTGAACCTTTGTATTCGAACATTAATGACATTTCAGCTAGCAAAGTATTCAACCATACAATTTTAAAAATTAAAATAAAACAAAAAGAGGGTTTATTCCTTTGAGTTATATCACATGTCTTAAGTTACATTATGAAGAATTATATTCGTTAAAATGAAATAAACTTTCAATAAAAACTAGGAATATTCAGAGAATTAAAACTCATAATAAAAAATCTCCACAGTAAATACATTTTGGGCGAGCCGGTGGCCGAGTGGTCTAACTTTGGTCTTGGGTAAGAGATAGCGCTGGTTCGAATCCGACCTAGACTGGAAGTATTTATCAGTAATATCACAGAGTATATAGATATATGTATGTCTATATACTCTGTGGTAATATTCACCTTATGCTCTACTGGTTCGCCCCTCACTCTGTATGAATAAGTTCCTCACAGAGATCAACAGTCTATGTGGAACGCTCTTGTTCACAGCGTCGTACGTATTTATTTTAAATTGAAATGTTGTATATATATATATATATATATATATATATATATATATATATATATTCATTTTTAAATTACATTTCTAGACATATACATGTAAATGCCATGGGATTTTTCTTATATTGTTATTGTAAAATAAATTGTAAAAACTATAAAAAAATTAAATTTTTTAAACTTATTTCTTAAATTATTTCCTCCCATGACGAGAAAACATAATTTTATTACATTATTGCGTAGATTAGGTTATTACAAACATAATAAAAAATGATAAAAATTCCATTATAAGTAAATGTTATATAATTTTTTTTCTAAAACACTGCAAATTTCTTAATTTGGCCCTGGGATTCTGGGAGATATTCTGTGTCATAAGACCGGGGTTTTTTAAAGATGTACCACTCAATAAATTCCTGGGAGCGAAAAGGTCAAAAAATAAAAAAAAAAATAATTCCTGTACAAGTCATTTTACATTTCTGCGGGAAAGTATTTTTTGACCTCAGTTTTAATATTTTTGCTCTGCATACTCCAGTAAGAAAGCCTGTTTTATTTTTTGTGCAAGAAGATACAGTATTACTTATTTAACAGACACAGAATAGGCCAATCAATGTAAGGGCGTATGACGTCTCTGATGACTGTTGGTAGGCCTGACACATTCGTCAACAAAGTACCACTTGACCATAAACAATAACTAGGTCTGAGACTAAGCTTGACGTCTCTGATGACTGTTGGTAGGCCTGACACATTCGTCAACAAAGTACCACTTGACCATAAACAATAACTAGGTCTGAGACTACATGGTTAAATCATAATACTGGATATATTATATATGATTTATCATGATTTGTTACCTCTTAAAATTGACTATACCCTATGGGTTCTGAAGCAGCTCTCTCCAATCGTGATTGGAGTGTCGAAGGAAATCTAAGCCTGATTTATATCGTTCAAAGCAGCTTGTTGCCAAATTCAGTACCGGCAATAAAAATCGGGTTTCGTTTTGAATAAATGGCGCGTGGGCCTTTTGATCGGTTCTGCCGAGCCGGGCGCATGATCCAGTGGGAGTCGGATCGTCACGGACTGAGCCTTCTTCTCTCGGCAGAGGGAGTGTCCCCATTTCGGGGATGTGGGTGAGATCCCGCCGATCCGCCTTCCTCCCATTGTACCGAGCCATTACTGCGTTCTTAGATCCATTACTACGCCCACATTGCCGCTGATTTGCATCCAATCCCCATTTCCTTCTCGGGACCGCTCGAGTTGCGCTTGTTCGACAAGGCTGATCTTCAGAACATCGATGGAAACATTTCTTTCCAGTCTGAGCCGAGACGATTTTGTAAATCTCCACCATGTTTAGATAAACAAACTCTGTTTAAAACGGATTTCTATAAAATGCAAATTTATTGGTTAGGATTTGCAAACGAATACACAATCAGATCACTTTGTAATGTCTTTGTATTTTATTCAATTTTTCTTTTAGATATCGATCAAGTGTTGTAATTTATAAGAACCATACAACTGATGGTTTCGTTTGGTTTTAATAATTTAAAACACTTGGATGGATTATTTATCTTTAGTTGGGTTAAAAAAACTATCTTGATTTAACGGTTTAACATTCTTTTTACGAAGAGTAACTTCAGTATGACCTGCTCTTCCTGCATACGTCATGCTCATTAAAATTAAATCTCTGATATTTTTTAGGTTCGGTTTTTCACCTGACGATGGTATCGATCGTCCGAGAGTCCGAAACGTCCACATTAAAGATCTTTATATGTACACTATACTTAACGATGTCACAAACATTTGGAATCCTCCTGCTGGGACGAACCTAGTGTGTGTATTGTCACGAGCTGTCAGTGTCATCATATTTAACTGCATTATATGATATTTTACTGTGACATATCAATGTATAGTCTACCAACACAAGTGCATCTACACGATGGATTGACTGTCGTCAGCGACAGTATGACGTGAGATACCGAGCTTTAGTAAACAATGACAGTTCACATTGAACGTCGACAATGCTTCGTCAACAATTCCAGGTTACATTAGACTCAAATTCTACAATACCTAAGTGCAATGCTGGACACACTAACTTTATATTGAAAACACATCCGTTATCTTTAAAACAACTTAAAAATACATATGTCTTTAAGAATAAATACTGGATTTACGATTATTTAATATGTCTTTGCAAAGATAGCGTACAGCTGCAGTCTTCAGAGCCCTGATAAAATATAGAAACTTATTTCTTAGAAAGGAAATTTGTGGGGCTAAACTTAAACGAGTAACCAGCATTTTATTTTATAATGTTATTGTTCCTCAGTAAATACGAACTATTTCAGCCTTTACTGTATTTTCATTCCAGCTGTACCCAGACAGACATACAGTGTGCTCCTAAAATAGTAGCGTGCTCGTTTAAAATTAATCCTTTTTTATTAGTAGGCTATAATTTTATTTTATGTCAACAATTCATGCGTTGAGTTTACGTTCAGTCTACAAGATACAGTTACATTTAATTTATTTCCTAAGGACGCTTGAGAAGCTCGCTTCTTACCCGAAGATAAAAGCCTTATAAAACAATTTTAATGTTTACACTAAAGTAGATAAATTAACAATAATTTCAAATGATTTTGTTTTTTAATCATACAAAGATTCTAATGTATCTGAATACCTGATTCTAATATCTGAATACCTAGCCTCTGTAAGCCTAAGCCACAGAGACGAAAGAAACAGAGATCACTTTCTTATATCCGAAGTGAATGCCTAAGTGGTAGTTATAAATAGATTTCAACTAATATCAATCTTTATACATCTGTAGTAATAATTAATACGTTCATCCTTGACGATATGTGAGTATAAAAAGAGGAAATGACAAAGTGCTGCTCGCCATCCACATGGCAAACTGAAGAAATAACTACTCGACACACAATTAACGCACTAATGGATGCGACCTCTGTTTCTTTCTTCTATGTGCCTAAACACACTAGTCTTTGTATGTTTTTCTAGCCCATACTATTTCACCACAAATTGGTCAACAGCCTCTCGTAAATGTTGAGAATAAAGGGAAAATACAATTATGTTCTAATATTAGTGTGTGTTTATGTTATTGTCTTTGAAATAATAAGTTAATTTGTTATAGTACGAATAGGCCGTATTCCGTTTTAAACAAAGACTACATAAATTGTAACGGAAGAGTAACGACAAAAGAAACAAACATGGCTTCAACACACCTTGTAAATTAACACCAGCCTGTGGTGACCAAGTCATCAACAAGTGCTAACTGGCCGTGACAGCTGGACCGCCGGAATGGACTATTGTTGGTCAGCTGACAGGTCACCTGGGCTAACAGATGATTAGAAAGAACGTGTGACTAATGAACTGTGCTAGGTCAACAAGTTAACGAGAATTTCCTAACCTCAATAATCACTTCACATGTCAGTGTTTGTTATTTTCTAAAAAATGTTTTTAACCAAGTTGACGTTCCATTTGACGGCGTACTAGTTTTAAATATACATTCTTTTTAATTTGGAATCGTATTTCTTCCATAGCAAATTCTTTCTTAAATTTGATATTTCTTTCGACTAGATCTATAAAAAGTACGAGTTCGTGATATGGTTAAATTGTGTAATAATTTATTTTCACTTGAATTACAGTGAAATGATGTTGATCCAAATTAATTGAGGACGAATTCAATACGGATTACCAATCTCTATGGATTATAGATTTTAGTAGGCCTACAGTATTAATATTAATTAAAGAACTAATGTAAAATGTTAAACATATCCGTTTTAACTCAGTAGTGATAAAAAAAACTTGTAAAATGTTTGTAATAATACAGTATGAACAATAAACTACACATAACTCAGAACCGTTTATCTTCTTCCTCTGGCATTAGTTATCAAAATCACATTATACTGAAGTTCTGAACTGGAAAAACTTGATTACTGTACTGGGCCTTATTACATGTAAAACATTATTATATGTACAATAGGCTACATATATAGAACATCTGTAAATTTGTATTAGTAACCATGCATATAAGAAAAAGTTTGGACTAGAATGGTCATAGTAAATAAATTCTATTTTGATTCATAATTATTTTATTTTATATATTATATTGGCAAGTGTCAACAAAGGGTATTTATGTACTTTCTAGACGCTTCTGAAATATGATTTCTTGTTGAAAAAGTGGTGAAATTTGATTTTAGCCTATATCTCTTGAGGAGGTTGATTTCAACCGCGAAAAGCTAGTGTTTTAATGAAAAATTGAAAAATTAATTTTTTCTTATGGTGAAAAATCAACTTTTTAAAAAAATCGTAATTTTTAACAAGTTTTTTCATTTGACATGTTCTTTATACTGAACATGGAAATAAAATGTTTTAATCAATAAACTTCTTTTTTTGACCCAAGAAATACTTTTTTACTTACCTAACCAAACGTTACCTAACTTATCCTGAATGTCTATTTAGTCATATGCTTTAAAATCTGGAGCCAAGCTTCCGAATATATGCAAGTTTGTTTTTGTGGCTAGTCATTGCTCCTATTATAGGCCTATATATCATTGTGCAGATGACCACCGTAGGTGATTTACCGCGAAAGTAGTTTTTGTCGCGATATCTCAAGAAATAAATGTCGTAGACCAAAAGAGTTCTCTCATTCGTGTTATAAGCATAAAAAACTACATAAAATTAAAGCAAAATTATGAAAAATTAAGAAAAATATCGGAGACATAACAATAAATAACATTTTACAATAATTTGGTGTTTTCAATTTAAAAAAAATGTGATTTCCGCGGAATAAAAGGTGTCTTCCAAGAAAATATATACCCGATCCTAATCACTGGTGATAAAAAAGTCAAGATTGTCGTCTAGAAACTGCATAAATACCTAAGAAAGAAAATCATAGCATTCACTGCCTTCTTGCTTAGCTATCTTTAGTAAGATATAGGCATGCTTCTGATCACAAGAACTATGTCACAGAGGTTTTAGGCTGATACCTACTGATGTGACAAATAACAGCTGTTGGCAGTACGGGGCCACCGACCGCTATCAACGTTTCATTCACTCCCAGCTGATTGAATGAGTTGGTCAACAATGGACGTTACGGCCAGTACAATTATTAACTCCATTCTCAAGGTCACTGTTGCCAAACCCACTCCATCGACTGCGCGTTCAACGTATTTTCTTTGCACAGTATATGCATTTTGCTCCATAAATTAATTAGCAAAAAGTTGTTTATGCAAAAAGTTTTCTTTGTATAAACGACCTTGAAGGTAGATGTCAGGTAATATTTCAGTTAGTATATTCATGTTTTAATTAAATTAATCTACCATAAGACATTTTTTGTGCAAAATATTTCCAATCGCCGGGTGCTTCAGAGTTCTGCTAATGCAACAGACCTAACCAACCACCAACAACCAACAAACCAACAGATTTGTTGGTGCATCAATCGACTATTTAGTAGTGACCATTTATTAATATGGCATCTTTTCTCTGATACGTTAAAATTTTGTTCATTCTAGACTGGTTGGACCAACCATCTAGGTTTAGAAACGAGGCTACTCAACTAATCGATTTCATAAACCAGTGTTAATCTAAAATGTAAAAAAAGCTATGATGTCATAAATGAAAAAACATTTGTGTGTGTAAAATGAAAGTGTTAAATGTCCTACTTTACTTAATTTTTAATTATATCGTTCATACTTATATAACTGTTTTGATAATTTCGAAAATATCACAAAATGCGCCCATTTTCTAAAAATAATTAAAAAATAAATATGTGAAATGTATTGTTGCAATTTTTAACAAGATGAATGTAACAAGCACTCAGTGATTGTCTTAGAAGGGAAATAGATTCTGTTAGAGTTCGGCATTCTCTAAAATCGAATAATAATCCTTTTTTGCCATCAAACTTTACAGCATTAACAAAGTCATAATTGCAGCTATATATTGCCAAGTAATTCTGAATATAATTTAATCTAACATAAAATAAATACATAACATATTAAACTATCAAATAGGGTTAGCAAAATATCTCTAAAATATTTGTAAACATGGGAAACTAACTTTTTGCAATGCTTATCCTTTGTTTCGATTACCCTTCAGGTTAGCCAGGGGAAGGGGCCTCAGTACATTTTCACTAAGCACCTCTGTTATCTGGGGTAAGCATGAGCTAATCATATAAAGTACTTAAAATTCAATTAAATCAAAACTAAAAAAATCGTCAATTGAATAAAATGGATTTCTAAGTAGCCAACAATAACATTTTTTCAAGAAAGCTTTGGGTTGCTATTTTTTAACTAAAGTGACAAGTTTATTATATATTTCAATGCTTATTACAGTGATATAACAATAATACAGAATCCAGTAATACGAATAATTTGCTGCTAAATCCTGTCCTAGGTAAGAGGAATGCCTGTTTGTGTGATGGTTCCATTCACAACATATTTTACTTACTTTTTTTAAACAGTTAACTTGAAACTAATTACATTTACATTACATAATCACTAATTACATTTACATTACATAATCACTAATTACATTTACATTACATAATCACTAATTACATTTATATTACATAATCACTAATTACATTTCTTGGCTTTAGGAAATATTTCTTTTTAAATGTTACTTTAACTGTTTTTTTAATATGCGCTATCGTTTAGACTCGTAGAAAACCTAATGCCAACGTGTTATGATCTGGAAAATGTAAACATTGTAATATTCCTTCTAAATTATATTTTAAGGTTATGTTTCAAGATCATAACAAATATAATCATACAAATGTATACTATATTTATCGCGTTATTAACACAGTATTTAGTTTAAATGATCGTTTTAATCGGTAAAAATTGTCTAGTGTTTATGGATTATTTCATCCTTAAAGGTTGACATTTGTAATTGAGCTTCATGGAAAATAATGCGTAATAAAACGTAACCATAAAAATATTTATTGCTGTATATCACTTTCATCAATAGATGAATAATTATCAGTCAACATTTGAGTAGACGATCCAATAGTTATATTATAAACGGACACAAAACGCAATATTCAATAATACAGAAAAATAATTAATTATTATATTCAGAAGACTTTAACGCAACATCTGTATCTAGTAACACAACATCTGTATCTAGTAACACAACATCTGTATCTAGTATCACAACATCTGTATCTAGTAACACACCATCTATATCTAGTAACACAACATCTGTATCTAGTAACACACCATCTGTATCTAGTATCACAACATATGTATCTAGTAATACACCAATTGTATCTAGTAACACAACATCTGTATCTAGTAACACACTATCTGTATCTAGTATCACAACATGTGTATCTAGTAACACAACATCTGTATCTAGTATCACAACATCTGTATCTAGTAACACAACATCTGTATCTAATAACACAACATCTGTATCTATAACACAACATCTGTATCTAGTAACACAACATCTGTATCTAGTATCACAACATGTGTATCTAGTAACACAACATCTGTATCTAGTATCACAACATCTGTATCTAGTAACACAACATCTGTATCTATAACACAACATCTGTATCTAGTAACACAACATCTGTATCTAGTAACACAACGTCTGTATCTAGTAACACAACATCTGTATCTAGTATCACAACATCTGTATCTAGTAACACAACATCTGTATCTAGTAACACAACATCTGTATCTATAACACAACATCTGTATCTAGTAGCACAACGTCTGTATCTAGCAACACAACATCTGTATCTAGTATCACAACATCTGTATCTAGTAACACAACATCTGTATCTAGTAACACAACATCTGTATCTATAACACAACATCTGTATCTAGTAACACAACGTCTGTATCTAGCAACACAACATCTGTATCTAGCAACACAACGTCTGTATCTAGTAACACATCATCTATATCTAGTAACACATCATCTATATCTAGTAACACAACATCTGTATTTAGTAACACACCATCTGTATCTAGTAACACAACATCTGTATCTAGTGACACAACATCTGTATCTAGTGACACAACATTTGTATCTAGTAACACACAATCTGTATCTAGTAACATAACATCTGTATCTAGTAACACACCATCTGTATCTAGTAACACAACATCTGTATCTAGTAACACACAATCTGTATCTAGTAACACAACATCTGTATCTACAACACAACATCTGTATCTAGTAACACAACGTCTGTATCTAGTAACACAACATCTGTATCTAGTATCACAACATCTGTATCTAGTAACACAACATCTGTATCTAGTAACACAACGTCTGTATCTAGTAACACAACATCTGTATCTAGTAACACAACGTCTGTATCTAGTAACACACCATCTGTATCTAGTAACACAACATCTGCATCTAGTAACACACAATCTGTATCTAGTAACACAACATCTGTATCTAGTAACACACAATCTGTATCTAGTAACACAACATCTGTATCTACAACACAACATCTGTATCTAGTAACACAACGTCTGTATCTAGTAACACACAATCTGTATCTAGTATCACAACATCTGTATCTAGTAACACAACATCTGTATCTAGTAACACAACATCTGTATCTATAACACAACATCTGTATCTAGTAACACAACGTCTGTATCTAGCAACACAACATCTGTATCTAGCAACACAGCGTCTGTATCTAGTAACACATCATCTGTATCTAGTAACACATCATCTGTATCTAGTATCACAACATCTGTATTTAGTAACACACCATCTGTATCTAGTAACACAACATCTGTATCTAGTGACACAACATCTGTATCTAGTGACACAACATTTGTATCTAGTAACACACAATCTGTATCTAGTAACACAACATCTGTATCTAGTAACACACCATTTGTATCTAGTAACACAACATCTGTATCTAGTAACACAACATCTGTATCTAGTATCACAACATCTGTATCTAGTAACACACCATCTGTATCTAGTAACACAACATCTGTATCTAGTAACACACAATCTGTATCTAGTAACACAACATCTGTATCTACAACACATCTGTATCTAGTAACACAACATCTGTATTTAGTAACACACCATCTGTATCTAGTAACACAACATCTGTATCTAGTAACACAACGTCTGTATCTAGTAACACAACGTCTGTATCTAGCAACACAACGTCTGTATCTAGCAACACAACGTCTGTATCTAGTAACACATCATCTGTATCTAGTAACACATCATCTGTATCTAGTAACACAACATCTGTATTTAGTAACACACCATCTGTATCTAGTAACACAACATCTGTATCTAGTAACACACAATCTGTGTCTAGTAACACAACATCTGTATCTACAACACAACATCTGTATCTAGTAACACAACATCTGTATCTACAACAGAACATCTGTATCTAGTAACACAACATATGTATCTAGTAACACAACATCTGTATCTAATAACACAACATCTGTATCTATAACACAACATCTGTATCTAGTATCACAACATCTGTATCTAGTAACACAACATCTGTATCTATAACACAACATCTGTATCTAGTAACACAACATCTGTATCTAGTATCACAAAATCTGTATTTAGTAACACAACATCTGTATCTAGTAACACAACATCTGTATCTAGTAACACAACATCTGTATCTAGTAACACAACGTCTGTATCTAGTAACACAACATCTGTATCTAGTAACACAACATCTGTATCTAGTAACACAACGTCTGTATCTAGTAACACAACATCTGTATCTAGTATCACAACATCTGTATCTAGTAACACAACATCTGTATCTAGTAACACAACATCTGTATCTATAACACAACATCTGTATCTAGTAGCACAACGTCTGTATCTAGCAACACAACATCTGTATCTAGCAACACAACGTCTGTATCTAGTAACACATCATCTGTATCTAGTAACACATCATCTGTATCTAGTAACACAACATCTGTATTTAGTAACACACCATCTGTATTTAGTAACACACCATCTGTATCTAGTAACACAACATCTGTATCTAGTAACACACAATCTGTGTCTAGTAACACAACATCTGTATCTACAACACAACATCTGTATCTAGTAACACAACATCTGTATCTACAACAGAACATCTGTATCTAGTAACACAACATATGTATCTAGTAACACAACATCTGTATCTAATAACACAACATCTGTATCTATAACACAACATCTGTATCTAGTATCACAACATCTGTATCTAGTAACACAACATCTGTATCTATAACACAACATCTGTATCTAGTAACACAACATCTGTATCTAGTATCACAAAATCTGTATTTAGTAACACAACATCTGTATCTAGTAACACAACATCTGTATCTAGTAACACAACATCTGTATCTAGTAACACAACGTCTGTATCTAGTAACACAACATCTGTATCTAGTAACACAACATCTGTATCTAGTAACACAACGTCTGTATCTAGTAACACAACATCTGTATCTAGTATCACAACATCTGTATCTAGTAACACAACATCTGTATCTAGTAACACAACATCTGTATCTATAACACAACATCTGTATCTAGTAGCACAACGTCTGTATCTAGCAACACAACATCTGTATCTAGCAACACAACGTCTGTATCTAGTAACACATCATCTGTATCTAGTAACACATCATCTGTATCTAGTAACACAACATCTGTATTTAGTAACACACCATCTGTATCTAGTAACACAACATCTGTATCTAGTGACACAACATCTGTATCTAGTGACACAACATTTGTATCTAGTAACACACAATCTGTATCTAGTAACACAACATCTGTATCTAGTAACACACCATTTGTATCTAGTAACACAACATCTGTATCTAGTAACACAACATCTGTATCTAGTATCACAACATCTGTATCTAGTAACACACCATCTGTATCTAGTAACACAACATCTGTATCTAGTAACACACAATCTGTATCTAGTAACACAACATCTGTATCTACAACACAACATCTGTATCTAGTAACACAACATCTGTATCTACAACAGAACATCTGTATCTAGTAACACAACATATGTATCTAGTAACACAACATCTGTATCTAATAACACAACATCTGTATCTATAACACAACATCTGTATCTAGTATCACAACATCTGTATCTAGTAACACAACATCTGTATCTATAACACAACATCTGTATCTAGTAACACAACATCTGTATCTAGTATCACAAAATCTGTATTTAGTAACACAACATCTGTATCTAGTAACACAACATCTGTATCTAGTAACACAACATCTGTATCTAGTAACACAACGTCTGTATCTAGTAACACAACATCTGTATCTAGTAACACAACATCTGTATCTAGTAACACAACGTCTGTATCTAGTAACACAACATCTGTATCTAGTATCACAACATCTGTATCTAGTAACACAACATCTGTATCTAGTAACACAACATCTGTATCTATAACACAACATCTGTATCTAGTAGCACAACGTCTGTATCTAGCAACACAACATCTGTATCTAGCAACACAACGTCTGTATCTAGTAACACATCATCTGTATCTAGTAACACATCATCTGTATCTAGTAACACAACATCTGTATTTAGTAACACACCATCTGTATCTAGTAACACAACATCTGTATCTAGTGACACAACATCTGTATCTAGTGACACAACATTTGTATCTAGTAACACACAATCTGTATCTAGTAACACAACATCTGTATCTAGTAACACACCATTTGTATCTAGTAACACAACATCTGTATCTAGTAACACAACATCTGTATCTAGTATCACAACATCTGTATCTAGTAACACACCATCTGTATCTAGTAACACAACATCTGTATCTAGTAACACACAATCTGTATCTAGTAACACAACATCTGTATCTACAACACAACATCTGTATCTAGTAACACAACATCTGTATCTAGTAACACAACATTTGTATCTAGTAACACACCATCTGTATCTAGTAACACACCATCTGTATCTAGTAACACAACATCTGTATCTAGTAACACAACATCTGTAGCCTATCTAGCAATTTACCTTAAAACACATTAGTCTTCTTTTCTTAGTTGTTAAAGCTTATTTTCAATTAAGAGTTTTTTTTTTCTAACCATTATTTCATCGCCTAAAGCACGTGATAAGGATTGACCGCTGGTTCTTTGATTAACTAGAAGTCTGTTTTCCTAATCCTCATTAGCAAGTTATGTCGAGGCGCAACTCGGATATGCCCGTCCGTTGGTTCCGTAGTGTGAGGAAGAGTCTTATGTTATGTATGTATGCTTACATTGCTTGCTTGATTGATTCAGCTACATAAATTTGTTCAACAAAACCAGCAGTCAAGTTTGACGAACGACTGGTAAATTGATCAACGGATATAGATGGAACTAAGAAGCAATACTTAATTTTGTTGTACATTGATACTATCAGGGGTAACACCATTGCGCATTAACTGACGGAATAATACATTTTCTTGTAATAACACCATTGTGCATTAATTGATGGAATAATACATTTTCTTGTAATAACACCATTGTGCATTAATTGACGGAATAATACATTTCCTTGTAATAACACCATTGTGTATTCATTGATGGAATAGTACATTTCCTTGTAGTAACACCATTGTGCATTAATTGACGGAATAATACATTTCCTTGTAAACAACATTGTGCATCGATTGACGGAATAATACATTTTCTTGTAATAACACAATTGTGTATTAATTGACGGAACATTTCCTTGTAATAACACCATTGCGTATTATTTGACGGAATAATACATTTACTTGCATGCACCATTGTGTATTAATTGACGGAATAATACATTTTCTTGTAATAACACCATTGTGTATTAATTGACGGAACATTTCCTTGTAATAACACCATTGTGCATTAATTGACGGAATAATAAATTTCCTTGTAATAACACCATTGTGTATTAATTGACGGAATAATACATTTCTTTGTAATAACACCATTGAGCATTAGTTGACGGAATAATACATTTCCTTGTAAGGAATCACAATCTTAACTCTAAAGTACCTATATTCTAAGAGTGAATGGATAGAGGAAAAAAAAAAAAAACAACTGTAGATCTCCAAGTTAGGAAGAGGTGTTGATAAATATGGCACGCAATCGATCTGAAAGTGAACGTACTCATGCTGCAATCTACACAGGTGTGCTCTTGTTTAACATTTTAATTTACTTAAAATTAAATCTTTAGTAAAGTAAATTGTACAGCTGATGAAAACAAGGTTTGCAAAATTAAATTGAAATTTATTAATAGGGGGTAAATTGCAAGTTAGAAAGTAATTTATATGCGCAAAACGAAAACAAGTTTTTCATAAAATTAATAAACGGGTTAGTCTAGAGGTGTGAGATTGATAGAGACCTACTTAAAATCAAAATCCAGGAGCTTGAGTGGGGCTGAATAAGAAATTCATTCATTAAATGAACACACATAGCAATTAGGACAACCGGTTTGAGGCGCATGAATGAAAACGACCTGGCACAGAGAAAGACCATCTTTCATCGAACATACTTTAATTCTAATGCATTTTTTTGCTTTTCTTGTTCTCTTAGATCTCGATTACATTTATCTGGCTGTTTAAAGCGCGTCTCAAATGCGCCAAATTTGCAAACCAGATAGGTGGAAATTGCCGTGCGGAACAGGGTCTTGTATAATCATATAATCAGTGTTTGGGAAAAACTGGAGAGATAAAATCCTCACTACTCAGCTGATTGCTGATTGCTTTATTTTACATAATTCATAACAGTCACGATAAGGCATATTAGTACGGCAGTGTCTGCATGTACAAAACAACGTGCAAAAAAGGAGAAAGAGAGAACAACTGACTACTGTTCATATCACGTGAATATTCCTTGCGTGGGAATATTTGTGTTTATACAGAGTAACGTGGACACTGTTTATACAGTATAGCTTGAGTATTACACTGCTCCCAAACATGTGTTACGTATACAGAGTTTTAATTTAGTGCATTTAGATGTTATTTCAATTGTATTATACGAAAATAGGTCGATTTTATATAAATTATTGAACACAAAGATTTTTCTTTTTCTTACGATTTCTAAATATATAATTTACCACTAAACAGTTTGAAATCCAAGCTTCGACAAAATAAACACTATTATTGTGTTACTTCAATTAAACCCTGTAATCAGGTTGACATTTGAAATATTTGGGGGGAGGGGGTGATCAAACTAGTTCTTTATCTTTGTAGATGAGTACATGTTGGGCTGCTGGAACGACAACGTGTGAAAATAACTGAAAAAAAAAAAAAAAAAAAAAAACAGTTCTGATGCCAACAGCATAATGTACGTAGTTTTATATGAAAGCATACATAGATAGAGAAAAAATGGTTGGCAATACTTAAAGATTTACCTCAGTGTGGGTGGCCGCTGGAAGTCGACACCAAACCGTCACAGAGGGCTAAGTCGTGCCCTTCTATTTACCTCAGTGTGGGTGGTCGCTGGAAGTCGACACCAAACCGTCACAGAGGGCTAAGTCGTGCCCTTCTATTTACCTCAGTGTGGGTGGTCGCTGGAAGTCAACACCACTCCGTCACAGAGGGCTAAGTCGTGCCCTTCTATTTACCTCAGTGTGGGTGGCCGCTGGAAGTCGACACCAAACCGTCTCAGAGGGCTAAGTCGTGCCCTTCTATTTACCTCAGTGTGGGTGGTCGCTGGAAGTCAACACCACACCGTTACAGAGGGCTAAGTCGTGCCCTTCTATTTACCTCAGTGTGGGTGGTCGCTGGAAGTCGACACTAAACCGTCACAGAGGGCTAAGTCGTGCCCTTCTATTTCAACTGTACGGTAAGTATTTATGTGTTATTATGGGTCAGAATGAATACTGTACGATTATTAAGGGTTCAATCTGGTGGACTATAACAGATTAATATTATGGGGTTTTAACTTAAAATCGTTAAGAATTACAGTGACAGTTTTACAGATTTAATCGTAAAATATATTCAAATTAAAAAAAATATATATTTTGGTCCAATAGAAATTATCTTCGTCTAATACATGATACTTGAATAAACCGAATACTTTGAATAAAAGCACATGTCTTTGGTACCCTACTTTTCGAAAAAGATCCTCCATAAGCATTAGGAAGATGACGCGGAAACTACACAGAACAGAGTCTAGTGCTAATGACTATAGATAGAATTATATTTGTAGTCAGTGCACGTGCAGATTAACATTGTCAATATGGCAATTCAAAGATCATAGGTAAGATGATCTAAGTGATAATTCTACTGAACCTATAAGTCCTGGTCTTTCTCCTCAATCTGAAGTTATCATATAGATTAAAAAAACATTTATTGGTTGTCAAATGAAGGATAATACTAGATTTATAAAATTCGTATTCCATTTCGTAGAATTAGCAAAAAAGACCATACTGACTCAATGTGTTTCTTCTCTAGGTTCATATAACTGTTTTAAAAAGAATTGTTTAGAGTTAAGCTAGTGATTACAAACCAATAAATAAATGTAGTGATTCCTCAAAACGTTCTTCATTTTTCCGATCTGCATGTCTTAAATTACAACCAACCTATCTCAACTTTTCGGTGCTCTTCTAAACCATTCATACATAAGCTTATCTAAACCGGTTCTTTAACGACAAGTCTACCTAAATCTTAAAACATGTGTTACATTGCACAATTCGACATGGATTTAATGCAAGTTCCCATTGGATTTTTGTCCAAACACGCAAATCTGGCAATATCTCCAACTTAGGCAACTATTGTAAAAACGTTTTGGTTACTTTCGCCAGGTAAAAAAGCCGTATCTCCACAATTAGCTCTAATCATAATGTTTCCATAAATGAAAGGTTAAAGGCCACTAACAGAAGGGTCAGCGACGAACAGGTGTTCAACTAACGCGAACTCCAAATTTGGTCTTGCAGACAAACTGGTTAGCCGATTGAGTCGCCAGATGGCAGTGGATTGACTTTCCCTCGCTGAATCATCGCTGTAGAGGTCTTTGATATGGCCGTTTGTGATTTGTTGGTCTTTGGCCATTATGTCACACCATGTCCCTCAGGAGTAAGCCTCAACGACTTACTCGACCGCTTTCACAAGGAAGTCGATATTGGCAATTGTAGTTGTATTCAATGTCTTAATCCGCGGTCTTTGACATTTATCATCAGTTAAGTTGAAATTTCTCCAAAGACACGTTAATTTACAAAAGGAATATTAATATTTCTTCATTTTAAAGAATCTGCGGAGATTTGTAAACCTACTTTTCAGGTCCTTAGCTATTAACCAACTTGTTTTCTAGCCTAATCAAAGAAAACAAACGTACCGCTAAGACTAATTACATCCACGCCCTTCTTCTCGTCTCTACAGAAATTAGTTAAATTCTTCTTTTATTCTATGGGAAATCCATTCAAGCAATTCTCGCCCTGATCAGTTGCAAGACTTTCAACATTGCAGTTGTTTTTTTATACACAATTTCATCCTTATTATTTTAATAATATTCTACCAAAAGACAAATTAGTCCTAGAATCTATTTAGTGCATAATGCGAAGCAGAATCATACTATATATGCTATGATTCTATGTATAAAGCATTTGAATATATAAACTACTGTATAATAACGCCAGAAAGTATAAACAAATAGGTTCTAAGAACAAAACAACAGTTTTTTGTCCTTTAAAAGGTCCGAGAGAATGCGCATTATAGTGTTGGCATCATTTACTCCTTTATATAGGAGTATTTCTTATGGATCTTAACATTTTCATGTTTTTTGTCTGAAATATCGTACTGAAATATTCTTTACAAAGCTTATATTTGATCCAGAAGTGAAACACGAGTATGCAGCTAGTAAATAAATAAAACGCCGAGAAGGCCGTCTTGTAGGATTGGTATTTTCAAGCATCGTGATAACAAGTCTGTTAATTTTACCACCTCAAATAACAAATAGTGTACATAATTTTTCTAAAATCAATGAACAGAAATATAAATTTATTATTTGACTTATAAAACGTGAATGTTGAAGGTGTGATAAAGATCGGCCACAGTGGTACTCCATCACTGGTCCACTCGACAGATGAGATGAGGGTCTTCAACACTCGTTATTGGCCACTACAGTTGGCACTCAAGTGGATAGACACGTCAGCTAATT
The DNA here is from genome assembly GCA_035578905.1 of Stictocephala bisonia. Classification (NCBI taxonomy): domain Eukaryota; kingdom Metazoa; phylum Arthropoda; class Insecta; order Hemiptera; family Membracidae; genus Stictocephala; species Stictocephala bisonia. The sequence continues at coordinate 943,154 of JAQJVL010000094.1, read as the reverse complement.
GACTTCCAACCGCGAGCCATTTCTTTTGTAATATTTTAATGCTCTTATTAATATTCGATTGCTCTTGTTTTGTCTTATGAAGAATTCACACCACGCCAATAATAATTGCAACTGCTGGATAATGGAATAGAGATGTAATATGGAAATCTACCACTTGGATTTAAGGTGTTTTTTGTAGGTTTTACATTTTATATACATTTTCCTCATGCTGAGCTAAGTCACAATGACAATTGTGCAATTCTTGGTATACGTTTGGTGTCACAAGCCTCAACTGCACTAGTGTGTGACGTAACCGAAAACATAGCTTGCAAACCTCTAAGTTCGGATACAACGTTCACGACTGTTTATCGTGAACGAAAATTGCGTATTTTATTGTTGGTGGGTGGATATTAGAAGTGCTATGAGCAAATTATTTTGTTGGTTGAACATGGAGACTTCAGAGCTGCAATATGAATTTGGAGTAGAGGTAAGGACCTCCAGAAACTAAATTTATATGTAAAGCGGATTTGAACACTATTAAAAAACGATTATGTATTAGAATGTATGTGAACAACATTAGTAGTTATTAATGAATTTAAAATTGATATCAACACATCACTATGGTTCGATTATAAATGTTTAGTAATTTAAAGACTACAAAAATTATAATAATATATAAATAAAAAATTAAAAAGGCACTCTATTCACAAACACACTTACCTAACCAGCGGGTAGTGCTCCCACCCTCCCAGCGTATGTGTTGACGTATTATTTAGTGGTTTGCCAGGCGTCATCGCAACGTGATCCTCTCCACACATCCAATCCAACGTATATGATTTCCATATTCCTACACATCCGTCAATGTGTACTTTAGGTGGGTAGTAGTGAACGAGAAGACGTACTGCACGTCGGTTGGTCTATCGGACAAACTATTGAGAGGTCATTGTGAATGTAAGGATCGCCGTACAGATTTGAGGGCTAACAATTTGCAGAATGGTTGTGAAGACTGTTTTAGATATGACGTGAAGTAGAAGAGACGTTCATTGTAGAATGTACTCGTAGAAACAACATAATATTGTGGCTACGGGACATAGAACACATAGTGTATTTAAGTACTATCCAAGTTTTAAATTGTTGTTCTTTAGTATTCATGCATTTTAAAAACTGTTAGCTCATGGTTTTACATTAGTAACATATGTGCTAAAACATCCTTCATAGCTAAAGGAGAAAGATAAGACTGCTTCAGAACAAAGAGAGGCTGGGGTAGACGATGTTGAAAGGCGGTGGGGAAGGATGTTTGCGCAGCTTCGGTCCACAGGCCCGCCTGTGTTGACCACTTACACGCACCAATAACCAAATAAAATAGTTGACACGGTCCCACTCCGCGCGTCTATGACTTGGGGGCACACTAAATAGTGGTGCACTCCCATCTCGCGACTAGTCATGACATAGCCTAAATCCTCACGCCATTGGCTGAAGGCACTCTAAACGGCGGTGCACTCCTATCTCGGGACTAATCATGACATATTCCCATTTACCAGCTCTTTGCTTGGGGACACACTAAACGATGGTACACTCCTAACCCGGGACTAGTCCTGCCATATTCCCACTTCCCACTCCTTTGACTGGGGGCACACTAAACGATGGTACACTCCTAACCCGGGACTAGTCAAGTGAGACCCACCCCCCCCACCAAAGCTGGTAAGCGTGCCAACCGGGGGATGGCTCAAACCAAGTCGAGCGATGGGATCACGGGTGGCAGTTGGAGGGTCCAAAATAAAACTCGGCAGCTGAGCAAAACTACTTTTTATTACCAAGTAAAAAAAACCATAAAACAAAAACGGCAGAAGGCCACAATCTAAAATAGGCAGAAGGCCACAATATTAATTCGTAATTAAATAAATAACAAAACACACAAAATTTAACAATATAACGACAAAAGCTACCAAAACACTTAACGCTACAAAAACAACAAACTCTACGAATACCAAAGTTAACCATTACATGGCCTATGGCCTATCTGCGGTTGGGCCTGAGACACCCAAAACGTAAGGCAAATTATTAACCATTTAAAAATGACCATTAAGAAACAAATTTAGATAACCCCAAAATAAAAGTGAAAATTTAGAAAACGTCTGGAAAACAACAATTAAACCGGCAATTTAGCCCGAATCCCTTGATTCCACCGGGCCAGGGAGTAAGCCGGAATCCCTGGGCAGCTCCGAATTAAAAGTTAAGCAAAGAACAATAATCCCCTTTTGGTGAAAGTTTAAAAATTAAATAATTTAAAAGAAAATATAACACGGTACCGTTTTAGTAAAAAGTCACTTCACGACCTCCATAATACAATGAACGAAAAATATAAATAACAATCACTAGGCCTAAACATATAAATAAATAACAACATGGTTTAACAATGGGGACCTAACCAATATAAAATTTAAAAACTATAACAAAATAAACTACGTAAAGATTAACCATAACAAATAAACTAACTAAATAAATAACAATAAATATAAACTTTTCCTTTTTTTTTTTTTTTTTTTTTTTTTTTAAATTTTAAATATATATCTCTGGCAATGTCCCCATGGCTGTTTCATACACTCTGTCCAAAGTTAGGCCTAGGCCACATACAGTTCCATAAACATTTGTTTTTTTTCTTCTTTTATATTTCATGATTTTTTCTTTTTATTTCTTTTTTTCTTTAATATCACCAAAACCCCTCAGCTCAGCCGCCGGGAAAAAAAATGGACAGAACTGACCTGAGGACTGAAGAACTCTACCCAAAGCTGTAGAGAGGGTAGCGGGCGAAACAGGCTCCAGCATGGTCCTCAGGCCAGGCTAGCAGAGCAGATGGTCGACAATCCCCGGACGGCAGGCCGAGGGCTGAACGTCCCACTCGAGGACCCTGGACTGTAGGACAACACCACAGCACATTAAAAGCAGTCCAGCCATCACAACACAAATATTATACATAACCCCTAAACATGACATGGCAACACAAAACGGGCACAGACAAAATTATACAGGATTATCACACTAGAAAAAATAAAAGATCTATTTTTTTAGGTCATGAATAATTATGTTGGCAAACTCAGATTTAAGAAAAATTACCATTAACAAATTATAAAAGAATTAATTACGTATATGGACTTAAAAAATGACAAACTGAATACTAGGCCATGGATACATGAGCAATATGTTAAAACATGAAAATCAAAGGGTACAGCTAGGCTAGGTTATTGGCAAAGAACAAAAAATATGATATCGGTAACTGCAACTGTAAAAAGGCTCCATAAACATTATACAGAATTACAATTGAAAATAAAGGCAGATATAAAAAGCATTAACGGTAATTAACGGTAAAGATTAACATGGAAGCACATGGCTTTAACCTAGTCTGAGAAACATCTAGACAAAGAATACAAATTTAACCAAACTCTGAAAACACAAGCAAGAACGATTAATATTATTGAAACAAAAGTATTTTCACCAAAAGGGAGATTAAATATTAGAAATTACAAAATTAACACTTACGTTTTGGAGTCTCTCAGCCGAACATAGTAATCTCAGCAGGCAGAGCCAAAGACAAAAGACGGCCAACCTGAAAGACGAAGGCTCCAGAGAAACTAGAACTACTCGAACAATCTAGAAGCCGGTCAACCGGACCGAAGCTGCTGGAACACGGAACGAACGAAACCGGGCCAACGGCTACCAAAGTAAGCGGATCGCCGGGCGTGAGCGAATCTCAGGCAGCCTGGCAGACAGCGAAAAAAAAAAAACTGTACCGGTCCAAGACCCGGTACAACCTCCCTCTGCAAACCTCAACACACCCAGGCAGGGGAGAACCCTCGGTACCTCAGGGAACCCAGAGAAGACGAAGACCTCCGAAGAGTGGTGCTCCCAGGACGTCCAAGAGAAACTAAGAGGGGAAACCCCTCAAACAGGGAGCGAACTACCCTGACGGTCGGGCCCGACCAGAAAAGAGAGAAAGGAGACTCTCTCAGAACAGCCACCTAGGGCGCAGAGGTGATCAATCTCTTTGCCCCAAGAAACCCCCAGGAACACCAACTCCTGGATCAACCGTTCCCCGGAAAGCCTTAAGCTGGGACACATGGGCTTTCCTGAACACCCTGCCTGACTGGGGATCAACCAGCAGAGCAGTCACCGGTGACAAAAACCTGTCGATGCGGTGGGGACCAGACCACCGATAGCACAACTTGGCAGCTCTTCGTTCCGCGGCCGAACTGACCGGGTGAGCCTGACAAAGAACCAGATCTCCAACCTGAAAAGGGTTAGGAGTACGACCCTTATCATACCTCCTCCTCACTCTCTCTCTAGCACGTAGCAGGTTGCGCCGAGCAGCCCGCCACGTGGACACTACGTCAGTGGCACCTGGCGTAGGTAGAAGATCCTCTAACCTCCACAAGTTGGACAAAGGGTTGTTAGGAGGGTAGCCATGTAGAATTTCGAAGGGAGTGGCATTGTGACTCTCATGCTTAGAAGAGTTAAAAGCAAGCTGGAGCCAAGAGAGACTCTCATCCCAGGTGTTCTGCTTCTCAGCATGGAAAGTAATAAGGGCAGACCGAAGATTGCGGTTGAACCGCTCTGCATGAGAAGGCTGTGGGTAATACGGAGAGGTAGTCACATGCCTGATACCATTGCCAAAAAAGAACCTACGAAACTCATGGGAGGTAAACTGGCTACCGTTGTCGGACACAAGAGTGGAAGGCACACCAAAGTGCTGGAAGAGTTGGGACTGGAGAGCACGGATGGTGAGCTTAGCCGTAGCACTCCGAAGTGGGAAAAGCCAAACGAACTTCGAGAAAGCATCCACACAAACAAGTAGGTAGGAGCTACCTGACTTGCTACGGGGAAAAGGACCCACGTAGTCGATGAACACCTTCTCAAAAGGACGCTCGGCCACCTCAGAAGATAACAACCCTAACCTTGCATTCTGACTAGGCTTGCTGAGAGAGCACAGGTGACAAGACCGCACTCTGCCCGCAACATCCCGGTCCATGCCCTTCCAGATGAAGTACCTACGAATCTTAGCGATGGTCTTATGAATGCCAAGATGACCGCCCACAAGAGAAGAGTGATAATATTGAAAGACCATCGGTACTAGATGACTAGGCAGCACTACACGGGGTTCACCCCTCTGTCGAGGACGGCAACAGAGTACCCCTTTGGACAGAAAATAGGGAGGGTGGGCACCTCCCTCTTGAAGCTCACCTAAGATGACTGACAGCTCGGGATCTTTCTGCTGATGGGACAGTAGGTCGTCAAAAGCCAGAGGAAAATCCAGAAGAACAGCACCACACTGAGCAACAGCCTCAGCCGGTGGATCACTGGGTTCGTGGTACATGCGGGAAAGAGCATCCGCGATGACATTCTGGGTACCCCTAAGATGTTGAACTCGGAACTTAAAGGCAGAAATTTTGACCACCCAGCGACCAATTTTCCCGAGCTGTCGGGGATGGGCAAGAAGCCAAGACAGTGCCTGATTGTCCGTCTCCAGCAAGAACTCAGCGTGTTCCAAGAAACGCCGAAACTTGTCCGTACCAAAGACAACAGCCAGGCACTCTAACTCATAGATGGAAGAAGCTTTCCTTTCCTGGTGAGACAACGTCCTCGAGGCAAAAGCGATGGGCTGCCTGACCCCATCAAACTCCTGAGAAAGAACAGCAGTAATGGCGGAGGAGGAGGCATCAGTCTGAAGAATAAATTCTCTGCTGAAATCAGGCATCCGCAGGACAGGAGGTTGCATGATAGCCTCCTTGAGAGCATCAAAGGCAGTCTGCTGAGCTTGGCCCCACACAAAAGGGACACCTTTCTTTCGCAGCTCGTTCAACGGGGCAGCAAGCTCGGCCACGTTAGGGATGAAGCGACGGTAAAAATTCACCATCCCCACAAAACGGGCAATCCCCTTGGCATCTCTGGGAGGAGGAAAATCCCGAATGCCCTGGGTCCTCGCAGGATCTATGCAGACGCCTCGAGAAGAGATAAGATGACCCAGAAAAGAAATCTCAGGACGAGCAAAAGTGACTTTCTCTGGATTGACGGTAAGGCCAGCTGATTTGAGGCGACTAAGAACTTCCTCCAGATGTTGCATGTGTTCCCCGAAAGTCTCACTGTAGACAAGAAGATCGTCCAGGTAATTGAAAACAAACTTGAACTTCACATCATGGAAGATGGAATCAAGCAGACGAGTAAGAGTCTGGGCACCCACAGCAAGACCCATAGGAACCCTAGTGAACTGATAGAGATTCCAGGGAACACAGAAGCTAGTCATGGGCCGTGATTCCTTCTTCAATGGAATCTGATGGTAGGCCTGGTTCAAATCAAACACACTGAAAAACTTAGCCTTACCGAACCAATCAAACGCAGAATGCAAATCAGGCAGAGGTACCGAGTCAATAGCGACCTTAGCGTTGAGCCTCCGATAATCCATCACAAGCCTAGACTTACCATTAGGCTTGGGCACAAGAAAAGCTGGACTGGCATAAGCAGAACGAGACGGTTCAATCACACCCTTGCTCAGAAGATCTTCAATCATAGCCCTCATAACCTCCATCTTTGGGGGAGCAAGTTTGTACGGATGACTTCTAACTGGCTGAGAATCGGTGAGGTGGATCTCATACTCCAGAAGAGAAGTGACCCCAAGCTCAGCCGTAAGCACATCAGGAAACCGCAAACACAGCCTCCTAATGGCCTCCGCCTGCTCAGGGGGGAGATGACCAACTGGATCCACCTTGGGTTGTTCGGGCTCACAACCCACCTCTCTGACTGCAGGAGGGCAGTCAGAATCACCTACTAGAGGCACCAAAACTCGCCGATTAAACTTGAAAAACATCTGGCGCTTCTGGAGGTCAAGCACCATACCACTCTTAGAAATAAAGTCTGCCCCTAGGATACAAGAAACCGCCAGGTCCTTGGCAACAAGAAAACCCCACCTCCAGGAAAATCCTTCAATTTTAAAATGTAATGACGCCTTTAGAAGTATGGGTAGAGGAGTTTGGGATGCCGTCCAGCAAGTAATAGAAGAAGGCTCGGTGTGCCTGACAAGTCCTAAGGCGTCAAGGGACTCAAAAAGAGAAAGGCTGATGATACTGCATGCCGAACCAGAATCAAGAAGGGCTCGACACACCGTACCACCAAAAGATACAAAAACGCCAGGACACACCGAGGTGACCGCACTAAGTCCCAGGGAAGCCATGCCAGCAAGGCCCGAAAAATCCCCGACACTCCTGCTATGGGCACGTGTCAAAGGCAAATGGCCACGGTCACTCGCAACAACGCGGGGAGCTACTGTGGAGGCAACCCCCCGCGCTGAGCGTTTCCCGCCCCACGACCTCGAGCACGTGGACAGTCACGTCGAATGTGACCAGGTTGGCCACAAGCAAAGCACACAACCGGAGGCCGAGAACCACGACCCTCCACTGGCTGACTCACACCTACAGACATAGCTGGTCGACGGGTGGGGAGAGCACGATGACTCTCAGAATCCCTCCCTTGCTGGTCTGAGAACTGCACGCTGCGCGAAACAATGCACAGCTGATGCAGCTCCCTAAAAGTCGAAGGAACACCAGCAAAAACCAATCTGCACCGTTCTTCGGGAGAAATGCCATCCAGGATGACACGAACGGTGTCAGCTTCAGAAAGGGTGAGGCGCAACGCTTGACGAGCTTCCTTGACTGAAGAGACATAGGCTGCCAGAGACTCGCCCCTACCCTGCGACCGATAAAATCTGTCCATGACCATCCTCTCCCTGAGTCGAATGGGAAGAAATGACGAAAGTAACTCTCGATGGAACGAGTCCACCGAGGCATCACTGGCCAAGACAGAACTCAGCAACTCCCCAACGGGACCTCTACAATAAGGGAAAACCAGACGAAGCAAGTCCCCAGCCTGCATGCCGGGCATCTCACTAAGTCTGAGAAAGGCCACCAGAAACTTAAGAAGCTCCTCAGGATCCATCCCATCGATCACAGGGAGATTCTGGATCATGGGCGTGAGAGGGTTAGGCAGCTTGTGGTAGCTCAGCTGCAGAAGAGCAGGTGAACCCAAAGAAGTAGTAGGAACGGCAGCTGGAGCCGAACCACAAGCGACCCCAACAGAAACGCCTGCAGGCTCAGAAGGAGCCTCAGGCACAGTGAAAGCCGTTGCCTCAGCCTGCAGCCTCGACACGTTAGGAGAAAGTGTGAAATTAGGCCGCTGACCCAGACCCGTAGGAGTCGTGGAACCGGAGAGTGCCTGAAAAATCTCCTCAAGCCTAGATACACTCTCCAAGATCCACGCCCTATCCGACGGTTCCAACCCCGGCGCCCGGTTGACCAGCCTTAAACGGGCAAGCAGATGCCCCAAACGTGCAACAGGCCCGGTCCCGACCCACTGGAGGTTCAAACTGCAAATCCTCTAACACCCCTTCCCAATCTTCCACCTTCCGTTTACAAATCCCCAACTCATCACCAACCTCCAGCAGGTCAGACCAATCCACCGCCGTACCCGCGGACAACTGCTCCCGCAGCAACCTCCGGAGATTCAAAACATCCCCTTCCGGAGTCACACCCCGCGACCTCAATTCGAAAATCAACTCCTCCTTGACCAGGAGCACAACATTCTGCAGATAGGCCATCTCTAACGCAACAATTCTCAACAATATACACAAAAAAAACGACAACTCCAGGGTCCAAGACGAACTAAACCCTCAGCCTACCGAGCCACTGCCGACCACTCCAATCCACCCATGAAACCCATTCAACAAAGTAACCAAGCGGATTGCCTAAATTTTTTTTTTTTTTTTTTTTTTTTTTTTTTTTTTTTTTTTTGTAAGTTAAATTATTTATTAGGATTTTCTAATTGTTTTGCTTTTAAATAATTTTTATTTATTATTTTTTTTTTTTTTTTTTTTTTTACACTACCAAGACACCTTGACGGTAGGTCGGCCAACCATGGCCTACTACTAACTGGCAAACACCCACCGTCAACAACCAAGAAAGAATTAATTTTTTTTTTTTTTTTTTTTTTTTTTTTTTTTTTTATAGGCAACCACGCTCTGCTACCAATTGAGACCCATCCCCCCCACCAAAGCTGGTAAGCGTGCCAACCGGGGGATGGCTCAAACCAAGTCGAGCGATGGGATCACGGGTGGCAGTTGGAGGGTCCAAAATAAAACTCGGCAGCTGAGCAAAACTACTTTTTATTACCAAGTAAAAAAAACCATAAAACAAAAACGGCAGAAGGCCACAATCTAAAATAGGCAGAAGGCCACAATATTAATTCGTAATTAAATAAATAACAAAACACACAAAATTTAACAATATAACGACAAAAGCTACCAAAACACTTAACGCTACAAAAACAACAAACTCTACGAATACCAAAGTTAACCATTACATGGCCTATGGCCTATCTGCGGTTGGGCCTGAGACACCCAAAACGTAAGGCAAATTATTAACCATTTAAAAATGACCATTAAGAAACAAATTTAGATAACCCCAAAATAAAAGTGAAAATTTAGAAAACGTCTGGAAAACAACAATTAAACCGGCAATTTAGCCCGAATCCCTTGATTCCACCGGGCCAGGGAGTAAGCCGGAATCCCTGGGCAGCTCCGAATTAAAAGTTAAGCAAAGAACAATAATCCCCTTTTGGTGAAAGTTTAAAAATTAAATAATTTAAAAGAAAATATAACACGGTACCGTTTTAGTAAAAAGTCACTTCACGACCTCCATAATACAATGAACGAAAAATATAAATAACAATCACTAGGCCTAAACATATAAATAAATAACAACATGGTTTAACAATGGGGACCTAACCAATATAAAATTTAAAAACTATAACAAAAATAAACTACGTAAAGATTAACCATAACAAATAAACTAACTAAATAAATAACAATAAATATAAACTTTTCCTTTTTTTTTTTTTTTTTTTTTAAATTTTAAATATATATCTCTGGCAATGTCCCCATGGCTGTTTCATACACTCTGTCCAAAGTTAGGCCTAGGCCACATACAGTTCCATAAACATTTGTTTTTTTTCTTCTTTTATATTTCATGATTTTTTCTTTTTATTTCTTTTTTTCTTTAATATCACCAAAACCCCTCAGCTCAGCCGCCGGGAAAAAAAATGGACAGAACTGACCTGAGGACTGAAGAACTCTACCCAAAGCTGTAGAGAGGGTAGCGGGCGAAACAGGCTCCAGCATGGTCCTCAGGCCAGGCTAGCAGAGCAGATGGTCGACAATCCCCGGACGGCAGGCCGAGGGCTGAACGTCCCACTCGAGGACCCTGGACTGTAGGACAACACCACAGCACATTAAAAGCAGTCCAGCCATCACAACACAAATATTATACATAACCCCTAAACATGACATGGCAACACAAAACGGGCACAGACAAAATTATACAGGATTATCACACTAGAAAAAATAAAAGATCTATTTTTTTAGGTCATGAATAATTATGTTGGCAAACTCAGATTTAAGAAAAATTACCATTAACAAATTATAAAAGAATTAATTACGTATATGGACTTAAAAAATGACAAACTGAATACTAGGCCATGGATACATGAGCAATATGTTAAAACATGAAAATCAAAGGGTACAGCTAGGCTAGGTTATTGGCAAAGAACAAAAAATATGATATCGGTAACTGCAACTGTAAAAAGGCTCCATAAACATTATACAGAATTACAATTGAAAATAAAGGCAGATATAAAAAGCATTAACGGTAATTAACGGTAAAGATTAACATGGAAGCACATGGCTTTAACCTAGTCTGAGAAACATCTAGACAAAGAATACAAATTTAACCAAACTCTGAAAACACAAGCAAGAACGATTAATATTATTGAAACAAAAGTATTTTCACCAAAAGGGAGATTAAATATTAGAAATTACAAAATTAACACTTACGTTTTGGAGTCTCTCAGCCGAACATAGTAATCTCAGCAGGCAGAGCCAAAGACAAAAGACGGCCAACCTGAAAGACGAAGGCTCCAGAGAAACTAGAACTACTCGAACAATCTAGAAGCCGGTCAACCGGACCGAAGCTGCTGGAACACGGAACGAACGAAACCGGGCCAACGGCTACCAAAGTAAGCGGATCGCCGGGCGTGAGCGAATCTCAGGCAGCCTGGCAGACAGCGAAAAAAAAAAAACTGTACCGGTCCAAGACCCGGTACACAAGACATATTCCCACTTTCCACCCCTTTGACTGGGGGCACACTAAACGATGGTACACTCCTAACCCGGGACTAGTCAAGACATATTCCCACTTCCCACTCCTTTGTTTGGGGGCACACTAAACGATGGTACACTCCTAACCCGGGACTAGTCCTGCCATATTCCCACTTCCCACTCCTTTGACTGGGGGCACACTAAACGATGGTACACTCCTATCTCGGGACTAGTCAAGACATATTCCCACTTCCCACTCCTTTGACTGGGGGCACACTAAACGATGGTACACTCCTACCCCGGGACTAGTCAAGACATATTCCCACTTCCCACTCCTTTGACTGGGGGCACACTAAACGATGGTACACTCCTACCCCGGGACTAGTCAAGACATATTCAAACTTCCCACTCCTTTGACTGGGGGCACACTAAACGATGGTACACTCCTACCCCGGGACTAGTCAAGACATATTCCCACTTCCCACTCCTTTGACTGGGGGCACACTAAACGATGGTACACTCCTACCCCGGGACTAGTCAAGACATATTCCCACTTTCCACCCCTTTGACTGGGGGCACACTAAACGATGGTACACTCCTACCCCGGGACTAGTCAAGACATATTCCCACTTCCCACTCCTTTGACTGGGGGCACACTAAACAATGGTACACTCCTATCCCGGGACTAGTCAAGACATATTCCCACTTCCCACTCCTTTGACTGGGGGCACACTAAACGATGGTACACTCCTACCCCGGGACTAGTCAAGACATATTCCCACTTCCCACTCCTTTGACTGGGGGCACACTAAACGATGGTACACTCCTACCCCGGGACTAGTCAAGACATATTCCCACTTCCCACTCCTTTGACTGGGGGCACACTAAACGATGGTACACTCCTACCCCGGGACTAGTCAAGACATATTCCCACTTCCCACTCCTTTGCTTGGGGGCACACTAAACGATGGTACACTCCTATCCCACTCCTAACCCGAGACTAGTCCTGCCATATTCCCACTTTCCACCCCTTTGACTGAGGGCACACTAAACGATGGTACAGTCCTATCTTAAGACTGGTCGTAACATGGTCCCCCTTCACACGCCTTCGACTGGGGGCACATGAGACCGTGGTGCACTCCCCTATTGATACTAGCATTGACTGTAGACACAAGAATACTTATGGGTCTTGTGAAGCCAGATTTTCTGTTCGGTGAAATTAGTTCCGTTAAGTTTTCACAGGGAGCACCAGCGGTATCTTTACCACTGTACTGTGGTATTAATACCACTGTACGTGTATGGGTGGGCGTGTGGGTCAATACCACTGTACGTGTATGGGTGGGCGTGTGGGTCAATACCACTGTACGTGTATGGGTGGGCGGGTGGGTTAATACCACTGTACGTGTATGGGTGGGCGGGTGGGTCAATACCACTGTACGTGTATGGGTGGGCGGGTGGGTTAATACCACTGTACGTGTATGGGTGGGCGGGTGGGTTAATACAACTGTACGTGTATAGGTAGGCGGGTGGGTTAATACCACTGTACGTGTATGGGTGGGCGTGTGGGTCAATACCATTGTACGTGTATGGGTGGGCGGGTGGGTTAATACCACTGTACGTGTATAGGTAGGCGGGTGGGTTAATACCACTGTATAAGTATGAGTGGGTGGGGGGGTTAATACCACTGTACGTTTATGTGTGGGCGGGTGGGTTAATACCACTGTACGTTTATAGGTGGGCGGGTGGGTTAATACCACTGTACGTGTATAGGTAGGCGGGTGGGTCAATACCACTGTATGTGTATGGGTGGGTGGGGGGGTTAATACCACTGTACGTGTATGGGTGGGCGGGCGGGTTAATACCGCTGTACGTGTATAGGTAGGCGGGTGGGTCAATACCACTGTATGTGTATGGGTGGGTGGGGGGGTTAATACCACTGTACGTTTATGGGTGGGCGGGTGGGTTAATACCACTGTACGTCTTTGGGTGGGCGTGTGGATCAATACCACTGTACGTGTATGGGTGGGCCGGTGGGTTAATACCACTGTACGTGTATAGGTAGGCGGGTGGGTGAATACCACTGTATGTGTATGGGTGGGTGGGGGGGTTAATACCACTGTACGTTTATGGGTGGGCGGGTAGGTTAATACCACTGTACGTGTATGGGTGGGCGGGTGGGTTAATACCACTGTACGTGTATAGGTAGGCGGGTGGGTCAATACTACTGTATGTGTATGGGTGGGTGGGGGGGTTAATACCACTGTATGTTTATGGGCGGGCGGGTGGGCCAATGCCACTGTACGTGTATGGGTGGGCGTGTGGGTCAATACCACTGTACGTGTATGGGTGGGCGGGTGGGTGAATACCACTGTACGTGTAAGGGTGGGCGTGTGGGTTAATACCACTGTATGTGTATGGGTGGGCGAGTGGGTTATTACCACTGTACGTGTATGGGTGGGCGTGTGGGTTAATACCACTGTACGTGTATAGGATGTAGGTGGGTCAATACCACTGTACGTGTAAGGGTGAGCGTGTGAGTTAATACCACTGTACGTTTATGGGTGGGCGGGTGGGTTAATACCACTGTACATGTATGGGTGGGTTTGGGGGTTAATACCACTGTACGTGTATAGGTGGGCGGGTGGGTCAATACCACTGTATATGTATGGGTGGGTGGGGGGTTAATACCACTTTACGTGTATGGGTGGGCGGGTGGGTATCCCTCTCTCTTTATCTACTTTCATACCTCTCTCTGATTCTCTCCAGCACACGCTGAAGTGCGTAATATCTGAGCTAATAGTACGCCAAACAGTCGTACGAGCTTTTATTTGGAACCAATCGCCGTTAGATAGCAGCACAGGCGCGTGTCTACAGTGAATGCGTTGGCTCGGACTGTCTACTTGTATCTATAGTCAATGATAATAATCATGACATAATCCCACTCCACGTGCCTCTTCTCTTGTATTATCACTAGTCATGAAAGAAAATTACTTTATTTATCATTACAAATGAGATCAAAGCAATAGAGCACATTTTCGTAACAAGATTACTATTTATTTATTGTCAATAGTTCTGGTTAAATTACACTTTTTTCATTTTATAATAAAGGTTCCTTCTATTCATTTTTAAATTAAATAGGCCTATATTTAATATTGGTTGCTCGATTATTCTTGTTCTGTAAATAAATCCATAAGCATCAGTCAGTTACATTTATGTTAAGGCTATGAAAATTCTCTTACCACCTAACCAAAAATGGAAAACAATGGGCACAATAATCTACGTTATACAATTAAACACATATGAATTCAACAGAAATTAATAAAAAGTGAGACACTGAAAATATTAATATTAGCTAAAAATTACAAATAGTAATCTGTACATTACTCTGCGTACATCTTCAGCATATTAATAAAGATATAAATAATAAAACATTAAGTACTGTAGTTTACAGCGTTGTTCATTGTCTTCGTGTCGTGGTGAATCATGGACATCATTGTGTCTGAATTCTAGAGATATTATTAGAGAAACCAATAGAGCACATTTTAATAACAAGATTAATACTTATTTATTGTTAATAGTTCTGGTTAAATTACACTTCAGTCAGTTACATTTATGCTAGGGACACTTTAATTTACTCTCTTCACCAGCATAGTGTTCAACTAAATAAATAGTTCAAAAACGAACTTCAGTGTTTATTAATTTATGAACGGTAAGGAAAACGGAGTTCTACCAAATTTGTGTTTTTATATTTACGCACATTTCCATGTTTTAATTGTATTTATATTAACTGTAATTTTAATAATGGCAATTCATCACAAATAGTACTTGTTGTATGACTAAATATTTCACTATGTGTTACAGTTTTTAAATATAATTTCATATTTATTCTTAAATCATTTAGTTTAAAATTATTTTATCGTTTTCATCAAAATAATTTAAGACTATGAATTATTATTAGTTTGACGTAAAATTAAATAATTAAATCAGTTGCCTCCCTTATTTAATTTGAAAATAAATACAGTTTTCGATGTCTAGCAAGGAACCAACCGTACAAGACGTACAAAACGTTCAGTATTCAGCACCCCCTCCCCTTAAACGTGACACCACTCCCTGTGAAGCTTTTCCTTTGCAAAGTGTAAAATCGTGTTTGCCCCTTAAAACCGCGCCCGTAATTTGTTTATATTTACTTCCCTTCGCCACACAACAGCCAAGTGTTTGCCGAGGGAGGGGGTTGCAGAAAATCACTTCGGTGGTTTTTCACAAACTCTGCTTTGCCATACGTTGATCGTTGATAGAAATACTAATCTTGAAATAAAAGTTTGCAATTTTTAAAATTTTATTTAATTCTTTAAATTTAAACATTAAAATAATTATTTGCTAATAGTTTACTTTATTGTTGGTATTAAAATAAAAAAAATAGAGAATTTTTAGAAGAAAATGGCAAACATTTTTACCTTAACTGTAGGAATCAGATTAATAATATTTACGTTTATGGCCGCCAATTGCCATTGTTTCTAATACAATTATTCTTAAGATTATATTAAATTTATTACATTACTATGTACTACATACTAATTTAATTGATGTATCACATGTTACAGTTAAGATGGACCCCGCTGACAAGTATTATTTGTTACTTAGCGGGGCCATAATTATGTAAAATTTTTGGAATAAACTTATTCTATTCTATAAATAAGTTTATTATATAATTATAATACTTACTATTGGCGCACTAAGTATGTATACCTGAGTTTGAAGGTTGTTTACTAAGAAATTAAGAGGCCTAAGAAACATCCAATCACACCACTGTTTTCCTCATTTAATTGTTCGTTACGACTTATGAACTTACTTTCAAAATGAACAATTTAAAGTATTTTAAATTGATTTAAATCAACTTAAAATCACCTAATTTATTTATGCATATAAAAGTATTGTATCGTAATTATACTTTCATAATGATTACAACGTGACCAAGAAGTTGCATTACGATCTCTAGAATCCAAGAAAACGTTGTTTCGTAAATTGATGAGATTTTTTGAATGTTAACATTCTGAAATTAATAAAACTTATTGAAAAAATTCAATCAACCAGGTATTAAAACAAGAATGAGAAATATTAACCTGGATTTTAGTAATAAAAGTGTAAATTTGATGCACAATGAAAATAGTCAAAATTCCAGTACTTTTTTGTTTGAACTAGGATAAAAATTACTAAACCTTACAATAAAATATAAAAATTCATAAGTTGCGACGTATAATTAAACGGGGGGAAATTGTGTGCTTGGATTTGTATAATCGTCTTAGTTAGTCAACAACCTTCAGACTCGGGTACAAATAACTTCTGCGTCGTCAGTAGTTGTTTTGTTATCCTATTGTTTAATTTAGATATCGACTTTTAATATTTTTACTATAAATTTATTCATATATTTGAATTCATAAATATATTGCTAATTACAGTAAACATAAATTCATTAATAATTAATTATATTTTTCGTATTCACAAATCCCCCACTAGTCAACAGTTGGCTCGCGTCTGCCCACCGTACCCTACCCCCTCTGGCAATCCATCCATGTTAATACGCCGATCTGCACACAATGTGAAATCATCAGGCTCAGACAATGGCAATCTACATTCCTAGCTGGTGAACCAGGCGTATTTCGAGAGGCCCGCCTCCACTGCCAAAAACTAACTATTTTTGCTACGTTTTAAAACTAAATCGCTAAACAATTTGTATATTAGGTTGTGATTGTTGAAGAGAGCTCCTTAAACACAAGTTAGTTGGTGCGGTTTACTGTAACATTTAAAACGCACATTCCGATAGTTTTGGTTTCAGATGAAACTAAACGGTAAACTACGTAGAAAACATTTTATCGCATATTATAGCAAACTTTTAGAACATTTCTTCGAATCATTTAAATTTATTGAAAATACAAAACCACCATTATCTTAAAATATGTTTTATATACATGTAAATGTTATGTATCAGTTTCCTTCGTTGAAGATTTCGAGATATGAAATCAAAATTGAACTTTTCTCTTTGTAATATATGCAATTTAAATTTTTGTGAGGCAAAATGGTCAGTAAAAGCAGAGAAAGTAAGGGATCGATATTTAAAAATCATATACTGTAGGAGTAGAGAAAGGAAGGTATATATATTTTAAACCATAAGATCAGAGGAAGGAAGGGATTGACATGTTTTTAATTTTTAATCAAAGGAGTGCAGAAAGTTAGGTATTGACATTTTTAAATTATAAGTAGAGAAAGGAAGATATTGAAATACTTTTAGTTATAAGGGCATATATAGATAATTATCGACATGTTTTAATTATAAGAGTAGAGATTTTATTTTATTTTATGAAAATAAATAAAATATTTATTTTATTTTATTTATTTTATGAATAAATAAATAAATAAAATAGAAATGAAGAGATTGCTATTTTAAACGATAAGAATAGAAAATGAAAGATATTGATATTATAAACGATAATAATAGAGAATGGAAGATATTGCTATTTTAAACGATAAGAGTAGAGAATGGAAGATATTGATATTTTAAACGATAAGAGTAGAGAATGGAAGATATTGATATTTTAAACGATAAGAGTAGAGAATGGAAGAGATTGATATTTTAAACGATAAGAATAGAGAATGGAAGATATTGATATTTTAAACGATAAGAATAGAGAATGGAAGATATTGATATTTTAAACGATAAGAATAAAGAATGGAATATATTGATATTTTAAACGATAAGAGTAGAGAATGGAAGATATTGATATTTTAAACGATAAGAATAGAGAATGGAAGAGATTGATATTTTAAACGATAAGAATAGAGAATGGAAGTTATTGATATTTTAAACGATAAGAGTAGAGAATGGAAGATATTGATATTTTAAACGATAAGAGTAGAGAATGGAAGATATTGATATTTTAAACGATAAGAGTAGAGAATGGAATATATTGATATTTTAAACGATAAGAGTAGAGAATGGAAGATATTGATATTTTAAACGATAAGAGTAGAGAATGGAATATATTGATATTTTAAACGATAAGAGTAGAGAATGGAAGATATTGATATTTTAAACGATAAGAATAGAGAATGGAAGATATTGATATTTTAAACGATAAGAGTAGAGAATGGAAGATATTGATATTTTAAACGATAAGAATAGAGAATGGAAGATATTGATATTTTAAACGATAAGAGTAGAGAATGGAAGATATTGATATTTTAAACGATAAGAATAGAGAATGGAAGATATTGATATTTTAAACGATAAGAGTAGAGAATGGAAGATATTGATAATTTAAATAATAAGAGTAGAGAATGGAAGAGATTGATATTTTAAACGATAAGAATAGAGAATGGAAGAGATTGATATTTTAAACGATAAGAGTAGAGAATGGAAGATATTGATATTTTAAACGATAAGAGTAGAGAATGGAAGATATTGATATTTTAAACGATAAGAGTAGAGAATGGAAGATATTGATATTTTAAACGATAAGAGTAGAGAATGGAAGATATTGATATTTTAAACGATAAGAGTAGAGAATGGAAGATATTGATATTTTAAACGATAAGAATAGAGAATGGAAGATATTGATATTTTAAACGATAAGAGTAGAGAATGGAAGATATTGATATTTTAAACGATAAGAGTAGAGAATGGAAGATATTGATATTTTAAACGATAAGAGTAGATAATGGAGGATATTGATATTTTAAACGATAAGAGTAGATAATGGAGGATATTGATATTTTAAACTGTAAGATTAGAGGATGGAAGAGATTGATATTTTAAACGATAAGAATAGAGAATGGAAGAGATTGATATTTTAAACTGTAAGAGTAGAGAATGGAAGAGATTGATATTATAAACGATAAGAATAGAGAATGGAAGATATTGATATTTTAAACGATAAGAGTAGAGAATGGAAGATATTGATATTTTAAACGATAAGAGTAGATAATGGAGGATATTGATATTTTTACTGTAAGATTAGAGGATGGAAGAGATTGATATTTTAAACGATAAGAGTAGAGAATGGAAGAGATTGATATTTTAATCGATAAGAATAGAGAATGGAAGAGATTGATATTTTAAACGATAAGAATAGAGAATGGAATATATTGATATTTTAAACGATAAGAGTAGAGAATGGAAGATATTGATATTTTAAACTGTAAGATTAGAGGATGGAAGAGATTGATATTTTAAACGATAAGAATAGAGAATGGAAGAGATTGATATTTTAAACGATAAGAGTAGAGAATGGATGATATTGATATTTTAAACGATAAGAGTAGAGAATAGAAGATATTGGTATTTTAAACGATAAGAGTAGATAATGGAGGATATTGATATTTTAAACTGTAAGATTAGAGGATGGAAGAGATTGATATTTTAAACGATAAGAATAGAGAATGGAAGAGATTTATATATTAAACGATAAGATTAGAGAATGGAAGAGATTGATATTTTAAACGATAAGATTAGAGAATGGAAGAGTTTGATATATTAAACGTTAAGAATAGAGAATGGAAGAGATTGATATTTTAAACTGTAAGATTAAAGGAAGGATAGATTGAACTTTTGAATATTTGTGAAATTTTACGAATATTATTATCTATAACAAAATGCAATCCTTGAACCACAAACAAAAATACGATATACAAATCAGTACTGACATACAGTGCTCTTACGAGATTTATCATTTTGGAAGAAGAGAGAAAAATTACAAAAAAAGGTTTGAACAACAATAAACAGGCTAATAGTCCTTAATTTTGATGATTCCGGAGATTTGCAAAGATAGTGAAAATTGTGCAAATTTAAACAATTAAGACTTTTCCTGCGAATTAAACTGTTTTATGCTAATAATTCCCTAAGGGAGAAGGAAGTGCTCATAAACCGTCGAGGAAGAACTGAACGCTTCATTTAACAGGTTTTACATGACAGCACCATAAAATTCCCTCACCATAACGCCCCCCCCCCCCGGCCATAGACGCAACCCAATCCCCTTTTAATACTTTCAAATGAGTCGAAAACTCATTGGCCCGGACGGCTCATAAAACATCCACCTCTTCTACAGTTTGAATATATACTTTTAAGAGTCTGCAGAGGTATTTAATAGTCACCATATTTGAGTTATATTCTATATGATAGGCCTAGTAAGTGCAGTGCAGTGCATTGCCATGACTGAACGATCTATCGGACAATTTTAATAATTTGAAAAAGCGTAAAAGTTAATTGTTTGCTTGTATTTTTATTCAAATGTTTAATTTCATCAAAAATGAATATATTTTTAACATTAAAAGATGGATCTACTGTTAACTTATATGCTCTTCAAACGATGTGAACATTGTAATCGTTGCATCTGCCGACTCTAAATCTGTTAAAACACTTTAATTAGAAGTCTTGATAGAGGTTTTGATAAAAACTTCAAAAAATAACTAAAACTTTTATTTGCAAAGCCTAGAATGACATTAACTAAGAGACAATCTTAAGTTACTATAAAATAAATATGTACACACTGTTTATGAAATTTCTTAATATCTGTATAGGGTATTTCTTAAATTTTTAGTTGTGTTGTTTTTAGAGAAAAATACATCTTCTTCCATGTTTCCAAAGGTAGGCAAGAACCTTGTCCTCAATATTAATAATATTTACAACAATTGAATGTTATATGTGCTTACATTAGACAAACATATTTACTAAAGAACATTTCAGGATTATTTTATTTGATAAAATACCTCATCAGTTTAAATTGAATAAAAACGTTTTGATTATTCGAAATTTCCTTAATAATCTGTTTCAGAGAAATAAAATCACACATGCAGTTTTCAGACAACTGCTATAAATTTTTACAAGCCCGGAAAATGTCATAAAAGTTGATATTGGAGGGGCGCTGCATTCTCCCCCGGCTTTACAGCTTGACAACGTCATAAACTCGCCCTCTCGGCCCGGATGGGCTCATTTATTTTCATAACCCAAATCCCCCTTCCTCCCTGACAGCTCCATTGCCGGGACAAAACGACATCTCTGTTGAGGGGGGAAGAGGGACCGGGGATATAAGTAATGTCGTACCAATTAATGAAACGTAAGCCTCCCAAGCGGAATGTGGAGCTCACGTTTATGAATATGTTAATTTGTCTTTAAAGCCACTCTTGTGTGTCATTATTTAATAACTTCTCCAGAGCATAATTATTCCAATCGAGTTGGCGTCAACACTTGATAATATCCCTTAAACCTGTGAAGGCCTGTTTCGTAAACACTCATGTTTTAAGGTACTGCATATTTACTCCAAAGTCTCACGAGAAGATTTTCAACACCCGCTGTTAGAAAAAAGTTGTTCATTAGTATGACTAATATAAATCTGAATAAATAAAAAAAAAATCATTGACAAATGACAAATTGAGTTAGGTGTCGTGTATACTAATAATTTAATAAAGACGAAACAGAAGACCTGAAGATGGATCACGTGATCTGAAACTCGTCGTCCAGTTCTCACGTGTTGAACAGATTGACAGTAGGTAGGTTGATACACGTAGGTAACAGTAGATCATATGTCCAAGCCTGAAATGACTGATTTCAGAAACCGACACTCTGTTATCTCTACTAAACAACATCCGAACACTGGCTATGAAGGTATGGTCCACTATATTGGACCTTTAATAATCACACGGTCTTCAGTATAATTCTTTATAATAATAAACAAGAACCGTATAGCTGAAACAGAAAAGCATGTTTTAGCTCGCTGACGGTAAAAAGTATGCCTACTATAGGGCTGTCAACTCTCCAGCGCAACGGCCACCTTAAACGAAATCACACTATACACTATTCAGGGAGAGCTGAGAGTGAAGGTCCACCCACTGCCGATTCAGGCCGATTCCCAGTTCGTGATACAAAGCAGAATGTATAAGCAAACTGACATGCTAATGAATTAGTCGTTTAAATCAAGAGTCCACGACGATACCTTATTGGTCAGCGGCCTTGATGAAGGAGCGTTCAAGGCGAAGCCTTACCCTCAACTTTCCCTGAATAGCATATAGGATAGTCACACAAACGTGTCAAGTTTGTGAAAACTTTGTTTTCTGCATCTTGTTAACAGTTTTCACTGTAGGTTCAGTATTTAATGGCATTTTGATAAGGAGGATGTCTGGTCTATCAAGAAATATAAGTCTGTGGTGGATGTACAATATTTGAAAAAGCCTTATTAACAGTAAATGCAGTCTATAAGTCATGTCAATATGGACTTATCCCCCCCCCCCAAAATACTTGTCTTATAGTATTCTTACTCTACGTATTAGATTTGCTCTAATTCAAAATCCTGGTCATTAATCAAATTCATACTAAAACTAATATAGCAAATAATATAACTCTGACTAGATATTAAAATAAAAAAAAAAAAACTTTATGGGGCAGTTTCCGTTAGCTTGTCTGTAGCCTTTCAATAATCTGACATTTTGTCACCCCTTACCCCTCCGTAACAGACCGAATTACACAGCTGACGGTTCATCAAGGGGGTCGCTTCTCCTACCCCTGCTCGACCGATGGATTCCATCAGTTGATTGACAACAACACCAATAAAGAGGGGCAACTGCGTTTTTGTCAATTTCATCCCCAAGGGTCACGATTGATTAGTTGTATTGAGTGCATTGAGGAAACTATCAATAACATCGTTGTATCAAATACCATAATCCTACCATATTACAATAATCAATGAGATATTGTTTAGCATATTTAAAGACGATGCTGTCAGTTGATTAAGGTTAATGAATAATGAAATGAATTTATTTTCCCACTGTTTACTGTCAATATTAAAACAATAAAAATAGTTTGTATTACACTGACTAACAAACAGTACCTGGCCAGCGTTACATTAAAAATAACAGGTTTTGTGGGTCTGTCTATTAAGTACGTTATTACAGTGGTCATTGACCTATCATTGTGTGACGTCTACATTTGTAACTCATAATTTGATTCAATTTTTAATTTGACAGAACCGTTATTATCTAACTTTAATAATAAATATTAACACTACAAACAAACAATCATAGTACGAAAGTTAATTAATTATTTTCTATATGCATCCTACTAAATATTTTATGTATGTTACACAGATAACTAAATAGTAACTATTTCTTCAGGTCTAAAATTACAGTAGGTCATTCAAAAACTTGTTGTTTAACACGATAAAATCTTTAAATGATGATTTTCTTCTTAACTTTATTTGAGAAAAAATTTAAATAATAATTCTGATGTCTAAAGCCATAATTACATTTTAAAATGATTTTAACTTGAACTATAAATGTTGTATTGAAATTTGTTGGTGGTAACAAAAATGTATTATACCTTTACGTTTCTTATTGTGCATTCAGCATGGTCATATGATAGCTGGGTTAATTTACAAACTCGATAACGTTGTAGACGATCACGTTTTGTGTTTTGTCTGCTTAATATAATTGAAATATCTCTAGCAAGATTTAAAGTCTAGTTGGCTCGTGTGTTCTGAAGAAATGGACCTTAGTTACGTAGACTCATGACTCCTTAGAGTCCTTCTGCCCGTCACATGAACAACACATGGGACATGACTCCTTAGAGTCCTTCTGCCCGTCACATGAACAACACATGGGATCATGACTCCTTAGAGTCCTTCTGCCCGTCACATGAACAACACGTGGGATCATGACTCTTAGAGTCCTTCTGCCCGTCACATGAACAACACATGGGATCATGACTCCTTAGAGTCCTTCTGCCCGTCACATGAACAACACATGGGATCATGACTCCTTAGGGTCCTTCTGCCCGTCACATGAACAACACATGGGATCATGACTCCTTAGGATCCTTCCGCCTGTCACATGAACAACACATGGGATCATGACTCCTTAGGATCCTTCCGCCTGTCACATGAACAAACACATGGGATCATGACTCCTTAAGGTCTTCTGCCGTCACATGATCACATGAACAACACATGGGATCAAGACTCCTTAGGGCCCTTCTGCCTGTCACACGAACAACACATGGATTCATGACTCCTTAGGATCCTTCCGCCTGTCACATGAACAACACATGGGATCATGACTCCTTAAGGTCCTTCTGCCCGTCACATGAACAACACATGAGATCATGACTCCTTAGGGTCCTTCTGCCCGTCACATGAACAACACATGGGATCATGACTCCTTAGGGTCTTTCTGCCCGTCACATGAACAACACATGGGATCATGACTCCTTAGGGCCCTTCTGCCCGTCACATGAACAACAAATGGAAAAAGCAACAACTCAGGAACGGACGTAACCCACTCAGTCGACCAGTAGAAGTTGATACTGGCTGTGACCGGTGCTCCCAACCAAATAAGCCATATAATCGTCAAACATCACTGCTAAAATAGCAGAAAGAATGTCCGATACAATATTAGATATCAAATGTTCCATTCTTTTAAGTTTAGAGGTACAGACACATTGCTTAGTATTCATTCGTCACTTTGCAATAGATAGCTGACATATTAAAACAGAAGTAAATATGGAAGATGTTTTTTACACCACACGTACACAGACCTAATATAAATTACATACACCAATATACAAATAAACAAACTAAACTGCAGACGGTCGAATTTAGCTGTGAGTTACAGAATGGGCGTTCTTTCGTAAAGGTTAGAGAAAATAATTATTATTATTAAATGGGGGTGGATATCTTTTAAAATATTTGCTGTGAAAATGAGGTAAACAATCTAACAAATTTGGAAGAAAATGTTTTTTCTTAGTATTCTTTAAACGTTTTAATTAGGCTGATCAAATAATTGATTAGCTGTAATAATAATATAACCAAGGGTTAAATTAAGATTATATTTATTCATGTGGGATTTACAACTCTACAAAACTACATGTCACAACATTAGCAAGGTTAGAAAGCAAAGAATCCATGAAGGCCATACCTGATGTAGAATGAAATAAACGTTTAGTAGTGAACCAATGTCCACGAGAGACAACGTTTCTCTTGACGACCAGTTGTCATTCTCACGAACCTGTTTCCTAAGACTAAATTACACACTATCTGTCCAATACGTCACGCAACCAGACGCAATGAAAACGGTAATCAGCGCAGACAGCTTATTAACACATTCCTCCGAGTGTTAACTGGTACTTTCCGGAGAAAACAGCTGTTCCACCGCAGTTGTACAGCTGATCGCAAGTTTCCCAACATCGCCTTATTGTTGTCACTATCCACGACTAGATTACGTGACACTTATTGTACGGAGGCATAGAGGGAAAAAGTGAGGTTATGAAACATTGCTTGCTGAAGTTAGAATGTCATTGGAAAACAGAAGGTGGTCTTGTCAAAAATGTTAATAACATTTTGGAAGAAGTTACTTTTTAAATATACAGATTGGCTTAATACGTAAAGGAGTAATAACAATCAATTGTGCGAAGTAAATGAATTAAAAAAGGCAGCGCTTGTGATTCAAAATTACTGACTTAGACAAGAAAAACAAGTAACAGACGAATTCTGACATTTTATTGAGCTATTAGAACAATATATTATTCCTAATTAATGTATGTAAACATATTGTTGCTTTTAGGAAAATAAACATATTATTATTATTATATGAGAATGATTAACTAAAGGTATGGTTTTCTGAACAAAGACCAATGTTAAAACAAATTGCGTGTTGAAAACATATACAGGGTGACAATAAAGCCCTCATGTATTTTTGTAACGAGTTGTAAGACGTTTAATTCCAGATGTACTTTAACCTTATCAAGAACTGTTTATTTTTAAACATTTAAAAACTTTTTTATCTCCTTAAAAGATAAGGAGGTGGATACAAATTTTAAATTTAAAGCTTCCTTAAGCGACACGTTCATTTTAAAGTAAAAAAGTTTGATGAAAGCTAGAACTCAAGCATATAAAAATGGTGGCTGTTTTAAGTTATGCGAAAACACTACAATACAAGGGTTTTCCATAATACTCAGCAAAATTGGTTTTTCAAAGTAATTGCTACTACTTAACATCAGTAGATACCTGGACAAACTATTTCTTCTTTTTTGTAATAGAGCATACACACCTTCAAACATGGTAAGAATTTGGTTATCAAAGTATAGCCTATTCTTTACTCTACCAGCTGTTCCAGTCTATTTTCCGTTCAATCTATGCCTAAAGCAGTATAACAGCCAATTTCTATTATATCAGCTCTAAATTAATATAGGATAAGATAGAGCATTTAGATATGGGCCATAGTTTTAAGAAAAGTAACATTTGGGAATACCATTGTCTATCAAAGGAAATGACACGACATGCTGTTGAAACAAAAAGTTGAAACAGTAAATAATTAAAGTGTTTTACATAGTAGAAACGACACGACATGCTGTTGAAACAAAAAGTTGAAATAGTAAATAATTAAAGTGTTTTACATAGTAGAAAACAAGTATGTGAACAAATATTATATTGATAGTTTCCGGTATACCACCTTACTCAGACCAAATATATTGATTGTTTCCGGTACACTACATTACTCCAGATATACCAGTATATTCATGAAGGTACAGTTACTTATAACCCAAAATAATTATCCAAAAAACAATCAAATACATAATTACAATACAAGACATGGTGATTTATATCGCACTCCTAAACACCGTCTAGCACTCACCGAAAGAGGAGTATCCTATTCTGCAATAAAGTATTTCAATATGCTACCCGCCGAGCTGAGAGAGGAATGTTCGTACTTAAGGTTTAGTAATACATATTTTCTTTTATCTAGAGTAATTTATAATTACTCTGACTTAATGAATCTCTGTCTATATTCGCCATGATCGAATACTAGGCTAGTTTTGTCTGTTCCCTCCGTAATTTTTTTCTTTCACTCTCTCATGTTAATATAGAAAAAGCTAAATTTATTCTTATTTTTAGAGTTAAGATGAATTGTAATATTAGGTAATTTAATTACAGATTTATAATTAACTAGCTGAACCCAGCGGACGTTGTCTCGCCTTTCATTTTTCATTGACATACCAAAATAAAGCAATAAAAAGAATTATAGAAAAAACCATTATTTATTAAATGAGTGCAAGAGGGTAAACAATATTTTTGGTCTTCTTATTTGGTGTATAAATGTAAAGGTTTTTTGTAGTGTGTGCTACACTCTCAAGGTGAGATGTAGAACTACAATAAATCAAAACATATACAGTACTGTTGTTGTGAGAACTTCAATCTGCTTATGGCATGTGAAACTACATTAAACCACACAGTCATATGTTTTTTGTAAACAATTCAGATTCTCCATTTGAATAACATGGGATCTTTAGGAGCCCGTGGGGCGGGACCCTGTGCACGGATCTGCATCAAACCTCACAGAAACCATCTCGGGAGTATACAGGACAACATCCTAAAGTTTCATGGCGATCGGTTGGATGGTTTGGCAACCCATTAACTTCAAACACACACACACATATATATATATATATATATATATATATATATATATATATATATATATATATACGAACATCCTCTTTTATAAATATAGATTTGAGGAAGCCTATTTGGATATTTTGTATCTGTCAATGGTGAATAAAGATATTTATTTATTTATTTTGTTTATTAGTGGATCCTCTTTGCAGATATCTGGATTTCTTTAGGTGATACATGCTACATCACATAAATATATTTTCACTACACTACTATGAGTTCAGCTGTTTTCGTTATGTGTTTACCAACCTGCGAAACATCATATTTTCAACAGCTGTCTATTGTTTACTACCGAAAGTAACATTGTTTACAACCAAAAATTTTCCATAGTCAACAACACCTGTTTTAAAAACATGTTTCTAATTTAATAAACAGTTAACATTCCAAAAATGAGTTTTTATTCCGTAGTGTAGTGAAAAGTATCGTTAAAAACTCGAGTGAAAGTGTTTTGTATGTTCTCGACCATTTGAAGTGCTCGACAAGTCTCGCACTTCAAACATATGGACTCGAACATGCAAAACCCCACCTTCCACTCTTGTTATGAAATATACTATTACTGATAAATAACACATCAAGGACATATCACAAGTATCCTGGTAGTTATCAGCAGGGTATCCTGATTAACTTAGACCAGAACGCTCATTGCAAATGCTAATTTATAGGTTAGAAAATTGATTCAATGTAGATTTTCAATAAATTTATCAACCAAACCAAGGATGTAGTTTCCTTCAGAAAACAGAGATCCAGATTAAGATAAAAAAAGCATATTTAATTTTGCATCTACTTAGGTTTCCCATATTGTAGAAAGAAAACAATATTTTACTGTAGTAAACTAACTGTTTTGTGCAATAGTAAAAACTATAGATTTTTAATTTAACATTGAATTGTTTAAAGCTCTCATAAATGATATTCGACCTGTAATTTTGATTCTTGGCAAATGTCTGATATGTTTGACACAATTCTGAATCTATGTACCGTTTATGTATGCATTCTGATTAAAAACGGAGAACACATTTTAATAGTATATTCTCTACCACCATAAACATATCACATTTACCGTTATCATTAAAATGTGGAATATACTCATAAAACAAACTAATTTATATTCATTTTAATGGTATGTATAAAACATAAGATCACACTGTAATAAATTGGATGACAAGAATTAAGATACAAACCCAAACTTTGACTCAACAAATAACACTTGGATCAACTAAACAAACCCCTATTAATAAAGGTAAACAACTCCCCACCTGACAGATGCAGCACTAACTACATCATTAGATACAAGACGATCAGCTGAGCGTGAAAAACAGGTGTGACAACTGAACTGACAGTTGTGGAGCAAGTGTATGATCACGAGGTTGTCATGGTTACCAACCACACAACAGTATCTTAGATTATTATTTAAATATAGACTAACGAAACAAAAACAGCGAGTAAACAAATTAGTCCTAGTTAGCTTCCCTGAGGAAAAAGATTAAATTTACAGTAACCGATTAAAGAACTTGTTATTTGAGTTAACTTTGCCTTTTAACGGATAATTTAAACAGCTATTTACTTACGAGACATGTTGAATGGAATGGTACATCATATCAGCTCGTCACAGTGTAACTTGGGACACAAACATCACTGTGAGGAAATACTATCAATCAGCTCCTAGGAGGGTTTTCACTTTCCACAGGGGCATGCGCGCGGACCGTCTCTAGCGACCCCTCACGATCAATAGAAACATTGAGCCCATTTGTAGGAATTGTTTGTCTGTACGCACTTGTCGTGGATCAGCCAAACCCTTCACCACGTTTATCTGGAAAACACTTCACTTTCACTATCTCCTATGTTTACTTTGATGTTTAAAACAATCTCCCTTCTCGAACACTCAGGGAGATGTCTTATCTACATCTCGTAGGTGCGTAATTTACTGACGATTCCTCGTATATATGTGAACAACGTAATAGATTGTCCTTTCGTTGTTGAATTAGATTTTCAGAAGAATAATTTTTGTTTATAAAAATTTAAAGGAATTAGATTTTGATAAAGTAAAACTACGTTTTAATACATACAGCCTGAGTTGTTTGTTATATACAAAAACAGTTAATAATATATTTCTATATTTTCACGATTAGGAACGATTTGTATAGCAAAAATTACTGAATAAAATTATGAAACACAAAAAGCAGAAATTACACTGACTTGTAAAACAGGAGCAAGACAAGACTTTAAGATGTTTAAGTAAAATGAAAACGTTTTCTCAGCTGATACTGTCACGTCTTACACACGTGCAGAGAAGGGAATGGAAGCAGTTTCAAATTTCACGTGAGCACGGTTGTTCAGTTGGAATTAGACTGAGCGTACAACACGTGTGCTGTGACGCCTATCCGACACCTCAGCTTCGCTTCAGACCGTTTGTCTCCTGTAAGCCCCGCCCTTCCCCCACCCACGTCCAACACCTCTGTCACCAATAATGTTTTACAAGTGTTTAGAGAAAAACAACCCACGAACCTGTGCCGACACCTAATAAAATACCACAAAGATCGCGCGCTCCTTCAGCACGCAGGACTTATCAGGAACAAGAAGGTGTGGAGTTTATAAAATGACCAAGAGTCGAAGACACATGATGGTCTTATACGATCGTCAGAAGCTGGATTTGTTCAAGGATTCTGCTTTGTGAGCGAGTTAACATTCGGTTTTGTTGTATTTGTACGACAGAAAGAAGGATGGGAGAGATTGGTTGATATCTTGCAGTGCCTGGTGAACTGGACAAAGGTTACCTACAACATTGATGCGGATTTGTTGTGAAAAACGACAATTGTTTAAACAACAGCAATGCTTTTATTGTCTGTTTAAATGTTACTTAGTCAATCTTACTTAGTTTATGGGAAATTAGGCAAATAGAGACTTTCGCATGACGAGATCTTCACGTGAAAATAGTTTAGTGAGGAGAACCTCTTGTGGAAATAAAATAATCAAATGACAGGCTATTGAGGAGAACCTCATGAGAAAATAGTCTAGTGACAGTTTAGTGAGGAGAACCTCATGTGGAAACAGTCTAGTGACAGTTTAGTGAGGAGAACCTCATGTGGAAATAGTCTAGTGACAGTTAAGTGAGGAGAACCTCATGTGGAAACAGTCTAGTGACAGTTTAGTGAGGAGAACCTCATGTGGAAACAGTCTAGTGACAGTTAACTAGTGACAGTTAAGTGAGGAGAACCTCATGTGGAAACAGTCTAGTGACAGTTTAGTGAGGAGAACCTCATGTGGAAACAGTCTAGTGACAGTTAAGTGAGGAGAACCTCATGTGGAAACAGTCTAGTGACAGTTTAGTGAGGTGAACCTCATGTGGAAATAGTCTACTGACAGTTAAGTGAGGAGAACCTCATGTGGAAATAGTCTAGTGACAGTTTGGTGAAGAGAACCTAATGTGGAATTAGTCTAGTGACAGTTTAGTGAGGAGAACCTCATGTGGAAATAGTCTAGTGACAGATAAGTGAGGGAACCTCATGTGGAAACAGTCTAGTGACAGTTTAGTGAGGAGAACCTCATGTGGAAACAGTCTAGTGACAGTTAAGTGAGGAAAACCTCATGTGGAAACAGTCTAGTGACAGTTTAGTGAGGAGAACCTAATGTGGAATTAGTCTAGTGACAGTTTAGTGAAGAGAACATCATGCGGAAATAAAATAGTCTAGTGGCAGGATAGTAAGGAGAACCTCCAACCCACACGTTTAACTTAAACCTAGTTTGGCTCCGTGATTCACGACAAAGATGTGGGTTTTCAGTGTCATAGAAGTGTTCATTGTAGTAGTTAAAAACACCGTCTCGTGTAAATGTAGATTCGTCTGTCCACAAGATTGTTTTAAGAAAATCTGCATTATCGTGCTCTAAAACCCATTGACAAAATTGACGTCTCAGAGGAGGGTCTCTGGGTTCAATTGTCTAGACACGAGTAAAGTGGTATGGGTGTATTTGATTTTTACGCAAGAGTCTCGACAGAAACGACTGGCTTACTACACATTCAGTAGCAATTCTTCTTGTTATATATAACTTGAAGAAAAAAAGAAAAAAAAGCCCTTGTTTTCTGTACCCCTGGGTTTGCTCCCTCACTGCTTGCTAATCCTGCTCATACCCTCCTTTTGTACACCCCCCGAAATTCTGGGTACTCACCCGCCCACCCATACACGTACAGTGGTATTGACCCACCCGCCCGCCCATACATGTACAGTGGCATTGATAATAATAAAAGTACAGTTCTTGGATCTCTTTTGACTTGGTCAAGTACAGATTCCTCTAACCCAACATCTTGTATGATGTTACCAACGGAGCGGTCATTGACAGGAAATCTACCAGTTTCACGCAGAAAATTATGAACCCTTACAAATGTTCTTACATCAGGAATTCTTCTCTCTGGAAATCAACGAATGTATTCTCTATGACACAATAGAACAAATGCTTATACCCTCACTAATTTTAAGCTAATTATGCTTAAGTATAAAAATAAAATTAAAAATAAATATTTCCAAATTGTCCAAAGAAAATGATTTGTGTTTTCACAGACTAATATGAGTAACTATTGTTCAAAATGGGGTAATATTTACAACAGCTGATTTCAAGTACAGAATAATGATAAAATTGTAACAGCGGATTTCAAATAATAGTCCAATCAGCTCATTATGAAAGTTACATGCAAAACAAAAAACAGGAACAGGTTGTGTTCTGTAGTTAAGTGCAACCGAATAAACCATGTTTTATGAAATATTTTAGGTGTTATTTTTGGTTTCATGATATTCAACCCAATTAAATTATACATCTATTTCAAGCTTATTAGTGAGAAAAGTTTTTACTTAACTTTACATTAAATTAGACTACATTTATGTGCTGATATGGCGTCTTGAACAACTGGAGAAAAATACATGTTGCATATTTGTTTATAAACTTCCTCTAGGAAATGTAGTTTTATTTACGGTTGCTTGCAAAATAATTGAAATTTACAAAAAAATTAACGATTTTTTCAATGGTATTGATAAAAATCTGGTAAGAGTTTTGCTTTTGTTTTTGTAGCTCAATCAGTGAGTTAATGTCAAGAAATTTTAAAAACACACAATATCAGCACTTACAGCCAAACGGTTGAGAATTGGACACAGGCTAATATGGACTTTTTTGTTCCTTTTTGTGAGTACAACAAACAGGTAAATTTAATGATGTCAGTAGAGCCTCACCCTGTATATGAATTTTATAGATACATATGCGCTGAGTAGAATATTTAAATGATTCACGTACAGTGGTATTGACCCACCCTCCACCCATACACGTACAGTGGTATTGACCCACCCACACACCCATACACGTACAGTGGTATTGACCTATCCGCCCGCCTATACATGTACAATGGTATTGACCCACCCACCCATCCATGCACGTACAGTGGTATTGACCAACCCGCCCACCCTTACACGTACAATGGTATTGATATTTTGGTATTTTCACGTTTGTTAATTTCCTGTCAATTTCATGCGACATGTTTTCTGAAGGCAACATGTTTGGTGAGCCTTACCTGTTCAGATGTCCTGGTTTAGAGGGTCCCGTACCCACCCGCCCATCCACACACGTACAGTGGTATTGACCCACCCACCCACCCATTAACGTACAGTGATATTAATTTACTATCTAGAAGAATATAGTAAATTAAATAGTTACTCTAATGTAAACTCCCTTTTCCTGACACTTTAATCAGCATAATGTATTAATGAAACATCTGACAAGAACATTTCGTTCTTTCTTTTAGTTATTAGTAGGGAAATTTTGTTCGCAGTAAACAGTGAATTGTATAAAAAAGGACGTTTTTTGGCCCACCCTAAGCAGGATTTGCAGCCCGACTTGATCTTATAACTGATCAATCTGACTCTTCCTTTGTTAAAAATAAAATATATTAAATATCATAAAGCTATATGTATGAGTATATTGAAACATCCAAATGTAGATTTAAAATGTAAGTTTAAAGAAACTAGGTCAAAAAGTGTAAATAAGGTTAAAATACTGGTTTATTTTATCTGTCACAATTAATTGACATCTTTTACATAACTTTATCTTTGTTAGCTAAGTCACTTATGCCTAACTTAACGAAACCCCGGCCAATTTTAGACTAACTTTAGTTTATTTAGTAGCATAAGACATTATTTATTTCCTGTAAAATACAATACTGTACATAGGAATAGTCAACTTAAATACTAGATCTTGTCCTAAATTTTTACGTGATGGGCAAAATACAAAACAAGTGTACGTCACAAAATACATAACAAGCGTATGTCTCAAAATACAAAACAAGTGTACGCTACACAATTCAAAACAAGTGTACGCCACAAAATACAAAACAAGTGTAAGTCACAAAATACAAAACAAGTGTACGCCACAAAATACAAAACAAGTGTACGCCACAAAATACAAAACAAGTGTACGCCACAAATACAAAACAAGTGTACGCCACAAAATACAAAACAAGTGTACGCCACACAATTCAAGACAAGTGTACGCCACAAAATACAAAACAAGTGTAAGTCATAAAATACAAAACAAGTGTACGCCACAAAATACAAAACAAGTGTACGCCACACAATTCAAAACAAGTGTACGCCACAAAATACATAACAAGCGTATGTCTCAAAATACAAAACAAGTGTACGCCACACAATTCAAAACAAGTGTACTCCACAAAACACAAAACAAGTGTAAGTTACAAAATACAAAACAAGTGTACGCCACAAAATACAAAACAAGTGTACGCCACAAAATACAAAACAAGTGTACGCCACAAAATACAAAACAAGTGTACGCCACAAAATACAGGTGTATTATGGTCTAAGTACTGTACAAGATTTACAACTATTATGGTAATCGATTTCGGCAACCATGGTTGCCATTTTAAGACCAGAGACTTTCATGAGAAATTAACAAAGGAATAATACTACCATGCTTAAAACTTGATTTACCATAGATATGTAATTTAAAGGTTATGTCCGATTTTTATATGGTACTAGAAAACACGTTTAATGTAAACTTAGAGTAATGAAAATTTTGTTTATTTAGGTGCAAACCAGGTAATGAAGCAGGTGGTGTCAAAATTATTATACGGTAAAAATATCACGTGATTTAGAAGTAAAATAATTTATTGATCTGAATCAATTCATTCAACATTTTAATAAAATGGGTCTGTAAACAAACAATTCTAAGTCAAATTTCATAACATTTTGTCTTCCTCAACACTTTGAACAGAATCAAATTACAGTAATGGTGGACGATGTACTCTTAGAGGAAACGGAGTCCACGAAGTTCCTTGGAATACACCTTGGCAAAGGGTTGACTTGGGACGTTCACATTGACAGTGTGTGTGCTAGAGTTAACGCGGGTATTTTTGCTCTGCGCAACCTGGCACAATTCTGCTCCCTGGAAGTCTTAAAACTTGCATATTATGGCTTGATCCATACCCACTTAGCCTATGGCATAAGACTTTGGGGTAGTTGTTCTAAATTCAAGCTGGAAAGGGTATTTAGACTTCAAAAAAGAGCTGTCAGAACTATTTTAAAATTAAACGTCATTGAGTCGTGTTGAGAAGCGTTTAGGGAGCTTAGATTATTGACCCTACCCTGCCTCTATATATTGGAGGTCGCCCTGTAGGCCTACTGCAAGTCAAAGTGCACTTTGACGCGCGGCAGGGATGTTCACTCTTATGAAACTAGAGGGAGGAATAATTACAGAACGCAGAGGCATAGAAGCGCAGATTTCAAGCGTCTGCCATCACAAGTGGGTGTAAACATAATCAATTTGCTCCCTGAACAAATTAAAAATCAAAACCTGAATTTGTTCAAAAGATGTTTAAAATACCTTTTGGTGGAAAGTGCTTTTTATTCAGTTGAAGAATTCTTTCAAAGCCACTGGGACAGTCAGTAAACACCCTATCATGCAATTCTGGTGTCAAGTGTGTGAATGTATGATGCATGTGCAAGATGTACGTATGAATGTGTCCGATTGTGTGTGGGTGTTTTAGGCTAGACTAAATTTTGACTTTTGCAACACAATTAATTGTTAATTGTATTTATGCAATAAAGAATTTATTTATTATTTTATTTTATATTACTCTTGTCTGTCGGTAGATTGTAATGATTAACAGTACATTATATTGGAAAATTTACTCTCTATGAAAAATTGGTCAATCTTAACTTATGTAATTTTGCTTTTTGAATTCAATCACTAAAAAAAAATCTCTTTTTTAATCGATGAACTGATTAAAGTCTTGTCCCGTCACCACAAAATGTCTGAAACTTGATATGTTGGGTTTTGAAAGCAACGCCTCGTGCTGTTTGACCGCGAACGTTTCTTATCTAAGGCAGGTTTCACTTACAGGTCTACAATGTCCTTTCAAGACAGCAATTAAATTACCCTTGGGGTTATTCGTGTAAAAAACGCGTTTGAGAGTGTTTAGGGTGAGTGGAGATCATTTATAAGGGATGGATTAAAGTATTCTCCTATATTCACGTCTCTGAAGGATAAGTGAAGGTCCTTTTACAAGTCGTTACTGTTCAAGTTTGATTGAGTATACCTCGTAATTCTAAATGATGGGTGAGCCCTGTAAATGTAGGTAGATGGGGAGCCCTTGTTTGCCAGATAGAAAAATGTAATTAGAGATGCCATCTAAATAAATTTACCAAAATGAGGGTTCAAAATTATTAGAAGTTTTGACAGAATGTGTTAACCATAAAAATGTTTAAATGAAATAAAATATTAACGGTTTATATTAAACTTGTAACTTCAAAGATTTGATCTTACCTTTGCATAACAATAACAATCACTTGTCCACAGACTTCATGACGTAGAGAAGAGAAACGAGTCTTCAAGAGGATATAATTATTCTTAGTCTCTGTAAATGTTTAATATCAGTATGATATATTTCCTGTGAGACATTGAGATAAATTTATAGGTTTTTTATTATTATTAAACTAGTGTAATTATTTGTGATTGGAAGGCTACTAGGTTTGAGAGAATCATATATCAGTTTTAAACGATTGTGTTTTTGAGAAACGGAATCATAAATAAGGTTTATTTTAAAACATACTAATGGGGAATGTATGTAACTGTCTCGTTCACAAAAACATACTAATGGGGAATGTATGTAACTGTCTCGTTCACAAAAACATACTAATGGGGAATGTATGTAACTGTCTCGTTCACAAAAACATACTAATGGGGAATGTATGTAACTGTCTCGTTCACAAAAACATACTAATGGGGAATGTATGTAACTGTCTAGGGAATGTATGTAACTGTCTCGTTCACAAAAACATACTAATGGGGAATGTATGTAACTGTCTCGTTCACAAAAACATACTAATGGGGAATGTATGTAACTGACTCGTTCACAAAAACATAGGCCTATTAATGGGGAATGTATGTAACTGCCTCATTCACAAAAACATACTAATGGGGAATGTATGTAACTGTCTAGGGAATGTATGTAACTGCCTCGTTCACAAAAACATACTAATGGGGAATGTATGTAACTGTCTAGGGAATGTATGTAACTGTCTAGGGAATGTATGTAACTGCCTCGTTCACAAAAACAACTGATTAGGAATTGAACATAGAGTCCTAAACAACCACGTAAACATTACGTTTAGGATTTTTGGTAGAAGCAAGGAACCTATAGAAAAGAAGAAGTTAGATACAAAGCATTGAACACAAAAGACCAAAAGAAGGGACAACATAGCTCGGAAGTGAAGCCATCGATTTTGCGCTCGACCTCTACTGTCATGGTGGCACTAAGCTGTGATATTCGTAAAAAAATGTTAAATGTCTAATGGATTTAGAAGATGTTTAATATGAAAATTTTTGACATAACGTGCAGAAAGTGAGACAAATACTCTAGAAGTGACGCATGGCTCGGACAGTTCCTCTGATATATCCTGCTTGAGACTAGACCATTACTCTGTAAGTGACGCGTGGCTAGGACCGTTCCTCTGACATATCCTGCATGAGGTAAGACCATTACTCTGAAGGTGATGTATTATCTGCCTGCTCCTGTGGACATATCATGCACTAGGTAAGACCAGTACTCAGGGTATGACGCTTGGCTCTGCCTGCTCTTCTGACATCTCCTGCACGAGGGAAGACCAGTACTCCGGGTGTAACGCGTGGCTCTGCCTGCTCCTGTGACATCTCCACACGTGTAGGCCTACACCACACACTTCTATTAATGAACATTTTGCCGCCATACAAGGCTGTAGTTAATTTTGTTTGCCTCCACCACACGTTAGTTGACACAGACACACTCTGTTAATTACTGGCGCTTCGTGATTACCTTCTTCCGGTCTAACAACGGAAATTGTAATACAGCGTATACATTTAACGCCTTACACGTAATCTTTTTATGTTCCTCTAGTACATAGATACACTATATCTCCATAATTATTAAACTTTGTTAACTTATTTCCGTTTTTACTTGATAATAAATTAATTGTCGTTGGAGTGCAAAAACTCTGTAATCACTTGTAAAGTATTATCATGTTATATTAACCCTCCTAGTGTTCACTATGTATCCTGAAAATGTTCGGCGGATTTAGCTTGATTTCCAGACATTTGTTTGAAAAATAATATAAAATATATTTATTATTATAAATACATACTATTATATATCATTTTATTTGTTATATTACACTGAATATTTTACAATATGTTTTATGTACATACCTTCATTTTGAAAAATTTTGTGCATCCAAAACTGAAGAAAACATTTTTTTTTCGTTGTTTTAGAAAAGTTTTCACTGTTACCATGGAAATAAAATAACACAAACAAACAAATCCAGGATAGCCATCTTGTTCAAAATTTAGTAAACTTTAAAAATATATACAATATATACAAATGTTTTGCTCAGCAAAAATTGGAAAGGACAAAAAACAAGCGTAAACACCGGCGAGTCTATATGGCCGATCCTCATTCACTGACTGTTACAGCTATTTTGTAAACAAATCACAATTCTCTCGATGCGTGTAATCGATCATACTCGACTATCGATTATTCGGTATCATCTCCTGTTTCGATTGATACCACATAGAGTATTATTGACGGAACGATAATTCCAGAATAGCATATGTAACAATGGACTGCACAGTTGCCGACGCATCGGCAATAAACATTTACGAGACGTACTAAATTGCCGATGCATCGGCAATAAACATCAGGAGGGTTAATCACTAAAAATAAAATACTGATCTTCCTCAGTGTTTAGCGGTATTAAAACCCCTTTCATGCATCTATGTTCAATGTTATTTACTGATTTGTATGCCACATAACCCACAAATGTGTGCTGAATTTTCATTTTGCACCTCTATGAGTTTTATTAATATCTTTCACAAATTCACAATGTTTGGTTTTCAACATATTAAATGTTGTTCACATACGTCGAACAAACCTAATTTCGACTTTTTATTTGAGATTTTTGCCCATTATGGTTTTTGCCCGAAACTACATTTAATTAATTAACGTATGGAAATCTTCTACGCAAAATAATTTGAGCGTTTGTGTGGAATGTCTTAAAACCAACCGGCTTAGGCTTCGGACTGCGAAAGGCGCGGTCCAAGGTTCAAATCCCCAACTGAGCCAACGGTCGGTAATTCAGTTGTTGAATAAAGTTCGCGCCCAGGCCTGTAGGCCCATGTAAACTGGCGTGTGAAGTAAAAAAAAAAAAAAAAAATAAAAAAATTAAAAAAACGGGAAAAGTGGGGAAAGGGGTGTATGACAATAAAAGTTTCAGTTGCCTCACGACCTTCCTTCCTTTACGTTTTAAATACATATTACAGTGTTAATTTGTAATTTGAGATATTTTGTTCCAACTTACTGACGAGACCATAAAAACTAAACCGTTAAAATTACTTCTTTGTTCATCAGTAATTTACAGGACCAAGGTTAACATTTAGCTGACACTTTACGTTTTCAAAATAAGTAAGTCCAAAGTTAATTTGTTTAACACAAGGGACTAAAAGTGTCGAAGTACAAAAACCAAAGTGTACATTATCTTTTTTCCATCAAACTTTAATTTTTTGATACAAATTCCATTAGAAAATTGAAACATTTTAGACTAACATTTTTAAATTGAGACATACAATAAAATAATTATTAAAAGCAACATTCTAATTGAACACACCTGTTAAAAAGTATTATTTTGATTATGTAGTTAGCTGGGGTTTGGGGAGGTATATTTATTAAATGAGGGTTGACCTCCAGAATCGAGTAACGTAATCTGTTGCCCTAACCATGGAATAATAACACGATAATTTAACTAAAAATTAAAATTATTTATTATTATCATTAAAATTAAATGTAACTATCAATTAATTAAACATTATAAGTTTATAAAAAACAAGGAAACATATTTTCGACCTTTTTTGTTCGCTTATACTTAAACTCTGTTAACTTTTTAAGATTTACATGAATCAAATTTTGGTTTTCCTAAAAATGCCCTTTGGAGCCTTACATTTCCTGAAGAGCAATCAATAATTTGAAATGCAAATAGCAGGGATTATGTCAAATATGAAAAATATATACTGCATATTATGTGGCGATGGGGTCATTACTTGGAGCGAATACTTCCATCCCATTTTATATCAGATTTATCCAACCGTATTCTACATCGATTTAACTAAAAATAGTTTTCATGAACTCATGTGATTGGATGTTACGAACCATTACGTATGTTAGTTGCCAATTATAGGCTTTAAAGTAATTTATAGGTTCTGACAAGTAACCTTATTGCTTTATTTGGTATTTATTCACTTTCTAAACCCCTCCCAAATCTTGAAACTGTATCACCAAAGAGTAAAATCAGGTTTTTTAGGGAACATATACAGTTTTTATTACGTTGAACATTCGTTTTGTACTAAAAAAGTGGTTTGAAATTATTTTGAAGTGGTTATTTACTAAACACGACTTTGATGTAGTTTAATACAATTTTTTATCGAAATAAACGAGAAACAACTTTCACAGTGAATCATGTATAGTAGC
This sequence comes from Stictocephala bisonia, assembly GCA_035578905.1. NCBI lineage: Eukaryota > Metazoa > Arthropoda > Insecta > Hemiptera > Membracidae > Stictocephala > Stictocephala bisonia. The sequence continues at coordinate 902,455 of JAQJVL010000094.1, read as the reverse complement.
ATTGATTGTATATATACACACATAGATTTCTAATCCAATGCTAAATTCTGTGTATCAAATTATCAATAGTTTTGTGGTCCATTGCGGACCACTAGTGTAGTTCCACGTAAATGTAATGATGTTTAAACCAGCTGTTGTAGTAGACCTCACTAACTAACCAAATTACAGGCTGAAATATTCTTTGCCGACAGTCTCCATGTTAAACTTATGGCCTGACGTACTTTGAGGGTTTCCCGTTCCCGTCAGGGTTAAAATCTTGAACAATTAATACCTTATTGCTCAACTACAATATAGGTAAAAACACTCGAAATATTGTTGAGGATATATAAGGTTAGATTAGGTTTAGTAAGGATGGGCCGAGTAAAAAGTGTCTTTTTTAGAGCTATAAATAATTTTATTAAGGGACATATATTCATTCAACACAATATCCCACCCACCCATACCTATACAGAGGTATTCACCCACTCGCCCACCCTTATACGTACATCGTATTGACTCACCCACCCATACCCATTCTGAGGTATTGACCGACTCACCCACCCATACACGTACAATCGTATTGACTCGCCCACCATACAGAGGTATTGACCGACTCACCCACCCATACACGTTCAATCGTATTGACTCACCCACCCATACCTATACAGAAGTATTCACCCACTCGCCCACCCTTATACGTACAATCGTATTGACTCACCCACCCATACCCATTCTGAGGTATTGACCGACTCACCCACCCATACACGTACAATCGTATTGACTCACCCACCATACAGAGGTATTGACCGACTCACCCACCCATACACGTTCAATCGTATTGACTCACCCACCCATACCCATGCAGAGGTATTGACCCACTCGCCCACCCTCACACTTACAATCGTATTGACTCACCCACCCATACCCATACTGAGGTATTGACCGACTCACCCACCCATACACGTACAATCGTATTGACTCACCCACCCATACACGTACAATCGTATTTACTCACCAACCCATACCCATACAGAGGTATTGACCCACTCGCCCACCCTTACACGTACAATCGTATTGACTCACCCACCCATACACGTACAATCGTATTGACTCGCCCACCCCTACACGTACAATCGTATTGACTCACCCACCCATACCCATACAGAGGTATTGACCCACTCACCCACCCTTACACGTACAATCGTATTGACTCACCCACCCATACCCATATTGAGATATTGACCCACTCGCCCACCATTACACGTACAATCGTATTGACTCACCCACCCATACCCATATTGAGGTATTGACTCACTCACCCACCCTTATACGTACAATCGTATTGACTCACCTAATCGTATACTTACATTGGTATTGACCCATACGATTTCAATGTATTATTTTATCTACATGCTAGATAAAAACTGTAAAATGTAATTTTAAAACATAAGAATGTTGGTCATCTTTTAAAACAAGTCTTCCGTATTTAAAACAGCATCCTTTATATAAAATTACCTCTTTTTATAGCTTGTAATATATAAATCTATAAAAGTTATACGTTAGTATTGAGATATATAAGTCTAGAAAGTTGAAAGTTCAAAAATACCCTATAGTTATTATTTTTGTGTAATTTATCTATCACATGTGATAATATATCAGAAACGTGTAGAGCCTAATTTAATCTCAACTATCCGCTTGTTTACGAGTTATCGTTAACAAGACTGATAGCTTACAACTTATTTAAAAATGGTTATTAAAGTTTCGAGTGACGAGGAATACTTAACTTAGTAATAGTGCATTATCAGCATTGCTTAATAGTTTCCAAGATATCTTCTACAATATATTAACTTCTTAGTCTCAATCACGGTCACGACATGGCTGCGCAGTAGACTGTGACGTCACATGGGTAAAATCAGCTGGTTTGATTATTCTATTACTGGTAACTAAATCTACCAACCACGTGGAAGCTTTCACAAGACATTAATCATGCTATTTACCACTAATCAGCTGGAATTGTAACTACGGTCGTTAAAAGTATATATTTTTTAGTTTATTTCTTGTTACCATTTCGCCCGTGCAACGTCATATGAGATGCGCGTGATACCTAACTCTTCTTTTCTAGGTACAGTGGTCCCGATAACCTTAGATATAACCTCAAACTGAGTAGTCCGAACATAACCTACAATCAGCGCCGTCGGGTTTAAAGTACAGGCACGATCAGGTGTGCCAACCTCACTTCACCGATTACCTAATAATTCTACCTGATTTGAAATATGTTATATCCAGTCATGGAGATTGTTGCCGTATATTATACAGCTCTTACTTACTGCTGAAGTTGAAAACTAAAAGTGAAGACAATCAAAGTTAAATTTATTTTTATGACGAATAGTTGTTAAATATAGAACTAATACGCTATTTTAATAATTTCACTCATCATTACAGACTTAAAAAAGTAGTATCAGTCAGCTCTGGTGCATCAACCGGTGGAATGTGATTCCGTCGAGGATCTCAGAAGTAACAGATTAACACTTCTGTCATATCTCCTTAGGATCTTGCCTAGAGAATTTATTTTTTTACATAAGATAGACAGTATACCCCTCATATTTGAGGAATGGCTATTTTAAAAACAAAATATAAACTGCAAGGGTTTAGTTTTAAAGGCCTAATAAAACATGTAACTAATAACTATATTTTTGTAGATAATATGTTGGAGGAATTTACTTAATTCTTATAAATGTACATAATTTTTTTAATTTATTTTAAACTGTTTAGTGTAATTTTTTTAACAATTGAATCTACTAGCACAATGTTAAATGTTGTGGTCCAAATGATCAGTTGTTTTTGTGGTCATTGTGAATCGCTACTGTGTTTCATGTAAATGCAATACAGTTTAAACCAGCTGTAGCAGCAGACCTCACTAACTAACCAAATACTGGCACAAACATTATTATTACATGATATATATATATATATATATATATATATATATATTTGGAAATAATAAATAAATTAATGTTTAAGCGTAACTAGTTTTAGTACAGCTGTTATGTTATGTGACATTTCGTATTTAATAACAATTATATTAAGAATCAAAAAAATGTAAAGGATGGATATATTTTATAAAACTAACATATAAAACTTAGTGAAGTAACGTACACCTGAGCAGGTACAGCAAGAGCCGTGGGCCAAAGATGCGCAGTAGACTAACGCTCATACTTAGGAGTGGGGGTAGCGGCCGGCTCAGTTCACTGCTGGCTATCCTTAGTGACGAATCGCTCCGTCGCGCCTACATCTAGCGTACACGTGCCTGTTCTGTCATTCTTTAGTGTGTTATGTAGTGATTGATTATTGTTATTTTGTTTATATCGATATTAAATGGAAGCTCAGCAGCACCGTAAACTAATCGGAGGACGAAAAGTATTGCATAGCCAAAGTCGAGAGATTATTGCAAATGTGTATAAGTTTATGAAACGTGAAGCGGAAACTGGAGCTGCAATAAATAAAACAGAAGCCACAGGTATATCCCTGACGTCTGTAAAGAGAATAGTTGCAGAAAACAGAACCGTTGTCTAGACTGGAACCAAGTTTAATACTCAAAATAAAAATAGGCACAGAGTAAAGAGCAAAACGGAGCTAGATGACTTTGATTTGTGCGTAGTCAGACGAACTGTAAATGAGTTCCACAAAATTAACGGTGAACAACCTACAATAAAAACTACTGCCAGTTCTGAGAAAAAAAAATTAATTTTACTGGGAGTAAATGGTCGCTTGGCAAGGTTCTGCACAAGCAACATTTTCGGTTTCAAATATTTAAGAAGTGTCCAAAGTTATCGATCGGAAGGTAGGCCTGTAATCTATATGGACGAAACATACGTTCACACTACACACTCTTGAGTTGGAGTGATGGAAGCGAGGCAGGTTTAAAAACCCCAATTAGTAAGGGCGAGAGAATAATCATTGTTCATGCCGGAAACGAAGATGGTTTTGTAAATAATGCACTATTGACATTTATTTCTGGGAAAAATTCAGGCAATTATCATGGTGACATGAATTTCAATAATTATGAGAAATGGATACAGGAAAGATTAATTCCTAACATACCCCAAAACTCTGTGATTGTTATTGATAATGCGCCCTACCACAATGTACAGTTAAACCCAGCTCCCACATCGTCAACGTTAAAGGCAGACATAATAAAGTGGTTATCAGAACGAAACATACACTTTTCTACTAACATGTTAAAGCCAGAATTATACTCTGTTATTAAAGAAAATAAACCAAAGTACAAAACATTTAAAATAGATTCTATCCTGGCGGAAGCTGGCCATTCAGTTTTAAGATTACCACCATACCATCCGGATTTAAATCCAATTGAAATGATATGGAGTTTACTTAAGGAGAGTGTAGCCAAAAGAAATGTTTCGTTTAAATTAGCTCAAGTTAAACAACTTGTAGTTGACATATGCAGCCAGATAACACAAGAGCAATGGCTATCTCGTGTGAACCATGTTAAAAAGGTGGAATTGGATTATTTGGCATTAGAACCGGAAATCGACGTAATAAGTGAACAATTAATAATTAATTTGGGAGAAAATTCCGACACAGAAGATGACAATGATGACAGCGAACCAGAAAGTGATGTTGAACTGTGCGACAATGACCTAAGTAGAGTAGAACCCCTGGATTAAATAATCACTGTAAGTAATAACAGATTTTTATTTCAAATAGCTCTATATAAATAATATTATTATTTTGTCATCTATAGTTAAAAGCCATAGATTATTTATATAATTACTAAACTAATATTTTTATATTAACGTAAAAGTCATTACGATAAAGCAGACTGCGTTTAGTGACGTATCGGTGAGGTCGGTGCGGCGAGACGGCCCAGTGCTTCCCTCCCTCTCTCCCCACTGCGCACTACTTCACTTCCCCTCTCGCGCCGGCCACGGCTCTTGCTAGACCTGCTCAGGTGTAGGTACAGCTAGTGGGCCATTAGTTGACTAATAAATTCAAGAAAAGAAACAACATTTGCAATTATAAAATTATTTTGTCTAACTAGTAGATGATGTAGGAATTACATATTTTATTACCTAACTTCTCTAGATTTAACTTTTCCACTAAGCAAATGAGATAAAGAACTACCATCGCCCAAATCACCGATTTAATAACTTTGTCAGATACATTGTAGTAGATACTTATTCCAACAAAATATTAGTATTATTTTACTCATAAATAAGTAAACTAATCAACATATATCGGCCTCATTCAATTTTTTGATACAAATACATTTTTTATCATTAATGAGGAATCCTATTTTTTTGAATAATTTTAAAAACACTACACGCATATGATTTGCAGAGATAAATTAAACAGGGCGTTTCAAAACTCTACACGCTTTGGGATATTATCTAAATGAAAGTAATGGTTTATCTCTTTTCGTTTACTATTTATTTATCATACGTCCTTTCGTACGCGTTTTTTTATTTAAATAATAATATTTATCAAAATACTCAACCAAATTTAACCAAACTCAAGTAAATTCTTAATTACAACTAGATATAATATTTTAATAAAAAGTTTTGGTCAATTTGTCTTAATTTAAAAAAGGCAGCCATTTAAAATATATATGATATAATAACTAAAGAAGAATTGATTTTATACAAAAACTTACTGATGTGACGTTTTTAGATAATTTTTAAGTGTAATGTTGTATTAAATG